>JAQFVV010012445.1:1001342-1571342 GCA_028023455.1 Epiperipatus broadwayi | reverse complement strand
CAAACATTTAATTTATTCAAGATACCAATTAATGATACTAATTTTATAATTTTTTTTTTACTGTTGATATATATAGTCATCCATTTATTATAACATGCACACATATCACTTATTGGCCAACTTACCTATCCATAGCCAATATGAATTATCACTTTTTATTATTTTTATTTTAAATAAATATTTTTACACAATAACAATAATAATACAGCTTTTTTATTTTAAATATTTTCCAACTTTCATATACATCTTATAGTTTTAATATATATATATATATATATATATATATTAAATTTAAAATACAGTCCCCGTTATAAAATATTATATATATATATATAATAAATAAATAAATTTTAACAGTAAATACAATATTATAGTTTAAATTCTTTTGTAGTGCTTTCGATTACATGGTAATCCTCGTCAGCTGATCAGGATTACCATCTAATCGAAAGCGCTACAAAAGAATTTAAACTATAATATTGTATTTACCGTTAAAATTTATTTATTTATTATATATATATATATTGTGACCTTTTGATAAATTACCGTAATAAATTACCATAATAAGAAGTACTTAATCATCCAAAATTTTTAATTTTAAAAATACAACTGGCACTAATAACTTGATAGATATTTTAGTAGAGACTGAAAAAGATATTATAAACATACTATTGTTTTTATTTGTTTGTGATTGTTTTGTTTTAGGTCTATAAATAATTTTATAATAATATATATTTTTAAAATAATTACAATAATAAAAGATCAATAATTTGGATAGTTTATTAAAATATTTTTATAAAGTTGACTAAATACATTATTTTATGTTAAAATTAAAAGGTTGAATTTAATTACTTTTGAAATATTATTTTTTATGTTAAAAATTAAAATGCTCAGTAATTGAGACAACCTTCATGTAATATTAGTGGGAATTTTGGATAAAAGACAGACGATAAGAAGAAGGAAAGAGAAAGAAAAAAAAAAGAAAAAATAAAGCAAGTAAGTAATTAAGTCGTCAGAAATATTTGATAAAATTGAGATGATTATAAAGATAATTTTGTGCTATATCTGTAATTTAATTTATATTAATAAAAATTAAGATAATATGCTTTGGATAAATAATTATATCATGCAGTAAATAACTAATTTCTTTATCCTGTCACAAAGTCATAGTTTGGGAGATCAAATTACAATTCTAAAAAAAATGCTAATGCAGGACAAGTTGCCAGTAAATCTTATTATTATGGTGAACAGTCAAATATATGAGAATAATATTGAGTCATTTCAAGTGGTTAGAAGTTGGACAATCTTTCACATAAGTGAAAACAATTTCAGTTATCTATGCTTCATTATATATTTAAAAGATAATTTAACTTTATGATATAAAGAAAACTAAAATAAAGTCAGAATAAAAATCTTTAAAGAATAGCTTACAGAAATGTGGAAGACAAATAATAGGAATAATAATTAAATTTATTTACATTATTAAAACTGATTCTACAATATATTTTTTTAAAAAGATACACTTACAGTAGTGTAAAGAGGAATAATTTTTATTTAAATGAGTTATAAATATTTATTTGGAAGAGTCAATAATAAATGCAAAATAACTCATAGGAGTTAAAATTGTCCCATAGAAAGGAAAATATATAGATTATAGACTTGATGTCAATAAACATAGAAATAATACAACAAACTTATTTATGTTAAATGGTTTTGATCTACACTTTAAAAATAATTGAATAGTTATATTTGACATAATCCATTAGTCTACTAATTCCAGTAAATTTATAATAATGGGATACAAAAATCTCTGATTATTAAAAGGTTTCAGAGAACATGTAAACTAAAAAAAAAAATAATAAAATCCTCATTTTATTATAATTGCATCATTTTTCAAATATTGAAGAGGCAATCTATTAGATAATTGACAAATGCATTTAAAGTTGTGGAAGAAAATCGCAACTATCAGCTTTACATACGTATAGATTAATCAAAAAAAAAAAAAAACCCAAGAAACTAAATAATAATTTTCTATTTTTTGAATAAGAATTAGATAATGGCTAACTTCATATATTTTTTGTTTTTGTTATGAAGTTAATCTTCATTATGTTAAAAATTGTTTTATATGTTAATGTTTAAGTTATAATTTTAGATATATTCCAAATAAGAACATTATAGATGTGAAGTAAATAGAAGAGTAAAAAGGGTAAAATCATATCAAGGTAAGATTAATGTATGATATATTTTAACATGTAAATTGATTAGTATAAGGTAATGTTAAAGAACATAGTAATATAATAATGAAAATAACCAAATTTATGATAATGAAGTGTAAAGAAAAGTAATCTGAAAAGATTAAAGATGGGTGGATGATAAACTATATGATACAATAAATAAACTCATGATTCCAAGTTAAAAATAGATAAATAAATATTGACTACTGTCAAATTATATTGACACTTTCTTTTGTAGTATATCACCAGGAGATTAGAAAAATAATTAATGGAAAGATAATATTATTATATAGTTATGCTAATTTATTGTATGATATATGCCTGTGATCCTTTTTACATTTAGATAGGTTGTCATTCCAGGGATAGTCAGTGTGGTAAATTGTAATTTCCCAAAGAACTGATAAGAACATAATGAGGTTAATCTAAGTGATACCCATATATGTAGGTGGATGTTATAATGTGAGGAATTTCCATAAGATGAAGGTTATCAAATCCACAAGAGCTTAATGAAAAAGCTTGGATATTAAGATAGTATCATGAGGAATAAATGATTACTTGCCATGAGAGCACACCTTATTTGGAAAGGTAAATAAAACCTCCATTGTATATTTGTAGCATTTGAGTCCAGTAGACATCAGTTTCTTATCTACAGAATGTTAATTATAAAGAAAATAAGGTAGGCATGGTATATAGGTGGATTTATAAAAAGAGTATAATGGTTTATCTAAGTGTGGAAAATTGTTTAAATGGAAAATAAAAATGTAAATACAAAACAAAGGTTGCATTAAGTAATTAATTTTAAAGTGAAACTATATGAAAATAAAAACAAATGGGATCAATAATGAAAACAAACCAAGGAAAAAAAATGAATGGAATGAGTGATGATCAAATGGTATTGTATCTTTGGTTTTATTATGGGTATTAATTTCATAGATTTTTAGGTGATAAAAATAATCACATTCTGACAATATGTGATGTGGTTGTTTTTGCATTCATAAGGACAATAATAATATGTATCTTAAATAAAAATATGCATAAAATATGGAACCTATAGTTTAAAAAAAAATAATAATAACAATATTATTCGCAATGATTCTTGGAAATTGAAAAATAGGAAAAATAGATTCCTATAAGTTTAAAATTTTTATTGTTTAGTAGATAGGAGTCAGCGGTTCTCATTATTGTATATAATTGTACAAATGTTAAAGAAATTATATGTGTTATATTTTTTTGTTATTCTACATACTATTTAAAATTCTGTTAATAATTATTGTTATTCATGTAAATAAACTAATATTGTAAATACAGTGGTTGAGTGAAGTCTTTGTTTCAATTTGGAATTATTTTCACCCCTTTGTCATGTCCAAAAACACAAATTATTGGGAATATTATATATAGAACAAAACTGCTAGATTTAATTGTTTATTAAATTCAATCACAATTACTTGAATAAGATCATTTTATAGCATTATACTTTAATTTAAAAATAGTTATATTTTTATAGTCACATGGAAATTTTTTATGAATGTAAATTTTAATTCATTTCAAATACATTCAGAAGAGTATATGAGTATCAGATATTGGTATGAGAATATTTTAGACAATCTAATTATATAAAACCATGTAAGTTGAGTATTTAGCTGACTAAAGTTAAAATGAAAGTTATTTTGAATAATGGTTATATTTTAAGATGATAATAAATGTGGTTCATTTTACAAGTAGTAGTTAGTTATAAGTTATAGTTATATTAATTGTTAGAAAATATGATGATGATTTATAATTGAAGATTTATTATCATTGTTAAAGCAGTATAGTAATTCTAATGAAATGACTTAAAATATATTATAATGTTAGATGTGGTTATGATTAAGATGATTGGATCTTAGTAAAATCCCTCTTATTATTCAATTATCTTAAATAGAGGAATTATTATGTTATCATATTGGAATAAGTAAGAACCTTGAGATATGCATAAGGTAGTAGTAGTTATTATAAAAGATATAAGATTAAAATAGATTTTATTAATTTGATGGGATTAATTCAAGATGTCATGGAAATATATATATATATAATTATATATTTATTTATATAGACAGTCATGGATATATATATATATATATATATATATATTTGTTATTAAAACCCACTGTCTTGTAACTGTCTTTATAAATCTACCTTAGTAATTATTTGATTGATAATTATAATCAATTGTTGAGTTTCATGAAATAATATTTTATATGATTTATGATTTAATGTTAGAGCTAGGAGGTAGATAGATTTAAAGTGTATAATAAGAAATGCGGAGATCCAGGGCAAACAGGTTATAGTAGAAAGATAGGTTTTTGATGTTTAAGTGTCTAGCCATATTATGACCTAATCTTAAAACAAGAAAGACAAATTAGAAAGTATAATAATTAAATGTTTTTTTTTGTTGTATAAAATATACATATGAAAAGGTTATATGATGTAAATAAAATAGTTGTTGGATTAAACCATATGTTTGTTTTGATTAATTTCCAACATTTCAACAAAATAGTTATCTTTTCAGAGAAAGACCATTGGTTCTCAAATAGTAGTGAGATTGAGTATAAGGTAAAGAATTAAATCAAGCATGATATAGTAGAGCATTCAGAATATGTGGATTAATAAAATGTTTAATTTATTCAGTTTCACCACTCAATTAATTAATTAATAAGCAAACTGAAGAAAATAAACATTTTGTTAATTCACAATTTTTTTCCAGTTTGCCGAATGGTCATTTATCAACAAACAAAAAAGTTAGTAAATAAAATCTATTATGATTAATTAAATATGAATTTAGATTTGATAAGGTTTTTTTTGGTTTATTATACATTTATGTATTCATTTACACATTTTTACATTAAATGACCTTTTAAAGTAATATCAATAATAAAGTTTAATAATTACATACAGAAAATAAACAACCTGCATAAACAGTAACCTATAATTATAAACCAAATTCCAGTCTTTGAATTACTTTTGTTTTTTAATTAAGTTCCCATGGAGAAAATCCATAAAAAAATCAATAGGGTATATTTTAAACTATAACAATTCCAAAGTTTCATTAATTTTAAAAGTGTTTGTAGTTCATTCAACAAACTAATTATTAACAATAACTAGCAAAATGTCATACTGCAGTTTCTGTTAATTGATAAGTATTATTCCTTTTAAAATGAGCAATCATTATTTCAAATTTATAATTATTCCAATTTGAAACTATAAGCTTTAGCAATTTATTTATTCCTTATTAGTAGCAAGTACCTATTGTACCGGTCAAAACATGTTTATCCATCTAACATAAGCTGGAACTCACAAAATGTACTTCAAACCTAGTCAAGCTCAAGATTTAGATCAGGGACCAGCCTGGATTCGAACCCATTCTCTAAGCCGCAGTTCTAACACCTAATAAATAACATAGTACTGATGGAACAAGAGAATTAATTTTAAATCCGGCCGACTAGCAAAGCTGAGCAAAACAATGAGACATTTTTAACTATGATTAAACTAAAATATATATAAGCAGGCTTTACATTTGAAAGTGGAGAAAAGAAGAATTTGAACTAGTCAAATAAGTTAGACAATAAAATATAGTTTAATATACTGACAAATTATTATACATTTATAAATTAATTATATACATTAGCATGTGCATGAATGAGCAAGCGGTCTACCAAGCAATAGAGGATTACATAGTGTCATTCATGCTATTATTTCTCATATGCTCTTTATTTGCTAAATGATATATTATAAATAAGCACACATCTTTGGTGGGTTCAATATTAAGATGCCAATCAGTTATTAGAAAGAAGTTACATAAAATGCTATTAATGCTTTGGGTTATGGTTCTGAAACGTGGTGACTAACATATGATTTAGGGCAGCATTCTGAGATTCACTACAGATATAAATACAAACTATTTTCTTGCCATTACAGTCGTGAAAACACATAAAATACAATTGACAATTTATTGAAAATTAGTTTCATTAACATTTATGAGAAGAATGCTTTATTTTCCCCAAGGCATATAGATACTCCTAAATACAGAAATAAGTTAGGATGGTGGGACTGTATAAGACTGAAATAAATTTAATTAATAAAATAGAAGTAATTGGCATTTATATATATATTTTAAGCAAAGCACAATTTTAATATTAGAGCATTAAAACTGAGTCATGAAGCAAAAGAAATAAATATATGAAGAAACTTGCAGTACTGACATTATAACCAAGAAATAACAGGAAAAGTCATGCTGCTGGATGAAAGGTGAAGTGGATGGGCATAGCGTGTGCCATACTTAGGGATCACCACCAGAGGTCTTTTATATGAAGAAATGGATGGGCATAGCATATGCCAGACTTAGGGGTCACTGCCAGGGGCCTTTTTATATGAAGAAGTGAAATGCATAGCGTGTGCCAAACTTACGGGATCACTGCCAGAGGCATTTTATACGGAATAAATACTGAGAAATCTATGGGTTCAATCTTGTCGCAACTCCCAGATTAAGAAGCATATATATATATATATATATAAAACATGAAGATCGGCCAAATGTCAGTAATGCAGTATGAATGATAAATGTCACTAATGACATTGGAAAAGTTTTACTGCTTTAAAAATAAATGACCCTTGTTTGAATACTATAATTTATATAAACAATATGCTATGCTGCTATAATATATATATATATATATATATATATATATATATATATATATATATATATATATATATATATATAGAGAGAGAGAGAGAGAGAGAGAGAGAGAGAGATTTCATTTAATAAAATATACATGACAATTTTATTTAGTTAAAGAAACATTAAGATTTATCCCCTTCCCTTTTCTGTTATTTAAAATAAATCAATCCCACCTTCATTGATTTTACAATAACTGGAATATATAAATACGGTATTTGATATTTTAAACATATACTATTTTAAGAGTATAGAAAAAAAATAACTAGCAGTTATATAGAAAACAAATAACCTGTCACCTTTTCAGAAATGAATAAATAATATTTTAAAATTTCAAAGCGTTAATTAGCCAAAGTTCTGGATTCTCCAAGTGGAAAATCCATAGATAAACTAATCAATTTTATATTAAAAACAAACCTAAAATGTTGATTTGTAAAAAAAAAAAAACAATCTGCGAACGTATTAATTTATAATGCATTATATATATATATATATTTAAAGGAGACATTAATAACTTGCTTCATGAAGGTTTATTTAAACTGACAAAAAAAAGATTTTAGAAATTCAACTCATCAGATTGTTTGAGATTGGCATATTAAAATAAAAGCACACATAAAATCAAGTAATAAATAAATGACCGCACCAAAATTAAAGAAAGTTAGAGCATATGAGATAGAATTAAATTTAAAGAAATCATTTGAGAACAATTTACATATTATATATAGAAATTAACTAAGAGCAAAAGTTAAATAATATATTAAAAGAAATCTTGATAGATGAGTTAGGTTAGATTTAGTTTGCGGTGACGGCTTGAAAAGTTACCGGGTAATTTTAAGAGTCCGATTTAAAATATTGCATGTGCATGGCAATTGAAATGAAAGTTCTTAAATAGCTGCAAGCTTCTATTAGCATTAAAGTTCTTAGGTCAGGCTTTTACTTCCTTTTGGGCAGAAGATTGAGATGGTCACTGAAGATGATGACCTGACAGGGCCGAGAAGGTTGGTGGATTTATACTACATCATTTTTAGTTTCACAGTGATGTGTAATATGTTTACAATCAGTTCTCTCAATAGTAGCTAATCTAATCTGTGACTCAAAATTCAGTCATTTTATACTTTTTCTTTATCGGTTGTTTTTGAAGATGCAACAGTAAGATAAATCCAAAAATAAATTCAAAATCTATTTCCAGATTAGAAATAGATTTGACAACATGTTTTCAACAAAAGTATCTCTAATCTTAATCCCATTTTAAGTAAAAACTTTAATTAAAAATACCTTCCCCAGATTAAAACAACAGTGTTTCCAACCCTTAATTATTTTTAGACAATCAACTGTAGCATCTTCCATATTGGATTTTATAAAAATATACAGTTTAATAGAAAAGTACTTTTAAAAAAAGTTCAAAAAATGATGTATAATAAAATATTTACAAAAAATCAATATTTTGTTAATATTTTGCTCCTATATATATATATATATGAGCCGCACCTATGTATTTCAATAAAAAGAATTAATAATCAGAAAATTAATAATAATAAAAATGTTAATTTAAAGTTAAAATTTTATAACCTAGGCACACATCTCAAATATATACATAAAATATATATATATACATGACAAAAGGAGTAAGATGGGATATAGAGTTTAAACACAGGTTAATAGATAAAACTATGAAGCTCAATCTTAAGCTAAGATTGACTGCTTCATTTCTCTGCACATACAATGAAACAAAAAAAAAAACAAAAAAAAAAGCCTTGACTAGGAGTTTTCAAGTGATGACCAAAAGAATGACGAAAATTTTCAAAATTCAATACACAATCTTGTTATATAAAACTATATATATGAAATATCATTTGGGATGTGTTCAACTGTTTAATCCAGAAAAATGATTTTTTTTCACATCTATATAATAAAAAAATTTTTATGCTTGAGATACAACACAGTTTCTCAACACATATGGGTTTCCAAGAAAATTTATAGCAAAGCAATACATATAAAATTTTCAAATATATCTGTTCCTACATATCGCACATGTACACACCTATGTACATATATACACAGTGCTACATATACAAGTACATAGATATTACACACACATACTTCTACATACATTACATAGTACTACACACTATTGGAAATGACAGCAAAAGAAAAAAAAAACTTTGGATAAAAGTTGAAAAAAAAATCCACACACGTGCCAAATTCTTTCACTTTGTTTTTAAAATAAACACAAACATTATATACTCAATTAACAAAAAATAATTCTATACACATATTTTCTCTTTAAAAAAAATCATCTCCCGCATAACCACTCACTGCTCCCACACTTTCTATATATCTGCCCAACTATAGTTTAGCTGAAAATTTAGCTTTTGCTTGCTGAAAAAAAAAATTGGTTTATTTAAGATTTTATACTAATCTAGCCATTTCTTTTAATTTCTCTTGGTTGCACCCCTACATCTGAAAAGAAAACACATAGTTTGGTTATTACATGTTTAAACTTTTATACATCATAGCATTAAGCCAAAAAAAAATTTGCTCTCAATAATTTTTTTTCCTGAGTCGAACCCTCCACTTCCAATATTTTTGCATTTGACTCACTACTGGTTAACAAAATTTCTTTTTATAAAGGTGCCAGCTAACACAGAGATATAAATGATTTATGATTTATTTACACATTTTTTATATATTTCAAAAACAAAAACGTTGATATATGACTGAAATATGTAGGTGATTACATTGAAGAAAAAAATACATAGGTACTATACTTATGGTTGTAGTACATGGGTTTTAACTTTAAACAGTGAATTTTACACTTTGAACACATTATTTTACATATCAAACATAGAAAAAAAATTATATAATTTTTTTTAAAGAATATATATATAAACAGAATTCAGTACTCAGGGTATGTGGGTGTTTATATTGAAGCCTCGCGTTGGGAAGCCAAGCCCGAGAAAAAAAAAATCCTATGTACCGGTCAAATATATATTAATCATAATAAATTAAAATTTGTCCAGCATTCTTTTTAAAACTTATAGTTATTTCATTTGATAAACTATTATTATATTATCCATGGGAAGTTATTGATTAGTTAGCATAAACACAGAGATGTGTATATGTATCAATTTATTTGGTTTCAAGTAAACATAAAAAAAAATTTTTTTTTAGAACACTAGAATAAATAAAATCCATTTTTAGTTGATTTTCTATTCAATCTTCCATTATACCATAGTTTACATAAGACATTTTAAAACACACACGCACACACACACACACACATATATATATATCAAATTAAAAAAAAACTTAATGCATTATATTAAATGAAATAATAGATACATCATATATATATATTATACTAACTAAAGTTTTATTTTATGTCAAGCGTCATTTTTTTAATTTTCTAATTAGGTTTAATAGAAAATGCATTAGTTTAAGAACATTGAAATAACTTGTTATGACAATGCAATATTAAAGCAATAAATGTGTTTTTATTATTACAACATAAAATTATAGATTACTTTTATTCATTTAAACTCATATGTAAACTATAAAGTTTATGACTTTGATAAAATTAATATTGGTTTTCCATTATATGTATTTATTTATTGTATTCATAAGTAGTAGATTATAAACAATACACGTGAATAGTTAATGCTTTAGCTATGTCTGTTGTAATGTTTATTTTTTATATGTAATGATTATATAATTTTTATTTTATTTTATTATTAATGTAAATAAGATTTTAAGCATTGTATGCAGGCTGATTTTGGAATAAGAGTAAATAAAGAACATAATCATAGTTTTAATGCTGTCAATTGTATGATGTTATAAAGAAAACAGAATAATTCAAATTCACTCTCTGATGCCCAAACATTTATAGAAGCAAACCTAAGTTCTTTCATATAATTTTTTATTATTTATTTTAATAGTATTTACTTGATATCAACAAAAATGATGGGGTAGAAAAAATTATATTTGTCCAGGAAACTAGACAAGACTATCATAAAACTTGTTAAAAGAAGGAAAAAGTGATTTATAGCATTCAAATTCAGACTAATATTTCCCTAATGAAAATGATAATTGCATATGAACAAAACATTTTAATAATGAAATATAGAAACTAACAACATATTTCTGCTTATAACAATTGTTTCCATCTATAGATATAATTTTATAACATTAATGAAGTACTTTGACATAGGATTTAAACCAATTTATTTTAAGTCATATTGCTATAAGTAGAAACTGGATTTGGTTTTTATTCATGATGCCATTACTATATGAAATATTTGCTAAACGAATGATAAAATTCAATTCTTTGAGATTATTGGAATTTAATAAATACACATTGTTTTGTATAACTGTTTATGATACTTTTTCTTTGTTTGAAATATCAAATATAATTTTTTTTTTTTTTACAGCACAGTCTTTTTCATACCTGCACTTATAATTATAATACATAGTGGGTTTAGGCTCAGACTTTCACACAACCCTCATTCATCCATGCTATCTCATACCACTGATACACTTGATCACATTAGTGATTATCTTTTTGACATATGTGTGATCAAATGTAACAGCAGTATGGGATAGCATGGATGGTTGAGAGTCATGTGAAAGTTTGTTTGGATTAGTAAATGGCATTAAAATACAGCTTGCAGGATAGACATTGGAATTATCACATTTCTTTGAAGAGTCATATAGGATGATGATGATCAGATCTTATGTTATGATGTAGTTCACTATGTATTTATTAGTATAATATTTATAAATATGACTGATTATTATATTTTAAGTTAGTCAACTGCTTGTTCTATATGTGTGAAAATAAAATGAAGTTAAATTTAGTTTAAATGTACAAGTTAATCCTAAATTGTAATAGCTAAACCTTCGATTTTGAAATATTATACATTTACTTGTTGACTGCAAATTACTTTTGAATATATCTATTATAAGTAGTGAAAATCTGAAAGTATTGGACTGTAACAATTATTCATTGATATTTTATTTGGAAATTCATTAATTTTAAAGATTGAAAAGACTGTTAATTCACTATCTAAAATTATCTTTCTTTGTTTGGAAAGGTTGCACTCCTTAATTCTGTGATTTTACCAAAAATTATTTATTATCTAGCTGTTTTTTTACCAACAATATGCTTCATCTGCAAGGTTGAATCTCTATGCAGAAGGCTGTGCTGGGGAGGGAAGACACCAGCAATAAGTCTTAATATTTTGCAAAAACCAATATATCTTAATGATTTAGAACTGCACTTGATTAAAATTTTTTTGATACAGAGGACTTACAATGTCCTTGTTAAAATTTTCAAAAACAATACAAACATAGAAAGTCCCATACCTTTTGAAAAAATAATCCCCACTGATCGCCCACCCCCTCATAAAAGAAATATCTGGATGCAACAACAATTAACTATTGGCTTTAATAGCATCAAACGCTCTAGCTCCATGTTTGATGAAAAAATATCATACTGGAGTTCTTATCAATTAGTTCGCTCTGGTAAATCTAGGGCAGATAATCTTCTCACAGTTGCAATCCCTCATCTCATAAGGCTGACTACATTCCTGAAATTGGAAACAAAGTTTGTGGATTTTTTGGTTAAGGTCAACTTTGGAGCCTTGCCTACTGGGATGTTTCTTTGTAATCAGAGGGGACACAACATTGATACAATATGTACTCTTTGTAAGAGACTTGACAAGTCCATTGAACACATACTCTATCAATGTGAATGGTGGACTCAGTTATGGAATATTGCCCTGCAGAGGATTACAGGATACAATTCTTCAAATATCTACCTTAATGATGCATTCAAAAATGGAAATTTTGGCTCCATCTGCCTGGCCACTTTCATAAATTTTATCATAAGGAAGATTAGATGTAAGGTATTATTTGATAGAGAGTTGGCCGGTCCTATTGAAGACATTTTCTTAAAGTTATTATATAAAGCTAAAGAAAGTGATCTAAGAACAGGTCTGCCTAGCCTTGCTGAGCAAACATAGAGTCAATTAAATATTTAACAATGACCATATATATTATTTATTCATGACACTCAAACTTTACACACCATGGGATTTATATGCCAAATTAGTTTACCCCTGATAAGTAACATAACATAACATTTTACTTTTAATCTTGTACTCATCATTTAATTTAATAACTATTTAGTCTTTAATGTGTCAGACATGATTGTAAACCTGAACTCTATATTACAATGTATATTTTACTTTTTGTGCAAATAAAGATTATTTTGAAAAAAAAATCATTAACTTTCTTGTATTTTAAATAGTGTATGTACATGCTGTAACATATTTTCATTTCACAAAAATTTTATGGAGCATATATTAAATTATAAAAATGCATTTTTGATGTTTAAACACCTAATTTATTAATACTAATTTATATGGAAATATATTTCATAATATTTCATTGGAGTGCATTTCACAAACATTAATCATCTATTTGTCATTATTTTTTATATACACTTATTATTCTTAAATTGTAAATTCATTTAAACAAATAAAATTGCTTTTGTTGTTATTAAATTAATAATGCAAAACTTTTGGCTAATAAAGTTTTGATAGTTAGTGATCATGCATTGACTTACATCATATAGTTTATAATAAAAAATCATAAACTAATCCAGGAGTTGAACATTTAGATTGGTAAGTATATGTATTATTATATATTATTTTCCTCATAGCAAACCCAATATATTATCATTTAAATCAAGTATACATTTTGTACAATAATATATTAATTAATTTAATATTGCTAGATGTTTAATAATTAATTGGAAAATCACCACAAATATTTTAACAGTTATATACAATAGTAATGTTTGGATAAAATATATATCTGGGCTAGTTGGATAGTTTTTAAAGTATACATATATTATATATTTAGAATAAACAAAGGCTATTATAATTGGATACTTGCACATTCTTTTTAAATTATTATGTATTGGATGTATTTTATTAGCAATTTGTAATTTAGTGAGTAAAATGATAATCTTATGATGTTATAAAATTGATAATCATATACATTGAAATGGCTATTTGAATTCCATTAGATAGAAAGATTTAATTTGTTTAGATTTATAGCTCATCAGTACAAATTGTGGAATTAATTTAAATATTATAGTTTAAATGTTATCATTTGATCATAATAGAGTATCAACATTACTATATATGTGAAGGTAATTATAATTCAGAGTTTTATAACTTGGCTTTATTAATTTGAAAAATAATTCATTATGATTTGCTAATTGTATTTGTATAAATGTCAAATAAGAATTTTTTATTTATTTTATGTCATTATGATTTGATGTTGTAATTTATAAGGTTATGTAAAGTGTTGACTTTTATTTTATATTATTATTAGTTGTTGTAAGTGATGAATTAAATAAAATAAATTGATCTTGTATATGGTATTTTATTATATTTTTGATTTCTAGACACTTTATCCCATTACAATTTGATGTTGTAAATTTATAAAATTTTAAAGGAGAGAATTATACATATTGTACTAAGGATTGATTAATGTACATAAATCTATAAGATAACAAAGTCTTTTACTGCTATTAAGTATTTTATTCCATTTCAATTGATTTATCCAACAATGGTCATATTATTTATGAGATAGAATTGCTCTGTCAGTATTGTTTTTATTTTCATTTTATTAACATTATTTTTATTTTATTCATCAATTATTAAGTTATACTTTGCTACAATTGATGACTTAAGTTTTCATATTATACTAAAGTCCTATCCATATTATTTTCTTTCTGTTATATGCGGCTTACAATATTGTAGGACATACTAAAGTCATTCTTTCTATTTAGGCATGACTCAGTTTATTCATTTACAATTTCTGCCCAATTCAGTGGGGAAAGTAAGAGTGAGTTCTTAATTAAATCAGAGGATATATTTAGATATTATTGCTAATGATGAACTCAAAATTTTCTTTTTTAATCAGTAGAGTGTCTCTGACAAAATGTCTTCTTTAAAATTCTAGAACAATCATTTTAAAATAAAATAATGACAATAAATTTAAATCTTTTTTTAAAAATAAAATACATTTTTTTTTGTTTCAAAAATAAAATTATTATCTGTTATATTTATATAGGTGTTTAATAATATTAGTTTTAATATATATATATATATATGATTTAAATTTGCACAATAATCTAGACATAAACAAACATGCACTAACACGCATGTAACTATAATCTGTTATTTACTTAACCTATTATTTTTAACATGTATGAATAAAAATATTACTGTTTATTATTAAATATATTTATTTCAATTTATAAATATTTATAATGAGATATTAGATTTAAGGTAATGGATTTTCTTAATGTTTTATTTTACAAAAATTAAGAAAAATAGACCACAATTTTTTTTAAAAAAAATCAAAAAGGAAAACAAATAATGAATTGCTATTTTATTTGTGTGTGTCTATAATAAAGATAGACATCTCTTGATAATGTTAAAATTGTTTTAATATATAAAGTCATGACAGTAGTTTATTTTCTAAATATGATAATGCCAATTCAAATTTAAAACAGGATAGTTAGTTATATATATATATATATATATATATATATATAGCATTTATTATAAAATAGTATATATATATATATATATATATATACACTATTTTATAATAAATGCTCTTATTTTTTGTTATTAAAAACAAAAGAAAATTGTTTTCTTCACAAAAATTGAAATAGATGTGTGAGATGTCCAGAAAGTAATTAATTCACTCAATAATTTTATGACAAATGATTGAATTAATTTATTTCTGAATACCCACACTTTTATTACAAGTTAAACATAAAAACTCCAATTGAAATTGAAGAAAATATTTCTTCTTTATTTTTTATTGTACAGCAAATAAAAGGCATTTAATATAAAGTAACTCATAAATTGTGCTTGTTTATTGTATTTAAATTTTGTAACTACTTTTAACATAGTTCTATCATATAGATTTTCTTCAAATTATGTGCACATGTTAAGTATCAATGATAATTCAATATTTCAGAGATTTCCAGCTAATTGTCCACAATAATAGTGAATTGTCAGACCAAATTTCAAATCATTTTGTGATTGCAATATATTATGGTATAATTTTTAGAAATATGCTTTCATGAAATTTCATGAGTAATTTATTAAAAAAGTATATTTTAATTAAAATAGAAAAAAAGTAATAAAGAATAAAGTCTTAATTTCTTTGAATGTTTAAAAAATTTGCTTATTATAAAACATGACTTTCACAAACATAAAAATCTGTAGATGATTTTTAATATGCATACATATTTTATCTCATATATCAAAAAAACAGTGACTATTACTAATTACAAAAAATTGTTGAAAAATATACAAATAATAAAAATTAAAAAATAATATATATAATTAATTTTTTTAAATGAAAAATGGGTTTTATTTAAGTAATTTTATTATCACAATTTTGGTTGTAATGTTTAACTTGAAATAAAAGATGGGATCCATAATTTAATGAATTTGATAACTATATTTAAAATTAAAGTTTTAATTAATTAATTTATGTACTACAATTTTGTTTCAAGTTAAATATAACCACCAAAATAGTGTTTGAATAAAAATATTCATCTAATTAAATAAAAGTGTTTTTTTCTTTTCTTTTTTTTTTTGATTAATGTTTCATTTTTTTTAAATCAATGATTTTAACATAAAACTATAAGAAATTGTTTCTATTGCCATGTTCAGTTAAGAATATGTATGAACTAGATGCATTCACATAAGATTCAGATTCAAATCTGAATTCTAAACATTTCAATACTTTTATTAAATTATAAACTTTGGAAAATGTAGATTGACATTATTCAAAAAAATCATTTAATTGGGTTTAATTTTAATTAACATGAGTTTATCTATACTATAAATTTGTTTACAACATCTCATAGAGTAAATATGCTTTAATAAAGAAATGTAATACTTATATATTTTGAATTTTAAATAGTTAAATTTAAAATAATTTATTATATGTTTATATAATGTTTTTTTTTTTACAATAAATATTTTATTTTATGCAAACTGGTTAAAATGTATATTTCAAAGTTTATTTTAATAAATTTTAAAGCCAATACTTTATATTAACTGGCTCACTGATTTTATTTGCTCATATGCATATACTGATTTTATTAATGCCGATATCACCATTGGAGTTTAAATGTAAATCATAAATTTAAATATTAATATTATTTAATAAATTAATTCTATTAAATAATGTAAAATATTTTATCATTGTTTTTTATGTGCTGAAAGAATTTATGTCCATACCTAATGTTTGGATACACATCTTTTTATCTTAAAGTATATTGTAATTATTGATAATAAAAACATCAAATCATTTAATTTTCAAAGTCAACTAATACATGACAACACTAGGGCAGATTCCTACTTTAATGCCATCTAGGATAAGCTAGAGTAATCAGTGATTACTGGATACGTCATAACACATAAATGCTCCCATTTCCAACTTTCAAACGTTATTGATAAAAAACAAAAACCTGATACTCTTTTGATAGTGGATACAATAATGTGTTTGAAAATCATAATTACTTTAGATTAAAGAATAGCATTAAAACAGTGAAATGCTCTTCTTTATTTATATTGCCACTTGTGATTTATATAATGATAATGTAGGAATTTAGGAGACAAAGGTTTATTGATTGTTTCAAAACTGAATAAAACAAAATGTAGTTAGTTTATCAATTAAATGGAAGTGCTTGGCCATCAGGCAAAACTTGTTTTTATTATTATTATTATTATTATCATCATCATCATCCTCCTCATCATCATCATCATCATCATATAATTCAAAATTTTCAATTTGACCAATGGAACATTTTTTCTAATATATTTAGTTTCTTTATTTTATTTTATTTTTTTAAAAAAGAGTAAAAAAAAAGTGAATAGCTGAGTTGAAAATTATTCCTTTTGTTGATTTAAAAAAATCAATATCAATTTACTGGGGCTACTAAATTACTTAAATCAAATTTATAAAATTTGAAAAAATGTGTTACATTAAAATCATTAAATTTTATTACAGTATTTTCTCATTTTGTATTCGTAACTGTAAATATAAAATTGGAATCTTAAATCTTATTTTTTTTCAAAGTTTATATTGAACTCGTATATATATAAATTTAAATGTTATTTTAGTTATATTCTTATCTTTAGATCTTACAAAGTTTTTCAATTTAATAACAACATTTTTATTCAATGCTGAAAAAAATAAAATAAAATATTAAATCACAGATATTTATATTTTTATCAGTGTTTAAGATGTAACAACTTACATATATATTTTCTAATCAGACTTCAAAATTTCTTTACAGATATTTGTTCTATAGTAAAGTTAGCAATTAACCAAATATTGATATTTTATTGAGGGGATAAAGTACAGATAAAAATCATTCAACATCTCTCTATCTAGCAACTGGAAACTCAAACGAATAAAGATCTCATCGTGAGAATATGTTGGTCTGGTTATTCTAATATGAATAGATATTTAAAAAAGGTTTTGTATCTTTTTTTTACATGCTCGCACTTACATTTATATATATATATTCACAAATAAACATAGAAAAGTCAAATTTTTCGCAGATTATTACATTTAATCTATAGAGTGCCAAACTTAAAAAAATACTTCAAATTTGCTAAAACGTATTGTATCATAAATAATAAATATATATAATATTTTATAATAAATGCTTTTATTTATTTACTTTGGTCTGAAAACAAATTAAATAATTGTTTCTTCAACCGTGACTGGACTTTTTAGATTTAATTTGGAATAAAATTAGGATGGGGTATACATAAATTATGTTTTTTTTTTTTTTTTTTATAAAAAAATAGGAATTGATTTAATTAATTTCAATCTCTCCCTTCATGTACTTATATCAAATGAAAAATAAAAAGCCCAATTGTGCTTGAAGAAAAAATATTTTGTGTATTTTTAATTCAAAATAAATGAATAAATGTTTATTATAAAATATTTTTATATCTATTATTTCTCAGTTTTTAGTATTAATGTTGAGAGTTAGGTTATACTTTTTTTGAAGGTTTGTGATAATGGCATATTAGATGTGATAAAATGATGGACAATTTTATCATCTATCAAGAAATGTTGAATCTGTAGAAAATTTTAAATTTTATTTAAACTTTTCAAATACAAACAACTTGTTTTAAGAACATTGTCTATTTGTGCTTATTACTAAAAAGTTGTCTGTATTTGAAAAGTTTAAATAAAGTTTATAATTTTCTATATATTCAACATTTAATGATAGATAATGGCTATAGTTCATTATATTATTAAATCTTAAGTTATATACATTAAATAAAATTTGTTTACAAATTTTATTTACAATATAATTTTATAATCAAGACTTGTTTTTATTTCAATTTTATGGATTTGTTATGGTAATTTTGAAAGTAATGTTATCATCATTATCAACCATTATCAATCCACTGCAGGATGAATGTCTTTCCAAGTTCAATCCATCTTCTCTGATCTTTAGCTTCTCTTCTCCACATCACTCCTGCATACTTTTTTATTTCATCCATTCATCTCACATGTGGTATTTTTCTGGGTCTTTGACAATCTATTGGAATCCTGTTTAAGATTTTAATTGTCCATCTATTATCATCTCTCCTAGCAATATGTCCATCCCAACTTCACTTCAGTCTTTTAATTTTTTCAATGAGGTCAATAACACCTGTCTGTTCTCTTACCCATATATTGCATTTTAGATCTCTTCTTGTTATTCCCAACATGCATCTTTCCATACTTCTTTGAGTGGTCTGAAGTCTCTGTATTGCACTTCTATTAAGTGTCCAAATCTCTGATCCATAAGTAAGAACTGATAAAACACATTTATTAAAAACCTTCCTTTTCAAACACATAGGTATATTTCCTTTTAGTATCAAGTTATTTTTATCAAAAGCACTCCAACCAAGTTTAATTCTATGATGAATTTCATCTATTAAGTTTTCATATGTATTAATAATCTGACCAAGGTATTTGTAACTGTTAACTTTTCTAACTCATCATAATCAATCTTTATTTTCATATTTCGAGAAAATCCACTAAACATTACTTTAGCTTTTTTAACATTTATCTTTAGTCCTACATTCTTATTTTCATCTGGGAACTCCTGTAACATTTTCTGCAGGTCTAAAGCATTATTTGCAAAAACAACTACATTGTCTGCAAAATCTAAATGACTTATATAATCTCCATTTACTTTCACTCCTTTAGCTTTCAATTTTAATTCACAAAATACTTCTTGTAGCACTGCTGTAAAAAGTTTTGGAGATATGGAGTCACCCTATCTTACACCCTTCTCAATGTTGACTTTCCTAGTATCATTATGTAATGTAAGCATTGCTGTTGCATTTTTATAAATTTTCTTTAACATATGACAATATCCTGGACCTATACCTTGATGATCCAATGCTTTAAACACTATAGAAATGTTTATAGAATCAAATGCCTTTTTATAATATACCAATCCAAAGCATAATGGCAACTCATATTCATGTGTCCTTTCTATAATTTCTCTCAATACCTGGATATGATCTACTGTACTAAAAACACTTTTAAATTCAGCTTGTTCTCTTGGTTGGTGGGAAGCCAATGTTCTCTGTAGATGAGTTGTAATAATCCTGGTAAAATTTTTATATAAAACTAATAAAAGGCTGATAGGTCTGTAGTTTCTAATATCTTCTTTATCACCTTTTTAGAATATTAATATTAATACTGCATTTTTTTAATCATCTGGTACAACTTTATTATTTAGACATTTGGTATATAACTTTGCTAATTTTTTTTCTATTTCTTCACCTGTTTCTTTTAATACATCAATTATAATTCCATCATTACCTGGAGCCTTTGCTTTCTTTATACATTTAATTGCATGTCTCACTTCTTCATTTAAAATTGTGGGCAATTTGGAAGATGTAATAGATATGAGATACTTTTTCTTTATTACTATATAATTCTTGATAAAAGTCTTCTATTCATTTCATGATGTCATCTCTCTTTTTAGTAATAATTCCATCTTTTTTCTTATTGCAGATATAAATTTCCTACCAATACCAAAATGTTGTTTTACACTCTTGAGACTTCTATTCTCTTCTAGAGCTTTCCTTGCTAGTTCACAGTTATACTTTCTTATATCATATTCAACTCTTTTTTGCACCATTTTACAAAATTTGAGATATTCAATCCTTTTTAATGCATCATTTTTGTATATCATCATATTCCTTCGTTCCGTTTATAAATTCTCTAGTCTCACTAAAATTTTTATTGGTCAATTGCTGATTTCTTCTACCACCTATCTTTGTTGCAGTTTTTAAAAGTGTATCAGTTATTTTCATATTAATTTCATTCAAATTGGAATCTTGTTCAGAATCTACTAATACTTGTAACCGATTTGTAAGTTCTAATTTAAATTTATTAGAATGTTTCTGAAGATTAGGAATATCAACTATAAATACTATTTTTCTTAATAATTTTTGTCTCTCTAGTTTTGCTTTAACATGTATCTTACATGATCACTTCCTGTGTTAAATTTATTAAGAACATTACTATTTTAAAATCTGCATTTTCTGTTAGTCAAAATGTAATACAATTCTGCCATACATTCATTTGGATGCTTCCATGTCCATTTCCTTTTAACATTTTTCTCAAAAAAAGAATTCATAATATAAAGTTTTTTTTGCAAACTCCACAAGTCCATGTCCTCTTTCATTTCTCTTACCATAACCAAAATTACCTACATCACTTTCATCTTTCATTTGTTTACCAATTCTAGCATTAAAGTCTCCCATAACAATTTTAAAATGTTGTTTACTCTGATTAAAAGCTTTTTGTACATCTATATAAAAATATTCTACTACTTCATCACTATGAGAACTTCTTGCAGCATAAACCTAAATTATCTGCATTTGCTATCTGCTATTAAGTTGTATAACTAATTTTGCCACTCTGTCTGATATACCATCAATTTCCACAATGTTGTTCTTCCACTTTTTATTTATAATGAATCCTATTCCACTTGTATTTCCAATATTTGTAACTCTATAATGGAGTACATGTCCACTTTTTAAATCAATTGTCTCTTCATCTTTTCTTCTAACTTCATGAAGTCCAATATTGTCTCATTTAATATAAGACAGTTCTTGAAAGTAATGTCATATATATTGTACCATGAAGCAAGGTACATGTTGAAATTGTTCGTTTACGTTTTTTAAAAGTAAAAATTTTCATAAATAACTCAAAAGTATTTTAAAATTAAAATGCTAATAAATAAAATCACTGCAGAATAATCTCACTGCAAATAATTGAATTAAAAAGAGAAAAAATATCACATTTGAAAATAAATAAATTCATAGAAATCTGAAGAGTTTTTTATTATTATTAGTTTAAAACAAAGTACAGTTTTCTAAAAGTCAATTAATTCATAGTTTTATGTATTAAAGAGTAATTGGAAGGGGGAGAGAAGTTAACTGACAAAAGTTAAAGGTAGTTGAATTTCAAGTAATTATTAGTTAAAGTTATTTGTTTGAAAGTTAAAAATATAGCTGTTTAAAATCTTGTACATAAAATTAAAAATACCTCTTTTTATTTAATTTAAAGAAATGTAAATATATATGTGGATTAATAGTGAGATGGTAAACATAATAAAATAATAATAATAAAATGTGTGCATGCTAAAAGAATGGAATATAAAAGTTAAATATTAAAAAAACAAATGAAAGCATATAATTGGAATTTTCCTCAATGATTGTGTACAATCATAAGCTATATAAAAACAGAATTTGTTATAGATACTAAGTAAAAATCCACAAACAACAGAATTGGCAATGGCTAGGATTAATTAATTAATCAAAATCCTATCAAAAATGTAATCAAAAGAAGTGGATGAATTTCCAACAATAGATATAGCTGGCAGGTACAGAAACCAATTAAAAATGACAACAGTTCATCACATAAATAGTCAATTCTTCATAATTCAATCAGTTTTTCAATCAGTTTTCAGTCACTGTTGTCATGTATCCAGAGTCAGTGTTTTTTCATGCCAATGCAATGTTAGCAATTATCAGAAGCATATGGCCAGACTGCAGCCTTAGTCCAATGGAACATCATCAACCTGTTCAATAAAAGTGACATCTGCCTAATAATTTGATACTGCCAGAGATATCTAACTGTCTTGAATAATAGTATCATGAAATAGAAATCATAGGAACTTCCACAAAAACCTCAAATTCAACTGGTTGGTAAAAATTCACATGAAACAGCAAACATCATAAAGTGAGTGTCCAAAATCCTATAGGGAATAAATAACATTTTTTATTCCATTTCTGATATTAATGGTGCCATTGCAATAATTTGAAGCCTCTAGAGTAATTAAAACAAATGAACTCCATATCATGCATAAAATGAACTATTGATGTGCATATTTTTAAATGTCATATATTTATTTAATGCTTTATGATATATTATATTAATTTTGTGTATTCATTTAATGCTTTGTGATATGTTATATTTTATTGTATGAATTATAAGTATGTACATGGTCATTATATAAAATACCATTGTTAGGTAAATTAAGAAGTAATAAAAGTAGTTCAAAATTATAATAGTAATCATTTAGTTAAAATAAATTATCTTTAAAACTTAATGTCTAACGGTCAATTCTTTTACCACTAATCAAAGCAGTAATGTATTATATTATCCTTTTGATTGAGCTAGTTGGGAATTCTTAGGCACTGAATTAGTTTGCCATCATTCAGGGCATGTTAATTCTTGGAGCTAACTGGTGCATGGAGTTTACTCTGAAACAGAAAAGTGCTTTGAAAGATAGGTGTTGAATTCTGCAGCCATGAAGATCTATGTCCTTCAAACATGGTCACAGTTATATATTTTTTATATATAGCTCTGGCTTGGGCATGGGTGCCCTTTGGGTATTATGCTTCTCTGTCTAAGAGACCATGATGGAGCAATATTTAAATTGCATTGGTGTAGATTGAATGTATAATATTATAGTAATAAATAATTGTAACATATATTGTAGATATAAAAGTAAGTTTCATAATTTTGCTTTTACAATATTATATTTAAAGAGTTAAAAGTTCATGCTAGATGGTGTTCCCCAAGAGATCTACAACCTCAACTGGTTCAATATATATATATATATATAAAATATACAAACCATTATACAATTACAAATATCCAGTAACGCCCTCTGTTTAAAGATCTATATCTCAATAATAGCAAACCTTAAAATGATATATATATATATATATATATATATATATATATATATATATATATATATATATAATTGAATATTTATAAATACAATAATCAGATATATTTAAAAAAAATTATCCACTTAGGAGTGCTTTTGACTTTCCTTGTAGTCTATGTCAACTAACACTTTGAAAGGCTAACATTACCCACAATTCTGTGATCTTAACATTTGATGCCTGTCTGTTAATTAAATCATGTTGTGATAAAACCTTATTTATAAATAAAAACTCTATCATTTATAAATGGATATGTATAGGTGGTAGTGTATATATAGGTGAATCAAGATGTACATTGGAAAAAAGATTTCAAGATGTTCTGAAATTGAATCAAGATAGTAAAGTAGATAATAATGTTTCAGCATCCATTTTTCATGATTATAATAAAAAATGTATTTATGGTTTTAACTTCAATTACAACATTAAAATATTGCTACTTGAAAAAAAAAACAACAAAAGAAAAATAAAAGAAGCTATGCTAATATACAAATACAAACATGACTTGATTAACAGACAGGCACAAATATTAAGATCATGGAATTATGGGAATGTTAGTCTTTCAAAGTGTTAGTTGACATAGACTATGAGGATAGTCAAAAGTGCTCCTAAGTGGATAATTTTTTTTAAATATATCTGATTATTGTATTTATAAATATTGAATTATATAATTAAATATATTACTTTGAAAAATACAGACTTTGAATCATAATATTATATCCGCATATATATATATATATATATATATATATATATTGCGGGTTCATCCATGTTAAAAAATTTAAATATTAATATACCTTATGTTTCAACTTGATCATCCTGCAAAATATGTCTTGTGAAAATCTTCTTATCAACATATATATATATATAAATAAAAACAAATTTTAATGGTAAATACAATATTATAATTTAAATTCTTTCATAGCACTTTTGATTACATGGTAATCCTCATCAGCTTTAACTGATTTTCAACTTTTTTAAACTTAATGTTATGTATATTTCCATAAGCTGTGTATGGCCATATTTGTAACTTGCATATTAATAACATCATTCTTATATTTATCAATTGATATTGCCTCTTTAATTTTCCTCTTTTTATGATTTCTTTCTTCCATTAATATTTTTATTTCATTACTATTAAATGTAAACTTATAATTACAAGTGTTTTCATAGTCAAAGAATGCTGAAGCTGTATTAAATTGACTATTTACAGTTATTTTTAATTCGATTATATGATAATTGATGCTTCTTCAATCTTTTTTCCACAGAACATATCAATTCACTGATATAAAATTTTTGACATCCACATGAAATTTGATAAATTATATTACTTTTTTGCAATTTAGTAATTTTGTAATTGAAAGCACTACAAAAGAATTTAAACTATAATATTGTATTTATCGTTAAAATTTGTTTATATATATATATATTATAATGGGCACTGTATTTTACATTTAATATATATATATATATTGAAACAGGAACCTCCTAATCCCTTGCTGTTTCATCATCAATCTAGTAGCCCACTCGTCTGTGTTAGATGCGAATCTCATTTAAACTATAATATTTAAAATAAAACTACAATTTGCTGTCATGGCTGTCTGAACAGCATTATATATTTACATACAAAAGAACGCTATAATTAGATAGGTTTGATAGAATTATAGCGTATTATTATTAATATCGCATTTATTTAAAAAAAATACTTTTATTATGTTAAATAAAGATAAGGTTCAATTTATTAATAAATTTATTATTTTAATTCGTATGTGGATATATAATCCAACCTATATGTGTAATGTATATAGGGGTGGCATGATTTAAAACATTAAAATGTGTTGTTAATTAAAAATGTTAAAGGATGATAATATTTTAAAATGTTTATTTAAAATTGTTAAAAAGGTTTTCTTTCAAATGTGCCGAGAAGTCTTCTTTAAAAATTAAGATTTTTTTTTTCTTAGAATTAAAAGTTGGTTAGAAACCTATTCTGTCGTAAACACGTTTTTAATTAGTGACCGCACCTACCTTTGGTCAAATTAAAAAGTCATTTTAAAATCTGGCTAATTGAAATTGCATCAGATATACACATTTAAGTTATTTTTGGATTAAAACTGTTTATGGCAAATTAGTTTTACCAAATAGCCATAGAAGTTATAACTGAAATACTTTAATGGCTTATCAAATATTTAAGATCATAACTACATGTTTTTAGAATTTAATTAAAATGGAATTAAGTCAAAGTTATAACACCTCAGAAACTTATCAGCATATTTGAAAGCAGATTGTATGTTAACAAAATTAATTTAAAAAATGTAATCATGAAGCAAAGAAAAATTCCTAAAGGTGTTAAGCTGATAAGGGAAAGAGATAAATGGGTCATATTTTGAGCGGGAAAGGACTGGGGAGATCGATAATACAGTAGAACTGACTGAGAGCTATAATACAAGATAGAACTGACTGAGATCTATATACTGAGAGGAGACTCCATTTTGAAGCACATTTTATATTTAAAAAATCAAATCTAGTTTTGAACTGAGATGTCCGGTTAGTTTGGCCGTCTTAGCTGTCACTCCGTAAGGAGGTGACGGGTTCATTTCCATCCGACACCATTTATAAGCAAGAATGCCGCTATAACATCTACCATCTAACCTAAAAAAGGAAGAAGAATGCTGCTATAATATTTACAGACCACCCGTAAAAGAAGAGCATGCCGCAAGCCGCCCAGGAAACTCACCAAGCTCCAGCTCAAGCACCTAATAATACCGGTAAACCATTTTAAACTACAGAGCTCTGTATATTTTCCATATATTTTAACTATAATTCTAAACTACCTTTTAAATTCTAGTTAGCTAACTAACCACTCAATATATTTTTGATGTTAAAGCTTTTCTTTTATTGTTTTAAAAATGATTCACTTGCTTTTAAAATTTCCATCCTTAAGAAATTAATTAATGTTTCTACTTTAAACTATCACTGCAGTCATGTCTCTAGTTATTTTTTTTTATCACATAGTTTTTAATATTTGTTATATTTATTTTATGATATGCTGACGCTTTGAAACAGCGAATACTAAATTTTAATATTTTAAGAAGAGATTAATTAAAACCTCTTCACTTAATTATTTATAATCTTATTTCTGTGCGCTGTTTCGAAACCCTCTTAAGAAAATAGTAACGACTTGCTCATTATTATTTAATATTTTTTTGATAATTGTTTAATTGTAAATTTTTGCAATGTGGCTTATTTTAGTGAGGTTTAAATTTTAAATACTAAGAAATAGACTAACCTTGATAAATATTTATAAGTATATTTGCTATTTAAGTTATTTAGTAAACCCCATCAAATATACTTTTCCCTCCTTTTAAATACTTGTCATTTGATCAATAACAAATTAGAATTAGCTGGAACAGCAAAGATTATCTGTAATTATTCCAATCTAAAGCATATCTTTTATCATGCTACCTAAGAGTTGGCTTCTATTTGATTAAGCTAATAAGCTATTGTTCTTGCCTATAGAATATAAATTTTACAAATGCTTTGCTTGGCGGATGTGTTTCATTCAATTTAATATTTTTCTCATTTTGCTGCCATGTATATTTACGTAAATAAGATGTAGCCTCAGTTAAGCCAGCACATCTTCCTCTCATAGAGTAGAGCAGTCGCGAAGCCTGAGTTTAAGGCCAGGTTAGCACGTAAGTCCCCCGCCTTTCTGAACTATTCTTTCCTTTTCATGCAGCTTAACGATCGGTTTTCAGGGTACCGGCATTGGTCGCAGAAACCCTTGATCTACCAATACATCTGCAGAGTGACTTTATTATTGTATTGCTGGTGCTATAGTGCATTAGTACATCCAGAGCAGCCAACTCTACCTCCCTATTTTAGTTCTTTCAGCAATTGGCTGAGATATTCTTAAAAGTCTGGTCAATCTAAGTTATTGCAGTCCTATTTAGGCTAAATAAATAATATAAACAGACGAGAAACGACTACTGTAAGTGTTGACCAAGGTTTAGTTTAATTATTAGTATTCAGCCACACACCAAGAGGAGTCTGCATATGTTACACGATAGACATGGCATAGTGATAAGCTATTTATTTAAATGCCTGCGTGCATATATTATATGTAAATCTGTAAATAATTGTATACAAATTGTAAGATGAATAACTGCTGTGTTCATCTTATTTAAAATGTAAATTTATTGATTAATCTTACCAAAGAATCTGTCCAAACTCTTCAGCCATTAAATGCCTGCGTGCATTTTTACATGTGTAAATTTTGTAAGAATAGTTTAGATCAAACTTATTATTGAAGAAATTAAACTTTAGTAAATTAACCTAGTCCACTCTCAGTTTCATTATTCAATCCAATTCTCATCATTATTATGTTATAGAATATGCATTATTAAAGGTCTCCATTAAGTTAGCTATTCGTTAGATACGATCAATTTGTAATTTAATTATGAGTCTCATTGTTTCTCCCTGACCTATGTCGGCCGCGAATAAAGAAGTATGCTACGTGTAATTTTGAGGTGGTCATTCATAGGGTCTTGAGTCTTGGAGTACTGGCTTACGAGTTGAAGTGTGGTCGGACTTGGGATGTCACAGTCCTAGTCTGGTCAGCTTCGGTCTCTTTTGCTTGGATTCTGAATTCTGTTACGCGAATGTACAAACTTGACTGTTACAATATATAGTATTTTATAATGGGCACTGTATTTTACATTTAATACATATATAAATATATGTATATATATATATATATATATACATATATATATATATATATATATATATATATATATATAAACTTGTCGAAGTGATATGATGTATCTGAGATCAGATATCGAAATATTTGATATTTTATCTGCCAACTCTTTTGGCTTTAAAAAACTAGGGAATCTACCTATATATTTTAGTGCCACAGCGCCAATGATTTATAAAAAATGAACAAAATTTGAATAAATTATAATATCTATAATTATATTAAATCTCAGTTTTAAAATATTTACTAAAGAAACAAATAAATAATCAATCAACAAATAGAATTTATAACTTAAATAAAATCATTTAATGAAAACAATGAAGGAAATTGCAAAAAATGTGTTTTATTAGATAAACCATGGAATGATCAATTATGCTAGAGTTTAAACTTTTTATTCTATTGTATAAACTCTATTTGAAGTATTATTATTATTTTTATGCAGTGATAATCAATAAATGTAGTATAGGACAGATCATTTAAAATATAAAAAAATAAAAATGAAATATATGATTTAAATAAATACATTTACTTAAATAATTAAATTACAATAATTAATAATTAAAAAATTAAAAAAAACATATAATTAAACAAATTAACAGAGGCAAAACTTTCCATAAGCTAGTGTCATACAGTAGTCATGAAAGCCAAAAGATAGAAATGAGTCTGGGGATATTGGACGAGTAGGCATTATTGTTTACCCAACAATTGTGGGTTATAAACCATTTGGCTCCATAGGCTTCAAATATGTTACCTTAATCACGAATGGCTTTATATATATATAATATTACTATAGACTCTGATTTTTAGGCAAGTTTAATGGTATTATAAATTATATAAAAAAAAACATATTTGCACATTATGTCTTATTTCCTTCAATAAGCCTCTTCTGTATCCTAACCATAGAAAATAACTTGGATATAAAATTAAAAGTAAAAGAATTCAGTAACCTAGAGAAAGAGTTGAAGAATACTTTATATAGATTATTATGCAAATTTAAGGAATCTTTTCTAAAAACCTGTAATTATTAAAGTTACACCCATAAAATTCACCTCAATCATACCAACCCATTTCAGTTCAAATCCTATTCCATATGATAGTAATACAAAGATGATATTGGCAAGCAAATAAAAGAGATTTATGATGGAATGGGACATCATTAAAAAGTGTACTTCTTTACATAACAACCTTTTAGTAATTATCAAAAAGGAAGATATTAACTCACATTTGCATGGATGCCAGATTTTTAAACAACAAAGCTATTCCTTAGCATGATATTTCACCTACCATACAAGAGCTACTAACAAAGTTTAAAGGAAAGAAAACTTTTGCCACTGTCAATCTTACAATCAGTTATTGGTCAATATAAGTGCACCCGGAGTATCAAAAATATACTACCATCAAACAAGGGAGATAAACAGACATCTTTCAACAGATGCCACTTGGCTTAATAAATAGCATGTCTAGCCTGATTTATTGCCTAAATAAAATACTATCTGATTAAGTCAAGGCCATTATTGTCATGTGTGTTGATAATATAGTAAATGCTTCTGATAATATGGTTGAACAGCTACACAACTTACAAACTTCTTTGATTAATGCCAAAACAAGAATATAAAATTAACAAGAAGCTGTTGATGCAAAATAAATAATTTTCTTTGGCCACCTAATAGGGGTAAATGGAATAAAGAATCACCCTAAAACAGCTGCTATTCAGAATTTGCCATGCCAGAGAATAGAAATAGTTTCATTCTTTCTTTGGTGTGTACAATTTCTATCATAGCTTTTATAAAAACTTCACTTATGATATGAACCATCTTTCATGACTGTTGAAAAACAAATAAAAGTGAAAGTGGTTGTCTGAACATATTCAGAAAATAAATAAAATTAAGGCTATGTTCTTAGATGAATTAGTACTATATTATTCTAATTTTGAAGCATTATTTTATATCCAAACATATAGTAGTGGTTACGGTTTAGGGATAGTGGTGTTCCAACTAGATATTAAACAGAGGTTATGTATGCTATACTTACTTTGCTGAAATTTAAAAGGTGCCAAATAGCACTATTTGACAATAAAGAAGAAAGTCCTTACTGTTGTTTGGGCTTTAATAAGTAAAAAACAATTCCTACTGGGATCATAAGTTATTATGGTCACAGATTACAAGAGCCTGGAGTTTTTGAAAAGGGGATACTTAAACCTCTGATCTATTTCCAAAATAGATATTGGCATACCCAGTGCAAAAGACCAACACTAAATGTGATTAAAAATCTGTATTTAATTCAAATTGATAAGAAAGCCTGCATAAATTTCAACAGATCACACACTCCATTATGTACTCTGAAAGGAAAGATTGAATAGGGAAGCAAATGATAAAACACATAGTAATATCTATAAGCAAGTCATGTATTGTTACAATATATAATGTTAAAATAGTTTACTTTCCATTATATATAAATAAACACAAAAACGTATAAGTAAAGTTTAAAAAAGAAGTTATAAATCAATATAATAAGCTGAACATTTTCTAAGATCCATGCCTCATAATCATAGCTTTCTTAAAAGTCTAGTAATAATAGTAGCTTTAGTTTCAGTGTAATATACAGCGAGACATTTTTATTGAGGACATGAAATGAAATATACTACTGTAGGGTGAATGATCAATCAATATGATCTTTTGAGTTGTTGATCAATCTGTTAGAATTAGGAGGAATTCTAAATCCTATTTTAAACTTATTGATTAATGCTTTAGCTAGTTTGTTAGATATTTTAGAAATGTAAGGAATGGTATTTCTAGAAAGTTGAATACATGGTACAATATTATTTATAATGTTACATTATTTAAATGATAAACTAATTGTGTATACACATATTATACAAATATTATTATTCTGAAAAAGATTGGTCATCAATCAAAACTATACCGTTGATTAATTTTAATAAAGCAAGCCTTGTACCAATAGTAAATAAAGTGAATTTGTTTAATTATACACCTCTGTAATTGAAGACCAAAAATAACTCTTAGAGTTATGTGACCAACTCAGTGGGAGTTACTTCTGCTTTTCACTTATATATATATATATATATATATATATATATATATATATATATATATATATATATATATATATATATATATATATATATATATATATATTGTGCACTGCATTAGGGCTGAACTGTGAGGAGATGGGAAACCATCATCATCTCCAAATAAACAAAATGTAAAATTAAATAGCAAAGGAATAACCATGAGAGATCAGCACAGAACTAACTCCCAGTTCACCAACAATATAAAAATCAACAATAAATCTTGTGACTATATTTGACAATGTTTCACTATAGACTGGGCAAATCATTTAGCTGCTGCAAAACCTAGAGCAGAAATACAAACAATAATTATCTGGTTGTGCATATTTAAGTGCTACTCAATCAAAATATGGCAATTAAAAAAGTAATGATGAGATATTAGAACATGCCAGTCATCATCAGTGTTTTGGGCACTTAGTACATTAATGTACTGGCCAACTATAAAATTAATTTCTAAATTAATAAGCATTAAAAAAATGATGAAATCATCATCAACTGGATATCCATAAACACTTTATATAAACCTCTTATATATGACAGACCATTATGAACAAATCCAGTTCAGTGAGCAAAAGCTCTAAAACTGTTACTGTGAGAAGAAATATAATAAAAACATATAATATTCTAAAACTATTTTCAAATAATTTTGACAATGAAATATAAATTTATTAATTAGAAACAATAAAATAAAATTAAAGTCTTTAGAAGGTTATATATATATATATATATATATATATATATATATATATATATACCTATCTAAAGAAATCAGAAGGCTTTTTAATATATATATATATATATATATATATATATATATATATTAAAAAGCCTTCTGATTTTGATTAATACAAAAAAAATTCACTACTACATTGTAATTTACATATATGACAATACATAAAACACCTATATATCTGTATACAGACCTGACAGTATAATACAAATGAACATATTTGAACTGTCATAACCTATAAATGAAATTCATTTTATCATACATAATTAATTTAGCAATTTACAGAGATTTTTAGTTGTCTACATGACACATATTGTACTGGATGCAGACAGTGGTAAGAGACATGAGACTCAAATTAGGACTTCTGAGGATGAATCTCCGAATGAGATATAAAAATTATAATAATACATAATTATATAAAACCTTTTTATATTTTAAAAACTAACCAAAATAAAAATTCAAACTCTTGATAGGATTAAAAGATACTTTAATGTAATATTCTATAAACAATTATTCTAAATGCATACTATTTATATAGTTCATGCAGGGTAGTTTCATTATGCTTACATCTGTGATTATAATGGGAATGTCACACTAATACATATATTGTGCAGTTTATTTATATGCCAATGTTTAAAAGAAAAAGTTACATAATTGGTTTAAGAAGAGAAATGCTATTTTATCATACAATTAAATAATGACTTAGACAAAAGAATTCACAAAAGAGACACTTTAATGTTTGAATAAATTAATATAATGTATTTAACAAACTATGATTGATGCCACTTTGATCACACAAGAAATCTACATGTATGTAACTATGATGCCAAGTGAATTGGTCTCTGACATCCATTACGTTTATTAATTATTGAACAACAAAGTTATAAAACTGATTTTGAATATGCAAATATTTTCATATTCAATATGACAAACATTATATTTCAGTTATTGAATTATAAAATAACATAAGGAAAATTTGTTTACACATATGGGAGTCGCTTTAAGGGAAATAACTTAATGCAAGCTCTTCATGACATTCTACATATAAATACAATAAGAAATAACAAAATTGGTTTAGTTATATCACAGCATTACAGCTTACTGATTAGTCTTAGACATGATTCTAAAAAAATATAATGAATGATGGTACAAGCATGAGGCAGCAAATAGAAAATTTGGTCCATTTTCGGTTGTGGAGATGCTTCATCATTTAAATGAAAAAAGAGAAATGGTACAGCCATTCTTCTGGCGGAACTATTCCTGGAGAAAGGAAAGGTAGAAAGATGCAATTGCTCACATAGGTTACCAATGCAGAGCTTCCATTACTCTTTCCAAAAGTGTCATAGGGCATTTATAATGCCAGCTAAAACATATATAAGTAGAGATGAAGGATTCAAGTTACCGATGATCCTCAAATTATGATAAAGCAATTAATCACAATGTCTGAACTATGCTGGCAACATTATGAAACTATGATATGTCTGTTAATGATGTCAAAATAACTAATGACCTAAATATAAAGTTTTAATTGGATATAATGGCATGACTTGTATACTAAACCAAATTATATAACTGAAATATAAAACTAGATGAATGTCTTAATGACATACAATTACATTTCCCTTCATTAAATTGGTCCTATATGCATTTGGAATCAATAAGCATTATTTAAACTATAATGCTCAAGGCACTACATATAAATAATTATTACATTAAAAAATAATAGTCATTATTATTTAAAATATCTTAACTGGAATTTAAGCAATAGCGTTCTTGAATAACATTAAATTTTTGCTCAATAAATATATACATATGGCAGTATTATAGTAATAATAATCTGCCTAGAAACAGAAATGATATTATTTAACTATTTCTCAACCCAGTAAGCAATGGCTTTAAAACAAATAATTTAATGTAATTAAAATATCCCAGAAGCACTCGGATTTAAAAGACTAATCTAAAATATAGGCTCATGGAGTTGAGTTGACTTGGCATATAAATTACATATAAAAGTTAACAGCAAATAATTATAATAATAAAATTTACCACACTAAATAAAATATAGGATTTAAAACTTGAGATAGATGTGAGAATTTACACATATATATTTGATAGGATTAGAGAGAATCTTACAAGCAAATATTAAATATAAATATAAAAAACATAATTATTAATATTTATAGGTAAAAACTGACAGCTTTACATGGATATTGGACTGTTACCTCAGCATACTTTGGGTCAATGGCTTCATTGTTTGCTCTCTGAGCTTCAGTTTTGTCACTACTGTTTCTTCATTGCTGGTAGCATTGATCCATGGCAGGAGCTTCATGGCAGCATTCCAGAGGCAGTCCCGAGTGTGGGAAAAGATGATTCAGATCCCCTACTCAACTGACATTCTATTACACTATCTTTTTTTTTTGTTATCAAAAAACTCACAAACAAAGAGAAAAAGCACAAGAAAAGTTAAAAAGCAAAAACCAGAAGAAAAGCAAAAGCAAAAAGCCTTTTTATCTCCAATCTATCCTATTTATATCATTCCCAACTATGACAGGAATGCCTTAGTTCATTTGCCAAGAGGCATATAAGCAATTAACAAATTACAGCCTATTTTTAATTAAAAACAAGACATAAGAAGATGATAAGATTCAAAATGCATTCCAGCTCGAAAGAATTTATATTAATATAAATGAAGCAAAAATATTTTATTAACGAAATATTTTTAGTTAAAATAAAAAAAGACTTTGCTTAGAAAACAATATTTCAATTAATGAAAGTTGAGCTTTTAGAATATTTAATTAGTGAAGCAAAACTTCAAAACTCACAATGGATTAATTTGAACCTACCATCTTAGTTATATCTTCTTTCTTTTAAATTTTTACAAAATTGAAATTAAAAGCAAATAAATTTTTGTAAATGACAAACTTTATGCGATTAAACATTCTTTTTTTTTTTTTTTTTTTACAAAAAAACAACAACACAAGCTTAGAATATTCAAAAGTATAAAAATAACAAAATCAAAATTATAACATATTTATTATATAATAAAGTTTTAGCATATTATATATATATATATATATATTCCCACATAGTAGGTGGTAGCAAGGTATATATATATATATATATATTTCCACATAGTAGGTGGTAGCAAGGTTAGTAGATTAAATATATGCTGGGTTTGAACCCTTGTAGATATTAGTTTTTTTAGGTAGGAAAACATAAATCTTACTCTGACTACAGAGTGATGGCTTCAATATCTATATAAATAAGCCGATGCACTATATAGAACATTCTATTTATTTTAATGACACATAGATAATGATTGATTTAATATGTATCTGTGTGCACATGGAAATGGGTGCACCCACTGGTATTTATAAAAAATAAACCTAATAAGCCATATTTTCTTAATTCACAATTAATTTCAAGTTGATAATATAAATAAAATTCACATATTGATACATTATATCTCATTAAATAATCACCATCTTCTTATACTTTTAAGCATGTAATGTTTATTATTATAATAACAGTTTCGACTGCTCCTCACAGTTTTTTTCAGATCTCAATCTATTCCTCTACTTTTCCCTTTCACCAAACTTTTATTACAATAATAAACATTATTATAATAATAAACATCATATAGAATTATACAGAATACATTATCAGTTTACACAATGTTGTTCTTTCACTTTCTTTTATTTACAATGAATCTCATAGTAATTATACTTATAAAATTTGTCCCCTTGCACTAATGTACAGAACCATTTTTTAAACCAATTGGTTCTTCATCTTTTTACCTAACTTTACATTTATATATTTCAGATCCAGCATGTATTATATTTGAGATATTTGAATATGAATGGATTTATCATTTTTCGCTTCAAAATTTACACTTCAACATTTTAAAATGAATGAACTTGTATAAAACAACTATCTATCTTTGGTAGCCTTAGTAAAATAATCTGTTGCTAATAATTTTTTATAACTGCATTTTTTTATTTTTTGCATTTATTGAGATCCATATATATATTAATTTCAGATGTATTTATTCTGAATCAACATCTTTTATTGAATAAATTCTCATTTTCACATGTTTATTTAGTTCTTATATTCATTGTAATTTTATTATTACATATTTGTTTTACATCTTTTATTATATGATATTTCATTTATTGATATTGGCTGATTTGATTGATTTCTGAGATTCTCATCAATCAACATGTTTTTGTGAATTTTTTGACTATCTTACTCGTTTGTCTTCTGTCTATTTCTAGACAAGATATCCATTTTTATATATTTGTATATACATATTTCCATGTCTTCTTTTTGTTTTACCATTTAGTTCTTCATAACTACTTACTTCTTTTCAGATTTTGACTAATCACTAATTATTTCTTAAACCAAATTACTTGCATATTCATTAATGACTCAGTGTTAGGCTTATTCATCTTTTTTGTTTTTGTTTTAAGCATTTTTATGTTGTTATTATGTCTCCATTTGGATCCTTTTCTTTTAAAGATAGTCTGTTAATTCATTTTTTTTCTTTATTTCTCCTCAAAAATATATATATTTCCTCTTTACATTTTATTTGTCCTTTTTTCACTTTATTTCTATTGGTCCTTCATTTATCTTATCATACTTTTAATTTATTTTCTAGATCTCAAAATTTTCGCTTCAGATCTTGTTGCCCCCCCCCCCCATTTTAAATTTATTTATTTAAAACGATTTTTTGACTCCTTTTTTTTCTCGTCTTTTTTCAAAATTTTTATTCATTTATTTGTTGGATTTTCTGTAAATCATGCTCCAGGTTTTTGAATAGTTTTATAAATTTGTTAATATTTACATTAAGATTAGTTTTGCTCTCTACACCATTATTTATTCACTATTGATTTTTTGTATTGCTCTTATTTACTTTTTTAAATTGTTCTTGTTGTATTTTTTTTTTTTTTTATGGTTACAACATAATAATCAAGTATTATTATTTTAAATCATGTTATACATTTAGATTTCTCTAATTCTATATGCAAACATATATCAAGTTCTGCAATCTTCCATTTACTAATTTTCAACTACAGTTTCTATTTTAATCCGTGAGCAGAGTTACTTTCAGTGCACTATTTTACTTCTTGAAAGTTTTTTTTTGGAAATTAACGGTTATAAAATATATCTTAAGTAAAAAAAAATTACATTGATTGGACTTTGTGTATGAGATAGTTACTAATCACTAATAAATTCACTAATTAAATGTGTCTCTCTAAATGACCTGCTAAAATAATTTAAGAACAAAAATAATTACTAAAACAGTAAAGGAATAAAGCTAAAAAAAATCTGATTATGCAGAAATTTGATTGCCCATAATTAACCTGATTGTCAATAATTAATCAACAATCGAATTCCAAAAAGAAATAATTAAATAAAATTCAAGAAATAAAATCAAGAAAACATGCCCACTGGAGATAGAAAACAAAGAAAAAAAATAGAATGCTTGTTTTTTTTATCTGGGGGTAGTTCTGTTGCCTTGCTAAGATGATCAGTTACACCAAAAGCAGCAGAGGAAGAGGATTTTTTTTTTTGCAGACCCAGCATCTTATAAAGATACTTCTTGTATGCCAAGATGAGAAGACTGAAGGAGAAACAGCCAGAGTGAGGAAATTAACCTTGGGAGATACTCATGGACATTCAAGTATGCAAGAGACTTAGTGACTGTATTATATATAAGTTAAAAATATTAATAATCTGTTTACAATTATATGTGTATGTATTGCCAGAATATTGTTTACATACATAAAACTTTTACATAAAATTGAAATATTGGATTATTGGTATTGAAACAGAGTAGAGTAATTCTTGAGAAAATTGCCACTCATATCTGTCAAGACAAAGACAATATCAAGACATAACAACCTGGCATAGTCGCACAGTTGATCGAAAACTGATAAGGTTCTTTTTCAACAACTAAAAGTATAGTAAAAGCAAACATGTTGTCTTTTGGACAAACCACCATAAGCGTATTTGATGTGGAGATTGCTTCAGAATGGCCACTATATATAAAAAAGAAAACTTTTTTACCCTGAATTATATACAAGAAAATAAAAAGAAAGTATTAGCACCATTGTGCTTCTTGGGAAAAAAGTTATAGAAATTGTCAATAAGCTTTTTAACTCCACTGATAAAATAAAATACGAAGAGTTAGTAAAGAAACTGACAGTTAATTTTAGCCCCAGCCATCTCATCACATAGCCTGGTTAAAACTAAGGCATAGGAAACAGTCTAAAGGGGCTATAATTTAGCCCTTAGAGAATTGGCTAGGGATTGTGGATACATAGACAATATCGAAGAAATTCTCCTGGATCAATTACTCTGGGGTATTACAGTGACAGATTGAAGAAACAATTATTAATGGATATGGACTTAAAATACCAGAGTGCAACCAGAAAGGAATGGCTTATGAACTAATAACTGAACAAGCTCAACCTATTAAAAATACAACTGAAGAGATAAATACTTTCATTTATAAAACTGACAGTAATTGTAATAACACATGCAAATCATATCCTGAAAAAAAAAAGGCATGTTATTGCTGTGAAAAAACTAACCACAGAGCAAAAAAGTGCAGGTGGAGAGAAAAAGTGCTTTAAATGGGAATATAAGGGACACATTGCACTTGTATGTGCAAAACCTGATATAGATGCAAATCAAAAAAAAGAGTGGAGTCAAAAGAGTAGAGGAGGTAAACCGAATAATAATTTTACTATTAGAAATACAAGCAAGGAGGGACAACAACAATTTATGATCAAATTGAAAATTTGCAGGATTAATATGAAAAAAATAGATAGTGGCTCAGGGGTATTTATAATATCAGACATAGCTTGGAGAACACTATCAGCAATGAACCCTGGATTAATACTGGAAAAAATCAGCATAAAAACCTGTGATGTAAGTGGAAATGGATTAAACCTACTGGGGTAAATACAAACTCTGGTTAAATACCACAATAAACTAATACATTACCATTATACATAGTACAAGGAAGATTCAGCCCTATAATAAGCAGAGACTCGTTCCAAGCAATTGGAATTCAAGTTAAAGTAATAAAAAAATCTCCCTTGGAAGATAAATTAAAAATAAATATCCAGACCTATTTACTGATGAATTAGGCATAATAGACACAAATCCTGTAGAGGTGAAACTGCTTGACAATGCACACCCACACTTTGTAAACTGCAGAAGATACCATGTGCTCAAAGAACAAAAGTAGAAGAGAAAATCCATTCATTGGTCAATAAAGGCATTTTGACACCTGTAGAAATAGCAGACTGGGTGACACCATATTCTTAGTTACACAACCCGATGGAAACATATGTATATGCAGTGATTACAGAGTAACCATAAATAAGTTTCTAAATAAAGGAGCATAACTGGTACTGATCTTAAGAGAAGTATTAGCAAGCCTACAAAAAGCATCAACTTTTGTAAAACTGGATTTAAATTCAGCATTTCACCAAATCCCAGGGTCAGAAAAAATGGCCAAAATATTAACGATCACAACACCTTTCAGATTGTTTAAGTTCAATAAATTGCCCTTTGGCATATCAAAAGCCTCCAAATATATTCCAGGTGAAAATTGACACTACTGCAGGGATGTGAGGGTTTCATACCATATTTTGTCAACATATTAATAACAGCAGATTTGGAAAAGAGCTTGCATCAAAAAGTGACTAGGGTATGGGAAATTAACAACTTTGGAGTAAAACTGAATGCTGAGAAAAGTGTATGGAACACAAAAGAATTAGCACTCCTAGGACATGTAATCTCTAGAAAAGGGAAATGACCTTCAACTAAAAAAGTAAATGCTGTATAAAAAACAAAAACACCAAGGAATGTCAAAGGTTTGCAGGCATTTTTATGCCTCATTAATTACTTTGAACAATTTCTACAAAATAAAGCTAATGTAGCAAAACCCTTGTTCAAGTTACTTAAAAAGAATCAAAAGTGGCAGTGGATTAAAAATACATGATGACAATTTTGGCCACACAAAATATCTACTGGCAGTAGAGAAATTGTTAATCCAGTTTGATAATAATCAAGTAATTCTAACCACAGATGCCTCAGAATGAGGTGTTCCTCTGCCATCCATGCAATAACAAAGAATGAACTATTGCATACACATCTAGAACCTTCTGAGGCTGAAAAAACTGCAGTCAAATAGACAAAGAAGCACTGGCAATAATATTCAGATTAAACAAATTGCAACAATAAAGGAGGATAACTGGTACTGATCCTTTCAAATCATAACAGATCATAAGGAGTTACTGGGTATAATAGCAAGTGATAAGCTAGCCCCTGATCATCTGAACCTGAGAATGCTACAATGGAGGAATATACTAGCAGCATATGACTACCACCTAGTGTACAAGATAGGAAGAGAAATTCAGAACACAGATGAATTGTCCAGAAACCCTGACAGATAATATACAAGAAGGGAAGAGAAACTCAGCATGTAGATGCATTGTCCAGAAACCCTGACAGACAGGAACCCTGAATGCATGAAATAGAGATCAACTATATAGTTCTATGCAGTCTAAAAGCCTCAAAAGTGAAACAATAGAAAAATTGATAAGGGAAGATAAAGGATAGGGCTGCTAAAGAACTGGATTAGAAAAGGCTGGCCAACAAAGAAACCAAAAATGTGGCATTGGTCTTTTTGACCAATAGAAATGATATGTCTTTTAGAAAAGATTGCATATTAATGGAGGACAGAGTAGTCATACCATCAGAAGGAAGAAATAATGTCCTAAACTTGCTACATGAGGGACACCCAAGAATAGTATGAGAAAAAGCTTCAGCTCACAGCTACATTTGGTGGACAAGAATAACACTCAATACAGAAAATTATGTTAAGAAATGCTCAGCATGTCAAGCGCACAGCAACATAAATCCAAAAGAATATATACCCTGGCCCAAAGCAGAGAAATCATAGTAGAGACTTCACATGGACCATGATGGTCCTATTAATGACAATATATTGTTAGTGTTGTTGATGCATATTCAAAATGGGCCAAATACCACATCATCAAAAATATGAGTGTACAAAAACAATAAAACTACTAAAAGCGATATTTTCATGTCACAGATTACCAGAAGTAATAGTCACAGACAATGCCATGAGATTTACAGCACGAGAGATGGAGGAATACCTGAACAACAATAAAATCAGACACATTTGTGCACCCCCATATCACCCAGAGTCAAATGGCATTATGGAGAAGGCCATACAAACAATAAAAAACACTTAAAAAAATCTCCTAACAACTGCATTCAAGAAATATTATACAAAGCAATTCTGTATCAACATGCAATGCCATCTACAACAACAAACAAATCACCAGAAGAGTTGTTGATGTGCAAGAAACTGCACATCAAAATAAACATGTTATAACCAAAACAAGAGCATCTCCATCATACGAGTGAACAGAGAGCATTTTAAATTGGTGAAAAAAATTATGGCTACATGCCAAATTTCAAAAAGAAGTGGATCAAAGGTACAATTATGGAAAAGAAATCTAGACAAGGGTAAACAATACAAAAGACACATAAACCACTTTTGTCATCGAATAGTAGAAAAGACACTATGTCCAACTACAATAATACCACATATGGAAGAACTGGAAAACAAAACCTGAGGAAGAGAGAGTAAACAAACAAGTTCTGATGCCAGAAAACAGAAAAAAGTATAGCTATAAGATCATGGTGAAATGAAAACAAAAATAGAACAACCCAGGGAGAGGCAAAAATCACCCAGATCCCAGTGGACTATTAGTAAAAAAAAAGATTACAAGACTACATGTAAAATAAATAATTTCTGGAGTAAGGAGAGGATTGGAATAATTACTAATCACTAATAAAATCACTAATTAAATGTATGTCTCTAAACAACTGGCTAAAAATAATTTGAAAACAAAAATAATTACTACAACAGTAAAGAAATAAAACTAAAGAAAATCTGACTATGAAGGAATTTGATTGCCCATAATTAATCTGATTGTCAGTAATTAATCAACAATCGAATTCCAAAAAGAATAATTAAATAAAACTCAAAAGATAAAATCAAGGAAACATGCCCATTGGGTATAGAAAATGAATAAGAAATTATTCCAGAAAACAAAGAAAAAAATTAAAGTGTTTTTTTATCTGGGGGGGAATTGACAGTTCTGCTGCCTCACATAGAAGATCAGTTACCTCGAGAAGTAGAGAAAGAGGGAGTTTCTTTTTGCAAACCCAAGATCTTAAAAATACTTCTTGTACACCGAGGCAAGAAGACTGAAGCAGAATCAGCCAGAGTGAGGAAATTAATCTTGGGATGTACTCATGAACACTGTGAGTAAGCAAAATACTTAGTGACTGTATTATATATAAGTTAAAAATGTTAATAACTGTTTATAACTTTATTATAGGTATCAATACAGAGTAGAATAATTGAGAAAATTGCCACTCATATTTTTTGAGACAAAGCCAATATCAAGACATAACGATGTATAATAGGCATTTTAAAATAATCCTATGTATCTTTTGGATAATTTAAGTGCCACTTTATCAATGCCAAATTAAAATATTTTAACTATGATCAGGACTGATTTTTTGATATCCAACTTGACTGCTAATTTAAAAAAAATAAAACCATGTATAGAGCTAAACTTATTTTCTGTGAGAATCAATAGGTAATAATATATTGAAAAAGTATCTTAATAATTCATGTTATAGTTAGAATGATCACTGTTTCAGATTATTAGATATATAGATCATTTAGTGTTTTTGTGATGCTAGCAAGTATGGATATTGAAGCAATACTAAATGTAATAACTGTTAATTAATTATAATTACTCACTGATTACCAGGAGGATTTTTATGATTTTATATTCATGCTTAAAAATATATTATTTCTATCTAAAATATCTATTATAAATATCTAGACAACCATATAATTAAAACAGAATATACCTCATTATTATTTTTCTTAGATGAATATTAGAACAAAACCCAATCTTTATTGCCTATTCATAATTCATGACAGTTTTTTCTATCCTACTATACCATAAAAAAAACAGATACTTTTATTGTAATAATTTGTCTATTTTTTAATTTATTAATAAAAACTAATAAAAACAAATATTAATTATTGAAATAAACAATTTTATTAACAATAACTTAATAATAATCTTATAAATATAAAACAATAATTGCAGAGCTGTTTATTTCTTCTCTTCTTATCTTTATCTAAATTTACATAATAAATGTTGACTTATTTCTTTAAATATTTTGAAATAAATTTAACTTTTTTTATATTATTTTTAAAAGATATAATTTGACTATTCCCTAACGATTGCTACATTATCTTGAAACTGAAGAAATTCATTTTTCAATTTTAAAAATAAATATTTTATAATATCTCACTTCTATTTAATTATCCTTAATAAAGATTGATTAATTCTTGTAGTATATATAGTGATATATATTGTAATTACATGAAACGCAAGTATGACTGTTCTTTATTTAATATTGATTTTCTTTTAACAAGTTTACCTATTTTTATAGGATCTTTGGAATAATTAGACTATCAATCATGAAGAACTATATAGTCTGGACAATGAGGTGCCATCTGATATTTGGGAAGAGTAATGGTAATTTACATAATGGACTTTTGTGCAACATTAGGCTGTCAAATAGAGGGACCATATAATTTCACTGGAAAGAATCTATAATGGGACCTGGAAGCTTATGGTGTTGCGAGAATAGTTTTTGCATCAGTGCTTGGGTGTTTCCTTAACCATCTATCCAAAAGTCACTATACATAAGGCACTAAGATGGTTCTAGCCATGGCAAGGTGTACCCTTTTTGGATGATTAAGAGCCAAAGGATTACCTCTACTATACTTGTTGTAAGGCAAGGGAATGTGTTTTGTTTCCCTGCCCATGTTTGGTCAAGTAAAGATACTGAATTCTCAATTTAAAAAGAATGTCATGACTGTTAAAAAGTGTGCATGTTGCTCAAACTGTCAGAATTTCTCATCATGTTTCAAGATTATTTATTTGTTTTTTTCTTTTTGTATTTGCTTTACTATTTCTTCTTTGTATTCATAGTCAATAAAGTTACATTAAAAAAGTTTACCTATTTTTAATATAAAATGACTGAAACATCTAGATGAATGATATGTTATTCTTAAATCTATATTTAAAATCTCTAAACATTATTTAATTAACTATTTAATATTTTCTAATAATAATTCTATTTCAATAATGATTAAGTAAAGATGCACTTGTATTTCCTTTCAAATCTTTAACTTTCTTTAAACAATAGAACACTCTTAGGTAAAATGTAATAAGTATTACATAGTGATAAAGATGTTTTGAATATTTATAATGGGTTTATAATTTAAATTATATCAAGATTATATAAGAAAGAAAAATTGTTTAATATCAATGTTTTATACTTGCTGCATATTAATTAGCAACAACCATTCTCATTCATTATATTTGAAAAAAGGTAATTCTTAACATATTATTTTTAAATGCCAAAATAATATATTTGTTTGTCTTTACCTAGGTTAATGGATTTGCATTGCAGAAACATATGTGAAAATAAAATATTAGAATGACTTAAACTATATGGGATAATGTTATTGTTTAGTTCTCATCAGAAAACATACATATATTTGTTTATGAACAATAGAGCAATGACATCTATTATTTAAGAGAGACAACACATATAATAATGATTTTTTCCTTAATTCGTATTTTTTTTATATGTCATAGCATTGGCCAAAAGGTGAACCCACAACAACTGTCTGCAACTAACTGCTTGCTGCAAAGGTAACTGCACTGATCTCTCAACTAACAATACTTGACCCTTCATTTGTATTTGTAATTCAAATTTGCATATACTGGCTCATCTCCACAATGAAATGGTTTCTTTCTTCTTTACAATCAAAATATGAGTGCACTTTTGGTGAAGTTCACTATAACCATAGCTCTCATCTTAAGGTTATAAAGAAGAAAGAAACCATTTCTTAATGTAGAGGAACAAATGTATGCAAATTTGAATATTATTAAAGTGTGCAGATTTGCTATCTTAATTAAACTGTGCTCTGGTTTTATATATATATAATGTAATGGGATATATATATATATATATATATATATATATATCCCATATATATATATATATATATATAATGTAATGGGATATATATATATATATATATATATATGTTACATTCAAATTTATTAGTAACTTTTTTTATCTAATACAGAATTAAAAACAAACTGTCAAAATGCACAAATAACGAATTATTAATTTATTAATATGTTAGATTGATTAAGTATTAAAATAAGCTTTAAAAAAATAAATAAATTATAGAATCAAAGCAAAGATTCTAATCTTTAAATAAAATATATAATAAAAAACCTTTTTTTTATAATAGCAAAGATTTTTTTTAATTTTCAAATATAAAAATTACAAACAGATCCTTAAGGCAAAATGACAATTAAACAAATGATTACAAAAATAGATGAGTTCCCGCCCAGAGATAGAGACACAGCCCTCAGTGGAAAACCCAAAATCTTACCTTGGACACCAAGAATAAACCAATAAAATATAGACATGAAGTATGTTTGATGAATCCTGCATTCCAGAGATAAGGTGCCTAGGGACTATAAAAGGGAAATCCAAAACAATAATTAGTTAGTTGGAGAGAATCAGAAAATTAAAATTTTAAATTCAATTGTTTTTGTTGAAAGCAGAAATTTTTTTAAAAGCTATTCTCACCATCACTAAGAATGTAGTCAGCGTCAACGGGATTCCTTTGGTGCGGCCAGCCAAAGGTAGCATTCTTATTCACAGATCCCAAGATCGAACCACTGGAACCATCTTCACAAAGCTTCATAAATCGTCATCGTCCACAAGAAAAGGGCCCTTGCATAAATTAGATCTTTGTAGCGAAGGGATAAGCACAGGACAAAAAAGAGGTATAAATTTATAAATGATCAACTTAAATATAAACTCTCTTAAGCTTAAAATCTTTCGGATTTTATTTGTGTCTAAAAAAATGAACTATAAACCTTATTTCCTGAATAAACCTGAACTTTCTGTATCTTTTATAAACTTTGCAATTTTAAAACTCTGATCTAAAGTTAAAATGTAATCTCTTCAAAATGTATTGTATTTCATTTTTGTTTATTCATGCTAAAAAGATCTGTTTGTAATAGGGTAGGAGTTTGTAATTGCAAACTTAAATTTAAAAAATAGAACCACATCATTATTTGTGCATTATAAAATTCAAAAATAAAAGCAGATTATATAAATTTGCAGTAAAAAAATAAGTTAAAATATAAATGTTACCTTAAAAATGATTTTAAAACCTTAATTAAACTAAAGATTTTTGTTTAGAATTAAATTAATAAAATTATTTAAATGTTAGTTGATGGTAGATAGCTGCTAAACTAGTTTAAATATATTACTTTTAAAAAGGGTTTTGATTTCGGACTATTTGTTTCGTAGTTGTGTCAATGCTGGTGGAGAGATATATGGACGTTTATATCAATGTAATGTGAAGTGTGTTAGCACCTAGGACTATGAGTCCAACTGAATGCATGACCCCAAAGAGAGGTAGTCATATTGTTGAAATGGACGCAGATGTGTTTCCTGTGCCATTGACCCATTCCAGTTCTATGGATTGAGAAGATAAGTCAGCAAGATAAGACCACTCTCTCATCCATACGCAGTGTTTTTCTCTTATTATTACATACATGATTTCTTTGCCAGATAGAAGCACATTCCTATTCTGGTTTAAGCTCATGTTTTCTCCAATAATATCACATTGTTCAGATGCACATTCCTGTCGTGTGATTCTATGCTAACATGTTCATATTGCATTGGTTGCTGATATATATATCTGGAAGTGAACATTGGTGTGGCTGTGGTCTTTTAGCCCGGAATCAATTGTTTGAAAGGTCTGGATAGCTCATCTATACTCAACATTTCTAAAATTTAAAATTAAAAGTTAAAAAAAATAATAATAATGAAACAGAATAAAACAAATTTCTTCCTGTGTTATAAAAAAATTTTTTTTTAAAAGTTTGTGTGTTATTAATTATATACGTAAATAAAATCTTTTTTTTGTGTGTTATTAATACTGACAGTGATTGCCTTTATTATTATTTATTATTAAAAATATATTTTACTAAATATATAAGTTTCTGTGTCTAATTGAGCTAGTGACTAGGGCTGACGGCCGTGATCTTAAGTGCACGTATCTGTCGACTTTATAAATTTTCTAGGTTCAAAGTAGCCTAGTGGCGCTCTGTCGGCAGATGCAGTAAGACTGGTTATTTCAAAATCATCCCTGACCATTATAATATATATATATATATTACAAATTGATGTCTGTATTTCTTTAAAATAATATACGTAAATTTATAAATAAATATTTGAAAATACAGTACTTAATAGTTTATAAAAAATATATGTATAACCATCACTTAGAAGCGCTTTCAACTAACTTGTAGTTTTTGTCAACTATCACTTTTAAAAAATGTCAGCTTTCCCATAATTCCATGATGTCAGTCTTCCCATAATTCTGTGATCTTAACATTTGCTGCTTGCCTATTAATTAAAACTTGCTTATATTTATATATTAACATCTCCTCTTTAATTTTCCTTTTGCTATTATTTCTTTCAGTTTCCAATATTTTTACATTGTTATAATTAAAATTGAAACCATATATACATGATTTATTATGGTCATAAAAGACAGAAGCTGATAAAGTATCATTATTTTTAAAATTTTGTCTTGTATTTTGAACCCTTTTAAATAATAATAAGTGCTCTTTTGTTCTTTTTTCCAATGTGCACCTCAATTCACCTATATAACCACTGCCACACCTACATGTTCATTTGTAAATGATACGATTTTTATTTATCAATAAAGTTTTATCTTTTGAATTGTTTATTAATTTATTTAATGTAGGTGGTGCATAAAATGCAATATCACATATTCCTTTATAAATTTTTTTAATGAAACTTGCCTGTTGATTTGAAATTTATGGTATTGATATCCACAGGTTTTTATCAGAAGAATTAACATATTATTAATATTTTTATACTTAGAAGTAAAATTTTTAATAGTATAATAAACACAATCATGTCTGTATTTCTTTAAAATAATATACGTAAATTTATAAATAAATATTTGAAAATACAGTACTTAATAGTTTATAAAAAATATATGTATAACCATCACTTAGAAGCGCTTTCAACTAACTTGTAGTTTTTGTCAACTATCACTTTTAAAAAATGTCAGCTTTCCCATAATTCCATGATGTCAGTCTTCCCATAATTCTGTGATCTTAACATTTGCTGCTTGCCTATTAATTAAAACTTGCTTATATTTATATATTAACATCTCCTCTTTAATTTTCCTTTTATTATTATTTCTTTCAGTTTCCAATATTTTTACATTGTTATAATTAAAATTGAAACCATATATACATGATTTATTATGGTCATAAAAGACAGAAGCTGATAAAGTATCATTATTTTTAAAATTTTGTCTTGTATTTTGAACCCTTTTAAATAATAATAAGTGCTCTTTTGTTCTTTTTTCCAATGTGCACCTCAATTCACCTATATAACCACTGCCACACCTACATGTTCATTTGTAAATGATACGATTTTTATTTATCAATAAAGTTTTATCTTTTGAATTGTTTATTAATTTATTTAATGTAGGTGGTGTATAAAATGCAATATCACATATTCCTTTATAAATTTTTTTAATGAAACTTGCCTGTTGATTTGAAATTTATGGTATTGATATCCACAGGTTTTTATCAGAAGAATTAACATATTATTAATATTTTTATACTTAGAAGTAAAATTTTTAATAGTATAATAAACACAATCATAACTGTATCCAATGTTTAACAATTCATTATAATAAAATTCAATATTTTTAATTTTATCTGATGCATATTTACAAAGGTTATCATTTCTAAATAAAAATGATTTAAATCTGCCATTTTATGTGACATTGATACTTTTGATTCATATGGAATATATCATCTTATTGCTATTGGTTTAAGAGTCATATAGTAATCCAGTTTAACTTTGTTTCTAGTTTTCTTGAGATCTAAAAATTTAACACACATTGAATTTTTGTCTGTTTTAATCCACTTTAAGCCTTTTATATTATTTAATTCATTAAACAGATCATTAATAGCATTTGCCTTTCCACAAACAAAAACATCATCAACATATCAATTGTATAAAATAATCTCTCTGATATTTTTCCTATTTTAAAATATTTTCTTCATATGTAGATATAACGAAATTACATATTTGGGCAACTGTAGGAAGTCCCATGGGCCACCCATTAATCATTTTATAAAATTTGTGCTTAAAAATTGCACATATGTTTTTATCAATAAAGTTTAATGTTTCAACAATAAATTTTATTATTTTAACATTAACATTTTTTAATTTTAATGCATTATTAATTATTTCAATAGAAGTTATTCTGTCAATTGATCCATACATTTCACTGACATCAAAGGTACAAATTACATCATAATTATTAATAACAACATTATTCATTTTACCATTGAAATCAAATGATAAACATATTGTATAAATACCAAAACCAAGAATTTCTTGTAACATTTTCTCAATTAATTTACATGTTTCATGATAAAATGAACCCCCAAAATCAATCATTAATCATAATGGTTCTTTTTCTTTATGCAATTTTATATTTGAAAATATTCTAGGACATACTCCAGCCGAGGGATAAATCCTATAATAAGTACTATTATCAATTACATTATTTTGGCTTTTTTAAAAATGTTATTAACAAATTGAACACATAAACTTTCAATATTTACCTTATTAATTTTTACAAAATTAAGAATATTCATTTGAGCAATAACTTTATTTTCGTAATCCAATTTTAGTAACAAGCACATACATAAACCTTTATCCTCTTTTATACACACAAGATTATTTTCAGATGTAAATTTTCTAAATTTAGAAATTTGTTTGTTCCAATTATTATTTATTGCAAATTTAAAACTCTTTTCTTTTTCTTTTTTAACAAAACATTGGATACAGTTATGATTGTGTTTATTATACTATTAAAATTTTACTTCCAAATATAAAAATATTAATAATAATGTTAATTATTCTGATAAAAAAGTGTGGATATCAATACCATATATTTTGAATCAACAGGCATGTTTCATTAAGAAAATTTATAGAGGAATATGTGATATTGCATTTTATGCACCACTTACATTAAATAAATTAATTAACAATTCAAAAGATAAAACTTTATTGATAAATAAAAATTGTATCATTTAAAAATGGACATGTAGGTGTGGCAGTGGTTATATAGGTGAATGAATTGCACATTGGAAAAAAAAACAAAAGAGCACTTATTATTATTTAAAAGGGTTCAAAATACAAGACAAAATTTTAAAAATAATGATACTTTATCAGCTTCTGTCTTTTATGAGCATAATAAATCATGTATATATGGTTTCAATTTTAATTATAACAATGTAAAAATATTGGAAACTGAAAGAAATAATAATAAAAGGAAAATTAATGAGGCGATGTTAATATATAAATATAAGCAAGATTTAATTAATAGGCAAGCAGCAAACATTAAGATCACAGAATTATGGGAAAGTTGACATCATAGAATTATGGGAAAGCTGACATTTTAAACATGATAGTTGACAAGCGCTCCTAAGTGACGGTTAAACATATATTTTTTATAAGCTTTTAAATACTGTATTTTTAAATATTTATTTATAAATTTGCGTATATTATTTTGAAGAAATACAGACATCGATTTATAATATTATATATATATTATACCCTGCACTTCTGAATAATCTAACCTAAAGACTCGCTTGATAACTAACTATTGATAAATATAATAATCTATTATCAAATTATGTAAATGATAACTATTAAAGATAAGCATTATTATAACTAGCTCAAAATGCATTTTTACAGTATAATAACTAACAAAATTAATGTCTTTTTTTAACTAAATATAATAAACTAACAAAGTTAAAATATAATAATAATAATAATAATAATAATAATAATAATAATAATAATAATAATAATAATAATAATAATAATAATAATAATAATAATAATAATAATAATAATAATAATAATAATAATAATAATAATAATAATAATAATAATAATAATAATAATAATAATAATAATAATAATAATAATAATAATAATAATAATAATAATAATAATAATAATACAGCCAACAACTAGAATACTTTAATGATTCTTAAAATTATACATCTATTTAACTATTAATACTTTTAAATAAATGTAAATAAAATAATAAATTCTTACAAAAACATCATATAATCTTATATTTATTATGTGGCATTCATAGAAAATATATTCTCAATATAATGATAATATTATATATTTTAAAATTGGCATTGGATAATTTTTATAATCACCAATAATTAAATCTTCAGTAATAATAATATATTTTTATTAATCACGTGCAAATAAATAATATTCCAAATAATCAATGTTTATAAATCATGTGTGTGGATATGAAGATTCAAAGAAAAACACACCCAGACAAATCAAACTCTAAAGACAATATGAATTAAAAAAATAAATGTTATTATAGATTAACAATACTATGTTCATAAGACTATAAATTTATAAACTTAAAATATTTACAATATAAAATAACATAAGAAAATTACTTAAGATATTTACATATGAAAAACATAATAAAATAAACAAACATAAAATAGCCTTCATTCCAACTATTTACAATGAGAAAATAAAATTATACAGTATTTTATAATAGCAATCTATTATTTTCATCATTAAGACAACAGCATTCTATTGTCACTATGATAATAAGACAATGACATTAAATAAATATGATTTATTAAATTAATACTATGCTTCACATTATGTTAAAACAATTATAATTAGGTAATTCTTATTACTATAAAATTTATTTCAAGTTATTATTTATATAAACTTAGCATATTATATAATATTAAAAAAATATTAGGTGCTTCATAACCATTCCAGTAAAGGATTTCTCTTTACTTTTCAGATATGTTTTAGCATTTCAATGCAAAAATTTTAGAAAAGAAAAATATAGTTATGGTATTACTTTAAAAAATTGTAAAATATTATCCTACACTTTCTTTCTGTTTTATGAGTTCATTCTTCTTAAAGCAAATTTAAATTATATTAAAAAAATGTATTGCTTGACATTTTTTTGAATTCATTTTTTAATTTTTTATCCATCATAGCATTCAGATATTAGGCTTTCATCACTCTTTCTCACAATCCAACCAAAATATGCATTAATACTTGATTTTAATTTAAATATTTATAGGAATATCCATTTTTGCTATAAAACAGTAAATAATTCAACATCATTTGTGATAAAAAAATTCTCCTCTTGCATTCACAAAATTTCCAGTTTTCAATAGTCTAGTTATTGTTCTAAGCATTTTTAAAATCTATCATTTAGGACGCAATACCAGTGGCAACTAATAGTGATTATAGTGAGGAATATGAATATAATAATAACTCAACAAAGTATAAAACAGCATGGTTACAGTGCTTAAGATTACACATTTATCATGCACCTTAAATTCTGATCATGGCTTCTACCTGAGCTCTTGCTGAAATGTAGTGAAGCAGTTGGATCTAAGTTCGATACTAGCGTCATGATATCTCACATGCAGCCCACTTCAAACCCTAGTACTAACCATGCATTTCTGAATGCAATGGGGCTTTATATGTTCAATGCATGCAAGTTCCATTAAAAATTAGTATTATATAAATGTGTGTTAAAACTAACTATTTTAATATTTAAACAAATCAATATTATAAATAATTTCATGATAAATTTATTCATGAAAACATATATGTTATAACTGCGTGGATTGTGTGTATATATTTATAAATATTTAGATATATACATTTGTTATAAAGTTTCATTGCGTCGTCGGAATATTTTATTTTTACTTTTAAACAGTTTGTTCAAATTTTAGCGATTAAAAGCTACTTTCTTTTGATAAGCTTTCAGATTTTCCTTTTCCAAAGACAATGGGCAAAGTTTTATTAATTAGCAAAAAGATAATAATTTAAAATGTAAGGATGGTTCCTAATTAAAATCGTTTTTTAGATTTATAAATTCATTTTCTAATTAGAAAATGAATTCAAAGTTAATGAGTTTGAAAGCCTTATTGAAGGAATGTATCTAAAATCAATTAGTAAAAAATTGTAGCATTGATAATGAAAGAAGCTCTAGCCTGAAGACATCAGAAAACAGTATAAATAACCTGGAAAAGTTTGGAGAGGGAGAAGCCATCTTTGTTTTAAAGAGGTACTACTAGAACCTATGTGTGTCTTTAAATTATGAATTTCAATAGTGTCTCCATCATGGTGAGGGGCTAAACTTTGGGGAGTCTAACTACTGGGCCTGAAGTCTTCAGAAGATCTTCAAAGAAGCTGCTAAACTAAACCTTTTCCAGACCAATCGTGCTGCCAAACATGAGAGTATCAATTCAAATGCCATTTCAAAAGTTCATAATGCGCACCTACGTTTCATCCAACTGAACTTTGCCACGTGTAATCTAAGAATCCAGCCATGGAAGGTCAGGTAAAATTTTTCCTTTTGAACCGCACTTTACTGGCCATTTCTGAACTTTCAGTTAACACACCTTTTAAGCTATCTATTGTAAAAGTTTTTTTTTTTATTTATGCTATTTTAAATTATGTAGTAATTCCCTAATCCGTAGTCTTTAAATTTAATATCTGTTAACTTTTCTTTCTTATGATGGTGGTTCATTTACTGTATTATATATATTTATTGAGTAATTTATTAATGTCATTTATTTATTTTTATTATATGCTGATAAAACTTCAACTTGATAATAATCTCTTTCGTTAAGATTCCTTCATGAAAATAATAATATTAAGTTATAATAATTCTTGCCCACTAGAACTAATTTAATACAGTTCTATTAATTATCAGGTTGAAGGATTTATTAAATGTTGCTACTTTTAATTATGGCTAATAATAAATTATTAACTCAGTTTCTAACCTATGTCCCCGGTTTTTTGTCTAGTTAATAGATATTTATTTATTCATAATCTTAAAATGTTTTTGCAAAAGGGTCGATAAAGAAATTAATGTCAATATATTCTAATTCAAATTTTATACTTTCTATTAATGTTCAGGGAGGGCATGATGTTTGGGGCATGATTAATATAATTTCATAATTGTGTTAAATAATTTTAGTTAAAAGCTCGTTTGACTTTAATTCCACGATCAGGTCACCACATAGAGCATTCTTTATATAAATGGGTTTTATTCATTATCCATGATGATTACCAAGTCATAATTTTTTTGAACGTTGCTGGCGTGAGCCACCTCCTGCTTTGTAGGCTTGTCTTCGGTGATACTATTTTTACTTTAATTACTGAGGAAGAAACCACTTCCTCTGCTTGCTCGTTTTTATTATATTGGAACACCAAAGGTTTGAGGCTATGTCCTGACCTGGTTTTCCCTGTGTTCCACGTTTTCTTGATAGGGCATAAAGACTTGTAAAACACAATTCATCCTCCTATTTAAATCACTGACAAGCCAATATGTTTTGCATTCATTTTTAGCTCATAAGATGTCAGTACCGTTTACTTCTCAGCTCAAATAAAGCCCCACTCTCATGCTCGTAAATCGTGATGAATTGATTTCATTAAAGTCAAACAAATTCTGATTCAGTTCTAATTAAATAGATTTCCTGTTAAATGTTAAAGTTATGCCCTAAATACTTATCTTGCTCTTCATGAATTGATTTACGAATGTGAAAATGAATCTCACATTCGTTCCTTTAGAGTTAGAATAATAATTTCTGTCACAGCCAAATACCTTTATCGACCTTTACTTCCTTTGTTGGAGCATAGACATATATAATCCTTCTAATATTGGTAATAGTTATTGGCATATAATAATGACCACCATTCTTAATATAAATTCCGTTTAAAGACTAGAGGTAATCTATATAATCATAATCTAAAAGTTGAACAAATTTATTATTATTATTATTATTATTATTATTATTATTATTATTATTATTATTATTATTATTATTATTATTATTATTATTATTATTATTATTATTATTATTATTATTTTATTATTATTATTATTATTATTATTATTATTATTATTATTATTATTATTATTATTATTATTATTATTATTATTATTATTATTATTATTATTATTATTATTATTATTATTATTATTATTATTATTAGAACATTGTATTAACATATTTGGCTTTTAACTTTCTTTCTTCTTCAATAATTATTTTAATATCAATGCTTACTGTCTGTATTGGTAACCTGAACATATATATATATATATATATATATGAGTTGACTTAGAAATATCCTTATTTATTTTATCATACGTTATTTGTGTCATTTCAGGGGTCTCAAATCATCATCATCCATTGAGCTAGTTTCTTGGTGCATAGTTATGTACCATTGATATATATCATCCATTGATTTGATCTGAGCTCCTGAGTTGGGTTTGAATTCAGTTTGGTTTGACTGAGGTTGAATGCGACTTTGCAGATTCGGTCTTGTTATTGTTGCTGGGATTTTCGACCTCTACAGTAGAAAGTAAATAACTGTCCATGTAATAACTATATGGTCCTTTGTTACCTGTATTTTAATTCTCAACTTAAAACAATATGACTCACATATAGTATTTTTCCTTAATATCCCTAGCATTAAGGATTTAATTTAAAACTATTTTCCCTGACCACTATCCCTTATCTTCCACATACTGAATACTTCTGCTAACATTGCAAAGAAATACTAACCATGCTACAAAAGTAATCTCCAAACTACTTTTCTAAAAAAAATATCTGATATTCACTTCAAGACAGATCAAACATTTCATACACATATGATTTTGATAAAATATTTATCATTGACATGCACCTATTCATTTATATTATAGAATTATACAATTTAGAGGTCAAAATTTTCACATTACCATATCTCAACATACACCATCCATAATGATATATTAACAACTCATAATCATGTTGTAAAAATATATGCATATTCAAGCATTTATAAAACAATACTTAAAATACCTTTAGATAACTCACAAGGTGTTCTCTTACATTTACTTTTACATTCATACAATAATTAATAATCATGCAAATATAATTCATCTAGATTTAATATTTAAGAAATATGATAATAAAATAAAATATCAATTAAAATATCTTTTAAAATATTATCAAAATATGATATAAAATACATAACAAGTTATGTATAATTCCAATAATTATTAGAATTATGTAGGGTGATTCCCTTCTCTTCTTGATCGTCACACATCAAATAAGCTATAGATATTTTATTTACCTTTCATAAAATTAATTTCTGAGGCCTATATTTTTATTTATTAATTAAAAAAAAATCATGTCAATATTTAAACTAAAACATATTTTTAGTGAACATGTTACTTAAACATTATATGACAATAAAATATTAATACTATAAACTAAGATAATATGAAAAAAAATTAAAACTACTACAGTCTTTTTTTGCCTTCATTATTCCAGTGTTTTTGCTTCGTCCCTTGTTGCTACGGTATCAGAAAAAGTTTTGAGTGAAAACTTCTCTATTCCCTTCAGCACTATAAAACAAACTTTGTAACTCACAAAATTTAAGTTTGAAAAATCTCGATGAAATATTGCTCATCCATACTAAATAAATATATCATTGAGACAATTTTCTCAATATTTATCAGGAGAACTTATATTTCAGTGAAAAAAATTTAGTAGAAGAATTTCCTAATAAACAATATATTTTTAATGTAAATATATTTTAGGCTACTATAGACTGTGGGAAAGTATAGGATCACTAATATTCTTTCCTTGTAAGCATTTATATAGCATTTTATATAATAGAATTATTTATTGGTTATATTTTTAACAGACAATTTTCATCTTTATTTTCTTCAAACAAAATGTACATATTCACATTTATTAACAATAAATACCTCTTAAAATATTCAAGATTTGTTTTCTTCTCAAATGCACACATCTTAACTAATAATTTTATAAATATACATCTTTTTTATTCAGGAAATCTTATGTAACATATTGACAATCTTAAAAAAATCATCTCACAATCCATCTCATTTTAAATAAAAGAAATCATCTGAAGTGTATAGCTCATCCATCATTCTTTCTAATTTCTGTCAACCCTGCTGCTTTTTAAAGACAAACTTGTAATAAAATATTTCTATCTACATTCTTAAATAATAAAATATACTCACATTTTATCATATTCTTTCATCCATATTTCAATTCAAGTGCATAACATTAATTGCCCTTTCTTTTTTTTCTTTTAAAAGTAATAAATCTGTTTAAACAACTTTCAGAAAATATTCTTTTTATACTTTTAAGGTATAACATTTTTGATAGCTTATAGTTATTACAGTTTATCAAAGTTATTAAAGATAAATGTTCTTTCATGCCAAACATACTAAACATATTAAACTTACAGTTTTTACACATCCTTAAATCTTCTCTGGTTGTATGGTTTAACTTCTCATGCTTTTGATACACATGATGATTACTATTAACTTCCATCAACTTATTGTAGTTTTTCATCAAGTTCCAAAATGACATTTTGCTGATAGGAAATACTTAAAACTATTCAGACAATGAGTATTTTAAAATAATTATTTAACATTTTACTTTAAACATTTTAAATGAAAAAATAATAATTTAAAAAAAAAATTAAAACTTTAAACAAGACCAGGCTAGACAAACAAAACAAGGTTAAACAAAAATATTAATAATTAGTTCTTGTCTAGACCAAATGAACACTTCTATTTATACTCACTCTATTCAGTGATCTCATTGGTTAATCCATGTTTTTAACAATTACTAATTTACATAAAAATTAAATTTTATCTCAAAAATATTTTCTAAATGATATGACATATCATTTTAATATTATATAAAATTTATTTGATATTCTTCTATTGAATAATATTTTTATTTAAACAATTAAAATATATTTTTAATAACTTATAATATTAATTTTAAAAATAAAATATTATTTATACAGTACAATAAATTTCATTTTTACTTTTAAAATATTATTTACAACATATCTAATTTTTATTAACAAAACTACAATCAATATTTCTGTCTAAAACATAAAAACTCACATACTAACACATACACCTTTATGACATGTGACACTTTCAGAATATTCTAGAATAATATTTAATTATTTATTATTTAAATAATAATTTAAACAAATAATTATTTAAAATACTTTAAATACATTATATAATATTTAATATTGGAATTAAACTATTGTTTTATTATTTAATCAGTTAAATATAATAAACATAAATTAATTTTGTCTTTTAAATGATATATATTATATTGCTATTATTATTTAAATGACACTAAAATATTTTTCAAATATTTAAAATTCATTAATAAACCTCATATCTAGTGAGTTTAAACCTATGCTACTTATAATATCAATATAGAATAGTAGGTACTTGGGAATTATTCCTGCAATACAGTATTAGGTGTGCTGCACATTTTCATATTTGTAGCCACTGATAACTTTGTAATCTTGTGATTTGACCAAAATAATGTGTACACAGATCTTGTACATGATATTTTTTACAAGATTTGGAAGAAGCATTTAATGATTCAAATTGCTTATGGATTGCTAGTTTGTGTTTTTCTTAGAAAAAAGGTACCAAAGAAAATATCATTGAATAATGGATTATCAGTTGAAATCAGATATATGCAAGATTGTGGTAAGAGATACTCATGAAAACCATAACACTATAGGTATCATTATAAAAAAAATATTTTTTAAAAAAGAAAAAATATAATGACAATTTCACTGGTAAACATTTATTAAAGTTTTGATTTTTATTATTAATTTCCAATGGTATAACCTACTTGGCTTTCATTATCATTTAAACAATATGAATTTTTTAAAAAAAAGTAATAATATTAAAGTTTATTTATTGATTTGTTTAAAGAGTTTATAATTAACTCTTTTATGATTATATGCTTTATAATTTTAATATATATCACATCTATCAATTATAACCATAAAAAGGAGGAGCAGTTGGTAAATTAGAATTATAGTTTTTAATTTATCCATCTCAATGAGTAAATGTTTGTCTGATATATTTTCATTTGCCTATTGCATCAATCATTATAAATCATTCTATTACATCACATTTTACAATTAAGATAACTCATTGTGCATCCCATACTACACATTATCATCATATAAGTCATCATTGATTAAAGTGTATTTTCTTTGCCAGGCAAGATATGCATTATTTAGACTATTAGCGTATGACAAAATTTATGAGTCCATTATAAATATAAAATTTAAATGGCAATAGAGCCATTTGTGAATCTTTTTTTATCTATTTTAGTCATATATTTTAGTTGCATATGTATAACATTTCATGCAGTACATTTGGATTGCCCAAATACTTAGTGTATATGTAGAAAAACCCCACTTGGTTCAGGATTTATTTATTAAAGTGGTTGCCTAGATTTATGAAACATTTTCAGGTTAACTAGACATACTCCATTATATAAGTATGATTTGCACTAAAGATGCATAAACACACAAAGATGACTTTTTAAAAATACTTTATATATGAAAGTATAACTGAGTGCTTTCAAGGGACACAGCCCTCATAGTCATAGCCATGTTGTAACTAATGAAACTAGTTATGCAAATTTATGCAAATGAGTTTATGTATTCAATTTCTTTGATATATTGTTATTGTATTCATGATTACCCAAATATTCAAGCTTTTCAGTGAACAGCACTTATTTTAGCTTTAATGTTTGACAGTCTTTATTAGTTTTCCTTTACATTTGTCTCATCCAATTTCCATTAAAGAAAATATTTCTATTCAGGAGACAATGTTACATCATCATAATTCTTATTATATATTGGAAATATTTAGTGTGTGGAGTTTTCCATTTATAATTATTAAATTAGAAAGCTCTTTACTTAGGACAGTAGCCAATTAAAGTTAACTTTCCCAGGATAACAGTGAAAGTGTGTCAGATTATTTCAATTAAATCTTCATTGGCTACTGTACTAGTAATGAGTTTTCTAATTAAATAATTATAAATGGATAACTCTGCACATTAAATATATATATATTTACATTTTAAGCTGATATGGATAAGACAAATTTATGTTTTAACAAAACAAAATTATATTTAGCCTACTACATAATTATATATATAATATCAAATCATCCTTCTTTTGATCATAGGTATTTGAAACTCAGACTTTATATTTATTCAGACATTAATGTTGATAAAAAAAGAAAAAAGCACAACGGTTGGGGGGGGGGTGCTTTTTATATTTAAATTTTCAACTAGCAATATGCAATGGGTCTATTTCATATATATATATCAAGATATATTGTGCATTACTTAAAAAAATAGAAGCAATTGACAATATATTTTATCTCTCTTTGAATTTTAATGATGATTACAAATTACATTTTTATAATATATTTATTACTCTTAAGTTTATGTAGTTTTTTTATTCTTATAATTATTTTCATAAATATCAAGTAATTTTGTTTTACATTGTCATTACAGTGACTATTTTAAATAAAAATACACATTAGTGTTATACGGAAAGTACTTATTTTTTAAAATAGATTTTAAGAAACAGTTTGTAGTGTAACATCTATATTTTTTTAGCCTTAGTTTTTTTAATAAATAATTAGAAGATAATTTCTATGATTATTGTGATGATTTGACCAAATGTAATTAGCATAGCAATACATTAGATTTTACTAAAAGATATCAATTTTACCAATATTATACAAATCTATTTTAATTTATAATCATCATTTAACAAAACATTAAAAATACTAAAACAAAAATTAAATTATTGTCCAAAGATATATTTTTCTTTATTCCTTGTATGAGGCAGAATTTTATAATTATCTTACACAAATTTTTTCTTGTGGATTTTTCATTTAAACTTATATATATATAAAGGAGACATTTTATTTTTATTTGAACATAACATTATATATATATATATATATATATATATATATATATATATATATATATATATATATATATATATATATATATATATAGGTATATATATATATATATAATAAAAATCAAGTATGTTTCATATCTTGAAATAATAATATTCATGAAATGGTAATAAAGTATGCTTGAAATCTCAAAAAAATAACATTTATATAATGAAATTAACTTCTTGGATCTGTTAGAAATTTAGATCCCCCCCCAGAGTTACAGCTAAATAATAATAATAATAATAATAATAATAATAATAATAATAATAATAAAAGAATAGAATTAGGATATTGTAAAAAAATCTTAATACAAATAATATAAAATGTTTTAAACCAGATGTTTAATTTTATTATATATTTTCACTTTTTACATTGTGTTATATGATAAAAAGTTGTTTTTAAAAGAAAATTTCAAAATAAATTTAAAACCAAATACTAATACTAATATGAAAGCTCTATAAAAGATTTGTATCTATTAATGACAACGTTTTTCACAGATCAGTTTTAATAAAAACTTTAAATATACTAAGTAAAGTTCTAAAAATATGCACATATTCATTGAGAATTCAAAAATTCTGTACTACTACTACTACTACTACTACTACTACTACTACTACTACTACTAATACTACTACTACTACTGCTACTACTACTGCTACTGCTACTAGTGCTGCTACTACTACTAGTGCTACTATTATTATTATTATTATTATTATTATTATTATTATTATTATTATTATTATTATTATTATTATTATTATTATGTGTTCATCAAGAAACAAATGTTACAATTATTACTACAAGTACAATGGAGGGAGTTAATACGATGGTGCCGTTTAATAAAAAAAAGAAGTCCATTTCTTTGTTATCAGAGATAAGGCCAATATCAATGGGTCCATTACCCATAAATATTTTAGAAAAAGTAATTAAAGACAAAATAGAACCATTTATTTTTCCAATGATTTCTCCAGCTGAATTTCCAAAAAAACATTCATCTACCACACAAGCTGCTATGTTATTTAAGGCTATTTTGACATCAGTTACAGAAAAGAAAAGATATGGCCCGATTGTTGTAGAGCTGGATATTGCTTTGGCTTTTGACAATGTTGATATATCTATACTGTTGAGTTTATTGAATGACACTAAAATGACAAAATCACACACACATATATATATATATATGTTATAGAAATTTACTCTTAAATCGTGAGCGTCATTTTTTCTAAATGGCAGAAACCCTATCACATCTGATATATTACAGTGAGGGACTTAGGCAGATTAGAAATCTGATAACTAGAAATTACAGGAAGTCTAATGTAACAATGCATCAATTAATTTCTGCATTTAGTGAGGGATTAACACCAAGTATCAGGGCAGCAACCTTTGTACTATATGCATACTGATGTACTAGATGCACCTTCCTAATTGGTAACAATTCTAGGAGGCATCCAGCTACTTTTTCAAATAAACTTGAAATGATACAGAAAAGGGATAAGACACTCACCAGACATGATATTTATGTAGCAACCTGGTCATTACTTAAGATGAGATCAATGTTATAGTGACAAAAATGATAAAACTCTTAGGAATCGGTATAGTGTTTTTTTTTTTAGGACAACACCAGTTTGAACATTGTAAGTTGGGAAAATTAAACATTATAGATGGCTGTTGCTTTGTTATATGTACGATATTCATTTTTGTTGATGGCTTACTCAATTTATCTAATAGAGAATTATGCTTTACAAAAAAACAAATGACATCCAGGCCCACACTACCTTAATTGAATGAGGTTATAATCATTTTGTAGAACTCTATCATTCATTATTATTATTATTATTATTATTATTATTATTATTATTATTATTATTATTATTATTATTATTATTATTATTATTATTATTATTATTATTATTATTATTATTATTATTATTATTATTATTATTATTATTATTATTATTGTTGTTGTTGTTGTTATTTTTGTTATTATTTTTGTTATTATTATTACTATTATTATTATTATTATTATTATTATTATTATTATTATTATTATTATTATTATTACTACTATACTATAGTAATATATATATATATATATATATATATAGTCAGAGTTTTATATCTTTCATCTTCATCAAAGATGCCAAATAAAAAATCAGAGACATTTTTACATTTGATTTATGTTAAAAGTAAAAAAAAATACTAAATTCATTATTTTATTTATATAATTTAATATTGTTATCAAAAGAATAATCAGTAAAAAATATTGGATAAAAAATAATTCATAAACAAAGACAAATATATTTAGCTTTTTGTCAGAGCAAGAAAAAACATAAAGAAGTTGGAGATACTTCATTGATATGTTGAATAACATTATATAAAAATAATGTTGAAATGAATATTTTTTATACCAGAATTTTACCTTATAAACTCAACTAGACAAAAAGATTTTCAGCCTATTGTAATTAAAAAAACATCTCTATAAGAAATTCTGTCAAATGTTAAGTTTACATTCTAGTCTTATCAATTTATTAGCATAACGGACTTTTCTCCATTGCAGTTATTGTAAAATTTTGCAGAATGTTTATTGCCATTTATATTAAAGATAAAAAGGCTAATAATTGTCAACTTATGACACTCTCAACTGCAATTGATATGAATATAAAAAAGGTAAAAAAATTCAGATAAAGTGAGCTAAAGCATGATACAAAAATTGGTTTTTTCCGTATATAAGGAAATTTTATATAATTACACTTTTTAGATAGGACTTAAATTTTACTAAGGTTGTTAATCAGAATAAGCCAACAAAAATATTAAAACCATAATTTAAAATTGGCAGTATTTACAATGGTTTAAAATTTAAAGACATAGATATACATATATTCTATGCTATTTACTTAAATTTTTACAATTAATTATTTTAAAATTATATGTGCATATACTTATTGATTTGTAAAATCTGATTTACTTAAGTAAAGCCTTATTTTTTTGTAATACCCAATTTATTTAAAAAAGATTTTATTGGATTAGGAATATTTTGAAGTAACTTAATTTTTGCGCAATTTTTGCTAGATAAGATTAATTTTTTTTTTAGAGAGTATGAGAACATTGCTGGTATTTTGTTGGTACTGGTTGATTAGACACAGACAATGCTTGATGGCATTGCTTATGTGCTAAAACATATAAAATGCAGTTTACACAGTCCAAAGTTTATGGCCTATAGAACAGTGATGTTCATATTAGCCATAACATACCTATATTATGCATTGCACACAAATATTACTTCTCACTGATGTGCTTTGTGACACTATGCAAATGTGCACATTTCACATATTGCTACCATATCATGTGAGGGTATATAGAATTCAACTGATCATAACTCTTATAATCTGCATTTAAAGTAATGATCTTGCACCCTACCTGATGTAGAATTACATATTAATAATTGTAAGCTCATCACCATGCTTTCCAACATAACTTGGAAGGTGAAAAACTTACAAAAATGTGGGGACAAGCATAATTTCACAGAATTCATGTGAAAAGGCATATTAGCATGAAAATGGCTATGAGACAAATTAAATGGCAGAGGTTGCACATTATTTTGGAAATCAGAAGCTTGGTATGAAGACTACTGCATTTTTGGACAATCCTTTGAATCATCAAAAACATCAGTCCCTGCCACTGCACATTCCAGCGCTATGTACTGACATTTATAATGTAATTTAAAAATGAAATTATTTGATTTCAGGAAAATTTAATTTTTACATTTTATAAAATAATGTTGGTTCATAAATTGTTTACAAATACTTTGCAGAATACTGGCTCATAATAGTGTCTTTTTTTCAAATAAAGAGCAGCTACGAGACAACTAAAATTGCAAGTTGTTTTGGAAAATTGTAATGTTGGTTTGACCAGAGTACTGCATTTTTTGGATGATCCTTTGGATCATCAAAAACCATTGATCACTGGCCCTACACATTCCAGTGCTACATGCTGACATTTACAAAGTGATTTAAAACTGTAAGTATTCCATTTTAGAAAATAATGTTGGTTTGTAAATTGTATAAAACTAGTTTTAAAAATGTCAACACGCACTGAAATTTATAATGTAATTTAAAAATGTAATTATTCCATTTTAGAAAATAATATTGTTTTGCAACAAAAAGTTAGGCTGGTAAACAACAGTTTTATGTGTTTTAGCACATAAACAATTCCATCAAGCATCGTGCATGTCTAATCAACTAGTACCATTTTGTTTATCTGTAAAGCAGCATATAAGAAATAACCTGACTTCTTGGTATGCTGATTGTTTGATTATATTACTTTATGTTTATAGTTGCTTATTTGATAGCAAACTGGATATTATCACCCACATTGCTTTTTTTTACTGATTACAATATATATGTGTATGTAATTACATTTTGAAACTCTGCCATTCTAACTATTAATACTAAAACAGAGTTTGAAAGTCATCCTCCTCATAGCTCACATGGAATGGCTCTGAAAAGTTGGTTTTGCAGCAATGAAAGATACCTTTTATATTTATTTGGCCCTTTAAAGACTTCATTTTGCTGCTAATAATATAATTTCCCTATGTCTACTTGTGTTTATCAGCATTTAACTACCTCTTCCCCCCATATTTGTTTTATGGACTATAAAGGGATTTATTCCCTCTTAGACTCTTAAATATTTCTTCTACTCCAACTTCCCTGTTACTTAGAACTTGTTTATAAAGTTTTTTGGGTTTGTTTCAGCTATTTAGGACATTTATAATAATATTTTTCTTCAGGCACTCCCTCCTCTGGGGTAACTAACAACCTAAAATTCCACTCAATTTTCTCATTACTCAACTAAAATTAATTGTTAATAACAAGTTTTCCAATCTTTTTTTTTTGCTTTTACATCAATATATTTAATTTCTCCCATTTCAAAATTGTTTTCTTCATATCACTTTTCATTCTTTCAAATGGTTTAAAGATGGCCACTGCCCCTAGCAGAAAAAAATGTGCATAGATTTAAACTACATGAACTAAAACCTTCAAAATTACCCAAATTTTATCCACACTGAATTTCAAGCAAATATTAACTAAAAACATCATCATCAAAGAACTTATTTCAAAGACTCCATCTCTTGTTCTCTGGATTTTCCTATCTTCAGGCTGTGGTTTGCTTTATCAAAAATAAAAAGCAAGTCAAAAAGAACAACATAACCAATCATAATGACATTCCTAATACAATGGGAAAAACTAAAATTACTCATCTACAAAAAACAAAATCAACCTGTTGCATCTAAGCATTACTCAGAAATCCTCCCATCCATCCCTGAAACCTCTAAAGAGACTTAACATATAGTAATTCCTCCAAAGTTAATGTCACATACAGATTCTTCTATAAATCTACCAGAGCAACCTAGTCTATCAACATTGCTTCTTGGCAAAGACTATTATTTGCCTTGAATTCACACCTTTTCCATACCCCCTTCCCATTTCATATGTATTCCCTTTCCCTTCATGATATTGTACTTGAATTTAATTTTGCCATATAATCATCTCTTTGTAAATGTTTTTTAACTGTTGTGTATTTTGTCTTAAAAATTGGTGAGATTTATTGTATCAAGTATGCTGTCAATGCTTTTACATTGTATCTATGATTATACTTTTGAAAATGTTAAATTTTTGTTGATTTGAATGCTATTTGAATTTTGGTTCATTACATATTTATACTGTATAATAAACCACACCTCTTTTATTTTAAGTTTGTGATTGTTTCTTTCTTTACACATAATTTTAATGAAACTTGGATCACAATTTATGATTATGATGTCTTTCATAAAAAAAGAGGAATTAACAACTTCAGACTTAATCTTAGATTTTTTTATACATTAACGAATGTTGTCATTTTAGTTCTATGATTTTTTCATTAGTAATATTATGGTAAGACCAGAGAAAATCTTTGAACTAGAATAACTCAACATTCATTAATGCATAAAAATCTAAGATTTAGTCCAAAGCTGTTAATTCCTCTGTCTTTCATAATTATGAAAGAGAGCATGGCCATAATTGTGATCCAAGTGTTGTTAAAATTAGGTGCAAAAAAAAACAACAACCACAAAACACAAACTAAAAGAGGCATAATTCATTAGACAAAATAAATACACAATGAACCAAAAATCAACAATCAGCAAAAGGTTTATGTTCAAAGTTGACTCACAATGACTATGACAAGAAAGCATTGAAAGTAAACTTGACCCAACAAATCTTGCTAAATTTTATATTTAAACTCTATTTTAAAATAGAGTGATTTATACCCATGCTGAATCACAGTGCATTGACATATATATTCTTATATATTGTGGAAGTTAATTATCTTTTTACACACGATATAAAAATAAATATGCATTCTCCCATTAATAAATGTTTAAAACCATAGATAGTTCACCTATACTTAGAGCTTATTCTTGAAATATATCAACTCTTATTGATTGTGCTTAAATTGAGACCCTGATCTTATTTCTAGCCATAACAAGCTGTTAACAAAAACATGGAGATTCACAATGTTTATTCCTCTTATGTGTCTTATGAATGAAGTTGTATTATGAAATGTGTGTATAAATAAGGCTAGCTTGGTGAATGATTGTAATATGGCAGAGTTGATAAAAAAGTTGCAATGATAAAAGTTGATACAAAAGTTACAATGGTAAAAACAAAACATGTTGAAAATATATATATATTGTAACGATATATAAATATGTCATTACATTAATTTAAAATAAAATCTTAAAGTTCGCAAATAAAAACAAATGTATTAAAAAAAAAATCTAAACGCTAAAATTAAAATGTTTGTTAAATGTATATATTCGCACAGATTCAAAACTTTAAAAATATTTTTTTTAAAAAAACAAATAAATAAGTATTTGAACATACTTTTTTATAAAAAAAAGTACAAGACTTAAAGATAAAATATTTTTGTAAATGGAAATGATTGTTTATTAATTATCCAAAAGCTTTGTAATTAAAAAGTCAGATCAAAATTAGATAAGGAATAAAGAATTAGCTTGTCCAATATAGAAGCAGTAAATAAAGGCCTCGACCATAATGAAAAAATGGAACAGTGACGTCTTTGTTCATGGAATCCATAGGAGGACTATAAAAAGAAAAATATTGAGTTCCAGTGAGTTTTCGAACTTGATTTGGTGAGACGAGTGATAAAGACACACTTGTTGTTCTCTCTCACTTAGTTTAAAAAATGAAAAGACTGTGATACCAGAATGGAACCAGCTAATGCTACCTCCGGAACATCTGACCGGGTTTTCAAATAAAGACTCTGTGGAAATATACATCAAGAGCAGTGATTCTTCTACTGTAAGCTATTGACATGAACTCTAAAATTTAAAAATAATTAAGAACTTTCGTTCAAGCTTATGAACTTCTCTCTGGCTTTTAAGTTTAAAATCAATTGATAATGTTTAATTTTATATGTTTTGCTTTTGATAAAAATCATTTCCATTTTTTTTTTCTTATTGTATAAATTTTAAATGAGGAAATTTAAGTTGGGTATAGATGTTGCATAGATTCGTTAGCGGTTAATTATGTTGCTGTTTCATAGTCGATTAGAATATATGTCATCAATGTCACTGCGGCATCTTATGATGAATGCTAGTGGGTTTTTGTATTCCCTATGCAATTGACATTATCAATGACTTTGTATTTTGATCGGTTATGTTTATTTTGGAATGTTTTTAGCCATGGAATCTGTGCAGCCGATCTATACTCAACATTTTAAAACACATTTTATAAAATTCAACTGTGGAACATAATAAATGTCAAATTTAAGTCAGGTGGGAATGGTTGTATAGATTTGTAAAGATATATATATATAGTTTAAGGGAGGGTAATCTTAGGTTATTCGTTTCATAATTGAATTAGCTCAATGGATTGGATATATTTGTGTAATTAGTAGATGTAGTATGAGATCCACTACAAGCAGGATTGCATATACATGCCACACACCTTCTGTTTGCCTACAGATGGGTTTGTAAGCTGGCAAAGGACCACAATCCATTCCTATGGAGTTTTATGTTTATTGTTTTACTCGCCAACAGATGTAGCATTCCTGTTGGTGGAGAGACAATGTCTTCTCTAACTCTACTTGTTCAGATGTACATTCCTGACAGTATAGTATTTTGTGTTGTCATATTTTCATGCTACATTGAATACAGAAATGTATCAGATGGATTGGCGCCGGTTTGACTGCGAACTTTTTGGCCTAAGGTGAAATAAGGGATAGAACATTTTTCTTTTCAAATACAATCTATATAGTCTATTCATACTCGACTCACTAAATAAATATTAAACTCATTATTGAAATTTATTTAAATGTAAAACTAAAGATTAATATAAACATCTAAAATGTTATACTTATTCCTCAAATTAGAATGATTTTATATGTGCATAAATAAATATTTTTATGTGTTAATTTCTGGCAGTGGCTTTTATTTTTTTATATTTGAGATATAAAGTTATATTTTATAATCTCTGCTGTTCCACTGAGCTAGTGACTTGGGCTAATGATCTAAATATTTAAATAAAGTGGAATCTTAACAGCGTGTATCTGCCTACTTTATAAATTTTTCTAGGTTCAAATGCCTAGATGGCGCCCTGGTAGTTGCAGATATGATTGACTGCTGTCTCCACCTTCATTTGGATTGTTATAACATATATATATATATATGTCATATTATTATTACTATTTGCGGGATATTCCGTGTAGTGAAAAAACTAAATCCTGATGTTTCAGTACAATATCAAGTACCTTCCTCAGAGCATCCTCTTTCTCAAATCATAAGAATGCATGTGAGATTTAAAATTGCTTTTATCGTTTTCTTTCTCCTCATATTTAAATTCTATTGGTAAAATGATTTTAAATCTCACGTGCATTCTTATGATTTGAGAAAGAGGATGCTCTGAGGAAGATACTTGATATTGTACTGAAACGTCAGCATTTAGCTTTTTTACTACACAAAATATCCCACAAATAGTAATAATAATATGACATATTTTAACACCCGTTCTTTTCTTTTATTTGCTTCTTTTTTTTCTTTTTTATCCTCTAAATTAAATTTTTTTAATTTCCAAATCAATATGTTCCGTTATATTAATTAAATAGTTTTATAAATTATGGACGGGAGTTCAGTATAGCGTTTCCTGGTTTTCTTCCGTCTCTCTCTAGATCTCCCTCCTTTCTCTTATCCTCTTTTGCTTCTTTGCTTTTAATGTGTTTCTTTATATACTAATATTCCTACTTTTAACTTAAAATATAATTAATATCTCGGTTCTTCTAAGTTGTTTTAAAATAATAATAAATTATGTAAATAGTTGGTGGGTTTTTTCAACTTATACCTTTTTTTATATATGTAAATAATACTATCTGGTGTTTTATTTCTCTTTTCTTTCTTATCTTTATGTAACTTTTGTTTCTTTTTTTCTGGTTCTTCTTTTATAGTCAAATCTTTATTTATTGTGCTCTTTGTTTTTTATTTTTATCTCTTTTTGTTTTTTTTCTTCTTCTTTAAATATTGTTTTTCTTCTAGTTTATTCTTTTGAATTTTTTTTTCTTTCTGTGTCAAATTTATCCCTTTTAAAACAATTACTTTTTTACTCTTCCATAGATTTTTTCCTTTTAGTTAATTTGGAAAATAAAAAATAAAATAAAATTAAATCGGGGTTTACTTTCTATTCTTTTACCATTTACTTCTTAAATCTTATATAATTTATATTGTTAAAATTTTTTAAATTTTTTTTTACTACTATATTATTCAGATTTTTTTACAGTCTACTAAATAAATAGTTACATAATTAAATATCATATATAATATATATATATATTTACTTTATTATTTTTTTTTTTTTATTTCTTTGTAATTTTTTTTTTCTTTTCGTTTTCTTTTTCTTTTTTTTCTTTTCTTCTCTTTGCTTTTTTTTTTTTTTTTTTTTTTTTTTATCTTTTGTTTTTTTTACCCCTTTTTCCAACTCAAAACTTTTCTTGCCATCCCATTATTATTTAAAATATTTTTTTATAAATATCATATATTATATTATAAATTTTTTATGAAGTTTTTTTTTAGTTTTTTGTTGTTTATGAAATCTTTAAGTTATGTGTGTTTTCTAATTCTATCCAAATTTGGTTGCTAAAAATATAAATTTTTTCCTAATCCGTTATCTTTAAAATAAATTTCCTTTATACAACTTAGAATTTATGTTTATTAATTATAAAAATAAATTTATGTATTATTTTATATTTTTTTGTTTTTTTATATCCTTTTGTTTATTTTTTTTTTTTATAATAAATTTTTTTTTTTTGTTCTCCTAATTCAAATTCAATGTTTTTGTTTTTTTTTTGGTTTTATAATTATTTTTTTAAAAAATATATTCCAAAATAAATTAATATTTTTGTTCCTGGTCGTTTTCTAAATTTGTTCCTTTTTTATTTTTATATTGTTGTTTTTCTTTATTATTCCTTACTTATTGCCTATTTTTTCTATTCCTTTTTTTTAAAATTGTGTCTTCCCAACTTTTTGCACTCTATATATTTTTTTATTATTTTAAATATCTTTTATATCTTTTGTTTTAAATTCTTTTGTCTTTTAAAAAATTAACTTTTTTTTCTTTTTATATCTTTACTTAGTTATTTATTTTTAAATTGCAAAATATTTTTTATAGAGTATTATATTTTTTTAAATATTATTTATATAGACAATAGTAATTTAAACTTTTAAAACTATTTATATAAAATACTACTTTTCTCCATTTAGTTTTATGTACTATCAGTCTATTATTTCTTAAATAAAGTTTTTGATATATTTTCATATGATGTTTATGTATTTAGTAAATTGGTTATTTGGAAAATAATAGGAATTATTAAGTTTCTAGATATTTATCATTTAAAATTATAAAATTATATAATAAATTTATGATTTTTAAAATGATTTTAAGAGTTATAAATTTACTTAGTATTTTCTCAATAAGATTATCTTTAAAATTTATTAGAGAGCCTCAAAATTGAATAGTTTATATAAAACTCTTATCTGATTGTCATTTAAAAATAAACTTTCTAGCTTATTTAATATTTAAATATTAAAAATAAAATAATGATTATTTAATATTTAATATTATTAATTTTTTTAAAAATAATTTTATCATTTATTTAAATTATAAATTTTTTAAAATATTCTTCTCACTTGATTTAAATCTTAATTTTATAAGATTTTAAAATAAATAAATTTTTAAATTTATATTTTTAGAAATATTTTTAAAAATAGATTTATATTTTAATTAATATTTTATTTTTATTCGTGATAAATATTATTTATAAATTTACAAATAATTTTAAAATAGTTTTTTGAATTTATGGAAATTAGATTTGTGTATCTCTAATTAACATTGTTTTAATAAAAGTTATAATCTAAAAATAATTAAAATTGTTTTTAAAAAAATATTATTTTTAAAATAAATATAATATTACATGTTTTAAAATAATTATTTGATATGATTAAAATAAATATTAATCTCAATTGAGTATTATAATTTAAAATATTTCTATTTATTTTAAATATATTTTAAATTAAATAAATATCTTTGTCTAATTTAAACTTTTTTTAAATCTTTAGTTTAAAATTTGTCTTAAATTTATTAATAAGTATTAATCATAATATATATTTTTAAATATTTCAATATAAAATTCAATAAATAATTAAGATTGTTTATTAAACTTATGGTAAATTACAAAATCAAATAAATTTTAAAATACTTTTAAATTTAAAATTTTAAGATAAAATAAATGGGCAAGGATATATATATATATATATATATATATATATATATATATATATACTTGTACAGTAGTTTATTCATTCTTCTATAAAATTCTAAAATAAATATTAAGTCTGATTGTGCTTTATGTAAATATGATGCAATAAAGAATTATCAAACTTTTAACATGGTCATACAGATTCAGGTGTTTGATGCCTATAATTCATTGAAGATCAGTGACTGTTCTACATATGTAAAAAAAACTCTCCATACAGTAGTGCCACTCAGTGGCAACCAGGGTAATCAATGGGTGCCAAAAAGCTTGTGCAAAAATGTATACAGAATGAAAGAGGATGGTCTGTGAGTGATATGTTTGTGTTGAGATAAAAAATGGAATATTTAAAAAAAAACAATATCTCATATTTTACTAAGGTAATTAATAAACATAGTGCAAATTGTGGAAAAAATTATTGACTTTCTTTTCACTTAAATTAGGTAAGTTAATCACTATTATCTATAATATGGAAGATGATAGGATTAAAAGTTGATTGTAAAAAGTTAACCAAAATGTCTTCCGTACAGATTTTATTAACCATTGCATAGCAAAAATATGTGTCTTAATTTTCCTTTTTCAAAATAAAAAAAAAGTGCAGATGAGTTTTTTTTTTTGTATTTGCAAATAAAAAAACACACACAAAATTGATAGTATAGAAAATATACAAGATAACATGCATTAGATCAACTATAATAAGACATAATCTTTCCAAGCATTAATCTAGTAGGTATATTTTATGAAAATTAAATAATCAATTTAACATTTAACTAGAATAATAAAGTTTAACATTGTTTTTGAACATATATGTGTGTATCCATGAACTTTTTTATGATAAAATATATAGTCAATTTAAAAAGTTACTAGTGTAAAAGGATTAAATAAAAGTTGTTTAATTGATTATTAACATTCAAACTAATAGATAATTTATTACATAAATGTATTAATAAAATTTTGAAAATTTTAAAACGTAAACAAAGTAATTATCCTTTTATAATATTCTGATATTATAAATTATTTATATGCAAGATACACAATTGTATATTTTATTTGTAGAGTACTAATTTAAATGAAGATATAATAACATTTAAAATTTAATTAATATTTAAATATATTTTTAAAAAAATTGTCTCAAAATTAACGCTTTTAAATTCATCAGATGATCAAATACGCCTGCTATTGATTATTACCATAGCAACAGTACGAATATATAAATAAAATTTTGAAAAACAAAGAACTCTGAATAATATCAGATGATATCACAGACCCCATAAAAAGCTATAAATATTACCCCCAATGAAAATTTCAATAGTCTTTAATAGATTACAGTGCATCAAGGACTATATTCAATTACATATTTAAATTAGCCATCTAGTTCACCTTCTTTAATATATAAATTAATGCACTGTACAAGCTTACACTCACGTGCACATATATAATGTAATATAAGGAATTCAAACTCAGACTTTCACACAACTCTCAACTCTCCACGCCATCTCATATTGCTGAACCAGTTGATCATATACATGTTGAAAAGATAAATAATCATCAATATCCGTATTTCATGTTAAACCAGCAATCATCAGTTAGTCCAGATTACTATCCTCATGCATATATACAATCAGTGCTCAGCTTTATATTAAGATAACCAATCTTGATACTTTAATGGTAAGGCTTCAAACTACTCCAACCTACAACTCTTCAGCCATCCATTTCTTCAATAAAACAACATTTATCTGCTCATCAGCCTAAATAAATAAATTTCAACAACAGTAAAGATTATTACAGAATATTATTAAAAAGGAAATCAAACTTAAATGTTTTATAGTCAAAATAAGAGTCATATATCACATGACCATATCTCTTAAGCTTGTAAGTTATAAACAATGAGGATTGCCAATTCCTCTACAAGTTTTATGATAATTCTTAGCCAGAGCCAGCACTTAAAATATCTCTGTCAGGAATCCCTCTCCAAACCCCTGACCATGGTTTCATGCTTTGGCACTCCTCAGAGAGGTGTCAGGAAAGGTTCAGACACTAGATCATAAAGCTTGTAGAGGAATTGGCAATCCTCATTGTTTAAATGTTTAATGTTATAAAATAGCTTATGGAATGTCACTACACATAAATATTTAAAAAATCATCCAGTCTCTTCATTGCAATTGGAATAACTTACTTGAAATAACACTGACTGCCTTTTCCTATATATTTATTGAGTGTTAGAAACTTTGTTCAAATTATGGATTAACAATCAACAAACATATAATTGTTTATATATGAAAGCTGTTTAAAATCTTAATGAAGATTGATGAAGTAACCCAAATCAATTGATTATATATTCTTTGCTAGGTTTCATAAGTTAATAAGATGACCTGAACTATAGATGAAGGAATTCCACTTGCTTAAATTAATGGATAATTAACCCACTGCATTTAATGTATGGGTTAAACTCCAACCATTAGGATATTATTTCCTTATTGCTTTCTAAAATTTTGACTTGCTTATTTTATGAAAAACTATAGTTCTAACATCTTCCCAAAAGATAACATATTTATAATTATTGATGTTAAAGCCATTAATATGTTAAAGATATTATAAGTGTTAAATAAATTGTTTTTAAAATGAATTAATTGTTACAATCAGATAATCCAGAATAGAAGTAATAATTGTAATTTACTGTATATCTTTGGAAAAAATCATTCTATTAATCTGTGCCTTAAATCTTAATTTCTGAATGGATTAATTCATCATGTGGATTTAATATTAAGTGTATATTATTAAAATTATTGTGAGTAAAATGTCAATAATCTTGGGATACTGCTTCAAAGTATAATATGTCCAAATATAGTGCTTTTGAACTGTGCATGGAATTCAGAGATTACTTGTTAAGTGTGATTGTCTTCTCAATTTTATTTTGAAATTATGGAATTACTTTCTTTATAATTATTATTATTGTAATTATAATATTAATAAAGTTCTCAAGAGAATGCTGGTATATAAAAAGATACATATAAGTCTTACATTAATAGTAAGACATGAATATAAGTGTAATGTCTGTTGTCATATTTTGTATCAGAGATAGGTTGTATTAAGTTAAAAAAATTAAATCCGATAAATCTGAATGTTTAACTTACTTTACATTTTACTTGTCCTTGTTGTCATGCTCACATTATTTGGTCATAAACGTCCTGAGTGGATATGTAAATATCCAGGGATATTAACCTTTATTGTAATTAGTAAAGATTTACTTTGTATGTTGCCATACCACACAGCAAAGCACTCTGGTGGTATTAATAATTCAAAACTTTATGTGTCAGTAGATATTTGCACCTAACTAAAGATTTTAACTTTCATGTATAATATAAGCTAAATAATGTAGCAAATCATGCCAGTAAGAAATATAATGACCAGACTTTTATAAAGTTATATACTTATATAACATTGATACAATTACTAAGTAAACAATTTGCTTATTCTAAAAGGGTTAAAGAACTACAGCAATTTAGAAATGAGGTTGCTAGTGGATTAATTGTTACTGTAAAAAGGAATAAGGATATTATGAAACATTTTTATCCACATGTAAATAATGGTAGTCATTGAAGAATAGTGTTACAACCTATCCAATATATTGTTTTGTATTTGCATCATTTTATTGACCATACACATAATCATAACCCAATGTTAGTTTATTTAAAAAGAATAAATAATAATATTTGTATTTATTTTGCAAATAATTTTTGATATTAGAAGTATGTTTATTGCTTACTAATATTTTGTTGTTTTGTTTTATATAATTATTACTAACAATAAAGTAATTGTTATATTCATAATACTGTTGTCTGTTGTTACTGAAATCATCATTCATTACACATTATCAAAATAAAAGAAGTCATACTTTCACTTTATTAAATATGAGACAGTTTAGCATCATGTTACTTTTTTAAAGAATTGATTTGAGACACAATTTAATAACTTCAGACTTAATAATGTTAGAGCAAAAAGTTTTATATTGATAGAAACTAGAGAAATTAAGGAAAAATGTATGGCTAAAAAAGATAGTGGTTACCATTAAAAAACTAAGAAAACAAAAAAAAAATTAATATCACAAAAATATTACTTTACACTTTATTAATAATTTTTAATATATCATAATCATGTTTTAAAATTACACTTTTATTGATAATTTTATTGTATTCTCATAAAATTCTGATTCAAAATATATGTAATACTTTTTACCTGAGATAATTCATAACTCCAGAACTTACAAAAAGTGAAACATAAAAATTCATTATTTTTTTTGTATCACAGAAGTTAAACAATCTCAAGACATCTAAACAAAAAAAGATTCTTTCTAATAAATAGTACAAAATATGACCTTTCTTGAATATGAATTTGTAGTCATATCAATTGGCTTCTTGTCTATCCAATCTAGAAATGGAAGACCACTGTCTTTATCAATGATAAAATGAGTATCCTATCTTTATTTAACAGTTTTTGTGTATACCAATTATGTTATCTTGTTATATTTATTGTCTTACATAGATATAATTTATTTGCATACATCTCATTTGCTATCTGTAGAATTGAAAATAATGTGATGCAAGATGTGGTAAAACTACTATCTTCATGGCATGAGTACCTAAGCATAGACAAGAATGTGGATTTGATTTTTTGCCTGAATACAATTTCATGTGGTATATAAAACCATTGTGGCTACCATCACAAATCCACCATTTGAAACCTCTCTTTATTGGTTTTAAGAGTTTATATTGTTACACGATACAATGCTCAGTAAATTTTATGATTACTTCATCAACTGTAACCTTTCAGTGCACCTTAGAATCAGCTCTAAAATTTACATTGCACTGCTCTATCACAGCCTAATTTTATAGATCACTACTTCTATTATATAAACCCAGAGATGTAATACAAACACGGACACACTAATGCAAATACATATATGCTAATAAACTATTAAATCTTTTGACAATCATTATGCCTATAAAATAAAGTTGTCTCAAATTTGAATCAGAGTCCCTAAATTACATTTTACATAATCACCTAATTTTATAGATGTAGTCAAAATCACTAATTTCATTATACAAACAGACTTACTATTACAAACAAAGTCACACTAATAAATTATATTCATTAAATTCATCAAATAATAAAAAATCTACAATTGAATACTTATATATAATGTATTATGTTTTGCTTTCAGAATGTAAGCCTTGAAATTTTAAAATATTTGAGGCATATTAAATCCATTTCTTAATTATATTTTTCCCATCAAAAATGCATGTCTTCTTTTTTTGATGCAATATAGTAATTTGAGAAAAAATTAAATGGTCATTAATAAAAAAAATAATAAAAGAATCTAATTTTTATCTGATTATAAGGTAATGTACATCATTTGAAAAAGAAAATAAAACCACAGAGAATGATGTCATTGATACATGTGTAGTCCAATTTTCCTCCAATTTAAAAAACAACAACAAAGAAATTATAATTTCAAAAAATGAGCAGTGCTGAACTTTGTGAAATTTAAATTTTTATTTTTTATTGAATCCATTTGCACATTTATTATTTCCATCTCTAATTGAAATACAGAATTTATTAAGGAAGAGGGAGGTACAAGAAAATCGCTTTGAACCTTAATCATACCTTAGATAAATTAATCCTACATTTGATTTTATATTTTGTTAGATAAACAATTTAAATATATTTAGATAAGAACCCTGAGAGAATTACTTAATTTAATTTTACATTTAATCTGGGAATGAGAAAGTTAACTGCTAGCCGTAGCTGAAGAAATACTCGTTTTCTTAGAGTAATCTTTACCCATTGTACACTGGAATACATTCTATGCACATAAGAACACATTAAGATTATTTTGATTATAATAACATAAAAATATTGGAAACTGAAAAAAAAAAAAATACAATAAAAATTAAAGAGGTGATGTTAATATATAAACACAAGCAGAATTTAATTAATTGGCAAGCTGCCAATGTTAAGATCACAGAATTATGGAAAAGTTGACATGGAATTATGGGAAAGCTGACATTTTAAAAGTAATAGTTGACAAAGCTACAAGGTAGTTGAAAACGCTTTTAAGTTATGGTTATACATATAATTTTTATAATCTTTTAATTACTGTATTTTCAAGTATTTATTTACAAATTTATGTATATTATTTTGAAGAAATACAGACATAGATTTGTAATAAAAATAATGATATTAAGTCTCACCACATACATTCTTATGATTTGAGAAAGAAGAAGCTCTGAGGAAAGTTTTGTTATTGTACTGACATGTTAGCTATTTAGCTATTATATTTTTATTACATAGAAGCTCCTGAAAATAATACTATATATATATACTGACAAGCATAAATTATTGCTGTCTTTATCATACTTCATACGCGCATTTCATTTTATCGTCAAATGTTTACTTTTATGACCCAGATTCTTATCTTTCGGTCATGTTTTTAAATTTCTATTTTTTGCTCTGTTTAAGGCTTTCAAACTTTACTTTTCTTATACATCATATTTTAGTTTGTCTTTCATTTAGATTTCTTTATTACTATTAATTTTCTAATGTACAATTTCAATATTTCTAACTTATTTTTCATTTCACAAAATCTTAACTTTGGAGGGTAAAAGATAAGAATCTTTTTGATTCTAATTCCCTCTCTTTTCTTAATTAAAACATTTCGTTGTTTATAATTTTTTAAACTCACTTTTTAGTATTCACCGCAGTATGTGCGATTATCACAATATATATATAGTAACATTACAGTATTACAGTAAATTGACTATCATAAATTCATAATTGTAAAAACAAAATTTGACTTTAATTTTTATCGTTAAACAAATGTATCTATCATTATCATTGGTTGTAGAACATAGTCATTATCATATTTAAATAGTTTCTCATACGAATGTTTATGAGAAATACAATGCTATGAAGCATTTAAATGACTTTTAAACCAGATTTTTTTATAAACACCTATTTTATATAAAAAAATATTTGTTTTTAATATTATTCTTATTAAAGAATAAAATTATAAGTTGTTTAAATTAAAAGAAGTGCAACACAAATAAAACAAATAAATCAAAAATGGAAATATAGAATAAAACTATAAACTCAACATTACATTCTTATTTATGTGTAAAATAAACAGTAATCACATTTCATATGTTGTATGTGTGAATGCTTACATACTTTAAATGTAGTAAAAATTAATTGATTTAGATTTCTATTTAGTAAAGATTGATATATTTTGCTGAAATATTTAATGAATAATAAGTAATTTATTTAATAGTCAATTTAAATTTGTTTGAAATAAATATCTGATAACTTTAAAGTTTGTGATTTGTTTTGAATAAATATTTAAGAAAAATATTTTTATATATAAATCTGGAAATAAAAGTTTTTATCACCTTGATGCAAAAGTCTCAATTCTAACATTTTGAGTGGCAAAAATCATAACAACCTTCCTGGAAAAATGAAGTAATGCCAATGCATGATGGGGAATAATATGTAACTAAGATATCAAGTGATCACTGGTATAAAAGGTAAAGTTTGAAAAATACCTACATGACTCCACAAATTTTCAGTGCATGTGAAACCTAAGAATATTTCAAATTTCAAGTAGCCATTTTGTTTTCATCTACATAGTGGCAAGCCAAAGTTACTGATAGGTAGATGCCTTTACTAGGCATATAACTTCTCATCATTGTAGAACAAAGATGGATAACAACAAAATCAAGAAATCATCATTGATTAATTAATTAAGTCCTTAATTTTTTATTTCAACCCATCTCATTTATTATAAGGCAAAGGTTAGTAAAAAAAATGAAACAGTTTGACTTGTGAAATGTTACCTCACTATTTTAACAAATGACTGGCATTTTTAAATTAAAATATATTGGTAAATAGTTAAAATATTTTTGGAAGATTATATTTTCTTAATTTCAAACAAGATGCTGATATTTATTTCCTAAAATTATTTAAAAGAATAAATATAAGTGTCAGCAGTAAATTTATCTCTTCAATTAAGAAAAAAACTTTTTCTTAAAATAAGACTTTTTTAATACTCAAATATACTTTGGTATTGCTAAAGAAATGAATTTTGGTTCCTAAAATAATGAAGATAATTTTATTATGATTAATAAACTATGTGTTTTATCAGAGATATGATCAAAATTATTGAATTCTGGATTAAAGATTGATAAATGATAGAATTCATTTTATATGTCAACTTAATAGAGTACTTAAGGCTAACTTTTACAATAAAATTATAGCATCTGTTCAAAAAAATTAATTTGCTTCATGTAACAAAATACAAATGTGTATCCAGTATTTAAGGAAATGCATTAAGGATTATACATGCTAAATTCTTGAATAAAATTTAAATGATAATGGATTACAAATAAATATTTAAATGCACTCTTGCATTGTTGGTTCTCTAAATAAATATTAAATGTAATAAATATCCAAGTAATGAATAATCTTAAAAATGGATGAATGTGTTGAATATGAATTATCTTAAATTAACAAGCACACTAAATGTAATTTAATATGTTTATACTATTTCCAGAAAGGATGATTTTACAAAAGTGGAATTGTGTAATAAATTTGGAATGATTATTTAATATACTTTTTCATAATTGCATCTTTCTTAATTAAGTAATGTTATTGTTGTTTATTAATGTAATAAAGTTATCTTAGATATTACTATACTCAGGTACATATATTATTTTTATTTAATATTATTATTGTTGAGATTGAAAGGGATTAAATGTGATTTGTTTTAGGTAACCATAAGTAATTAATAAACTTATATAAAACTGCTATATGTTGCAAATATTAATAATGTTTTATAGATTCTTAAAATTCTGTTTTCAAAGTTAAGTGGAGTTAATTATCTCTATGTAGATGAGTAAATATAAAAGTAATAATTTCATGCATCACTGTTAACTGTAGTATTAAGTTTTCACTGTCATCTAGTGGATAACATAGCATCCAGATGATCTAGTTATATTTGTGTTACCAGAGTAGCATTCCTAACATTTAAGTCTATAATTGGATCCAGTAAAAAAAACTTGAGATAAAATAAATAAGCCCAATATGGTAAATGATATTCAGGCGTGGTAAGCAATGGCTTGTATTGGCTTTCCTTAAAAGCATGAAAACTTCTCAAATATTTAGGAAATGCTGTTGATTAATGATTAATTGGTTAGTAAAACAAACTATCCAAGAATGACAATAAAACATTTATTTTATATGATTATAATTATTATCATCTACTATTTAAATTGAGAATTATTTTGAAATAAGTAAAGAAGCTATTCTTATTTAATGTGAGTGTCTTCACAACACTGTATGATAAAATGCTTGATATATCCTGAGTTTAAATTAGATTTATGAAACAAATAGTAATGTTTATTAGATGCTTTGTATATTTTTTTATTATTTATTTTATTTATTTTATATTATGCAATAAAATAATAAATTAATTTTTAACACTTTTCTTTTACTCTTAAGGAGAGATATAACATCAATACATATTCATGATTTTAAAGGTCATTTATTAAACTTACACATCAAACTTATCTGGATTGAATACATCATTACAATATTAATACTAAATGAAACTTAAAAATATTGGATAGAATGGTGTACATAAAGTCCCATTACATTGTCGTATCCTAGAATGCTTAAACACACTTGATATTCATGCATTAAACTTTTTATTTTATATAACCCTGAGATGCATTATTATATAACTTTGTATTTAATTTGATAGCCTTATTTTTAAATTACAGTTTAATTTACTCTTAGTGAGAACTTATACAAACCATACCTTTGTGAAGATTTTATTGATAAAATAGAATAAGATTAAGAGTACATATATTATTATAAAACTCTGAAAAATTATTTTATTATTTTAATTATTAAAGTTTAGAACAGTTTAGTTTGTGGGAAAATAAACAGAACATGTATGCATAATACTTACAAGTCAAGTGAGAGATAGTTCACGCACTACTATCTCCGTTTCAACCGGAAATCTCAGTCGCGATTTCCACATTACTGTCTTGAACGCATTATCTTATAGTTTCAATATATATATATATATATATCAGAAAGTTTATATGAAAAATAAATATATTGCAAATAAAAAAATTAGAGGATGTTGTCAGGTAACTTTCTTTAAGTCAAAAGATTGAATGATATTAAATTTCCTTTGACTTAATCTAAGCATAAAATAAACAAGTTAATGTAAAGTTTGTATAATAATAAAAAGCTAAGCTAGAAGAAATACAATACATTTTCTAATTTTTTTGAAGATAAAAGCATAAAGCATTATGTCCGTAAAAGTTTATTTCTGCTGAAAAACTTAAGTTTGAAAATAAAAATTAAGAAGTCTTCAAATACTCACTTAAATTTTTGTTTCGTTAATACATTATTCTGTTTCATTTTTTTATTTATTTGTTAATAAATAGTTGTTTTTTGTTTCGAATAGAAAAGATCTGTATAATAAAAAAATTAAAGATGTTGAAATTGTATAAATTGTTGATTTGTAAAATCGTTATTATTAAAAATAAATCTCTTTAATTCTGATAGTTTGACTCAAAAAATAAAACACTTTTCACATTTGCATTACTAAATGCACACGATATTGAATATTTATGAATTTGTTTAAAGATACTATTTTTGCAGTAATATTTAAACAAAATGTTGTATGTATTATAAAATTAATATAATTTTATAAAATGATAAAGCTGAAATATTAAAATCATTATCATTAAATAAAAAAAGTTAAACATTCTAAAATTATTAATGTAATTTTGTTTATACGTTGTGATTGTTGTTATTATATAAGTTTTAAAATAAAAATTTCGTTAGGTAATATCAAAATTTATCATTTATGATCAAAATAACATATTAAGTACTTACAATCATATTTCATAATACTCCTTCTGTTAAAATTAATAGTTTGGATAATCCATTTTAAATCCAAGACTCTACAATAAAAATACACATTTATGGAAGAGGGGTCTTTTGTTTGTAATAAAATAAATATTAAAATATATAAATGTTTGATTTTCATTGTTTATTTACCAATAATATTTTTGTTTATTTATCAATAATATTGATAAATTATAATTAAAAATGAAAATATACAGTAGTAACTTAGTACAAACATATACATACAAAAACAATCGTGAAATAAATTCTATAATATTCAAATTATTAATATATAAAAAAATATTAGCTACAGACAGTTTATAGCATCTACACCATCATAATTAGCATTATACAGTTAAAATTATATATATATATATAATTTTGCTGAACTGATTACAGTTGATCCAGATCAGCATATGCCACATATATGTATACAATCAGTGCTCAGTTTATATTAGGATAGCAAATTTCTGGGAATAAATTTGAAATAGTCTGAGACAGAGTGTAAAATAAATGTGTATTTAATAAGGTAATTATTAGAATCTATATTTATCATATTAGGTAAAATAGGATTCCAGTCGATAAATACCGATTCAATATATATTGGGACCTCACAATGGTTTGAGGAACTCCATAACTTGATGTACACTTTATAAAAGTCAATTTCTAACAAAATCAATCATGAGAAGTTCACAATATTTTGAAATCAGCAAAAGCAAAAGACACCAGGGGTGGAAAGAAATGTTATATGTGGAAGTGTAATTACTAAAGTAACTGTTAAAGCAGATATGTTTATATTTTCACATAAAATAAATGTTAATAGTATTTTTCTTCTCATGTGTCATAGCATCAGCTAGGATAAAATACTATTTTATACTGTAATAATATAGAAATGTTAAATTAATAAATTTCTCAAAATCTTTCTATATGTGTGTGATTCTACTCTTAATAAATTCTAAGCAAGATATTTTCTAAAATATTTTTTACTCAAAGCATTAATTAAGTATAAATTAATCTGTGCTTAATCTAAAACTAGCAATTTTAAAAGAATGTTAATTAATTGGTTATTTGATTATTATGAATTAATTGTAATCATTTACAAAAAATAAGAAACTGAAATGTATAGATGTAAAGTTTATTTATTAACTTAAAGTATGATAAATGTAAAAAGGGATTTTATATACATCATTTTACTCTATACCTTTGTTTTTCAGATAGCAACAGTAATATGTTCTTTATTTTATAAATATGCAGTGATAATATTTCAAAAATGACAGAGCAAAATTATTAAAATTAATAATTGCTCTATTATAAAATATCAATATATATATATATAAATATAAATAAAATAATAACAAACATAATTCATTAAAAAATTTATATAAAACAGTCAATAAATACTAATATTTGTTTTCCCAGTCCAATCTAAGCTTGGGATATGAAAATGGGTAATCATACACTGTTGAAAAGATATTGACATTTCATTGGAGTAGGTTGCCTATTATTTAAACAAATCCTCATTTTAAATCCTAGAAGATATTAATAATAATCATCATAATAAATACTATATGCTGTTCTTAATTAGTTTGTTCCCAATAGCTAATTAACCTTGTTCAATAACACTGGATAAGTATTTCACTCTTTTTAAAACAAGTTAAATTATTTGCATAGCATTCCTAAATGATCTTTAATATATGTAACTTATTTATTATACCTTAATTTATTTTATTGGATTTATTTAATGGTTTCTATATTACTTAATCACTTAGAAATTCGTTAAGAGTAAAACTCTACTACCAAAATATAATTCATATCATTAGGATCCTTTATTGCATACTATAGCATTTTAAAAAAATAATACAACATTTTAGTAGATATGTATAAAATATTTCTTATATACATAATATCTAATTAAAAAGGATTAACTCATTATAAATTTGAGGTTGAAACTTAAGAACCAATAAAACATATAATAAATTCAGTATTACAAATTTTATGTAAGCTTAATATTAATTACATTAATACAACCGAGACTCAATGTAAATCACATATTTAATCATACCCAGTATCATAAATCATGTTTATAAAATTTGTTACCTGTACATTCATTTGATAATAATATCTGGAGAACTTAAATATTTCTTTATTACATTAATAATGGTAGCTCTAACTAAATAAGAAGAAATTGTAATAAAGTTGATTATGTAATAATCAATCAGTTATACAGTCCAACAGTTATAAATGCTTAATATGCATCCAATGGAAACATTTACTCTTGTATAATATTCACTGTTTTTGAAAATTCATGGAAACATTCTACTAAAAGCATCAAATATTATATTAAGCACAATTAAATTTCTTTTGTAAAATTAATATTTATTTAAATTTAATATGAAAATTAATAAAATTCATATAAGCATACTTATTAATCCAATATTGGTTATATATTAACATATCAATCCAATTTAAGACATGCTGATAAACTTGACTTTTATATTATATATTTTCCATTTATAATCCATTTCTTCAAGAAATGGAGATAAGTCATAGTTTATTATAAGAAGGAGAAATAATTTAATCCTTTTAAAAATATAACTTAATTTCCAAATTATTGGCATTCATTATTTCTTTTATTAGAAGTGTTTTATTAATCTGTTAATTTATAGAAAATTAAATCTGTTTGCTATATATAGTTCAAGTCATTTTATATTATATATGACCAAGCAATAGACTATAATTCATATATTAATTCCATTGTTTTTAATTAATATTCAGCATTTTACCAAGCTAAGAAGTTAATGAGGAGATAATACATAATATTGAGACAATATATTTATACTTTTTGAAATGAAGAGGAAAGTGGTTTTATCATTATTTTAAGTGAAGATATAAGAGACTTGATTGAAGTTGGTTAGGTATTTTAAAAAGATATCAATTATTTCACCATTGTGATTTGATTGAAGTTATTAAACATATCTCATGAATAAATTTATAAAATTTCTCTTAACAGCTGAATGCAATAAATGCAATTTTATTGAAATAATAATCAGTGATAATTATTTATTTATTTATTTTTTGTTATTCTTTTCATAGTCTGAGGAGAAGACATTTCTTCTACCTAAGGCAAAATGCCTAGTGTCAGACAATCTATCCTATCATGCTAATGAAGGTAAACAAAATGGCCATTTTAAAGTTTTAACTTGCCTAAATTTTGAATGCATTAAAATTTTGTAAGGATTTTAATTTTTCCATGAACCGGTATTTAATATATTTCAGTATCTGATATCTAGATTATCTTATATTTTCATTTATGCTTTGCTGTTTCCTTATTCTTACAAGAAAATTTAGAAGAATCATCGGTAATAGTATATATACTGAACCCTACAATTTGATGGCAGTGCTTTTTGCCCAATGCACATCAATTACCAATTTATGGGCCATATATTTGCTTACATAACATTACAGTAAACAATTTTTTTAAATCGGTTTTTAATTTTTTTTTGTCGATCCGTCTGTTTAGTTTACATAATATTACAGTAAACCACCAATGATTTTTTTTCGACCATTTTTTTTCTTCCATTTTTTAAAAAAACAAACACTTTGTTTTTACATGGTCTAGATGTGTTGGTTTGCTTTTAAATTATCAACTAATAGTCCATCGGTTTCTCAATCAAAGTTTTTTTTTTCATCCCTATTTTTTTTTTTTTTTTGGGGTTTTAATTTTAAAGAAAGAAACACTTTGTTTTTGATGGTATAAGGGTGTTGGTTTGCTTTTAAATTATCGACTAATGGTGGTTTCTTTATATAATATTACAGCAAACCACCAAATATTTTTTTTTCACCTGGTTTTTTTTTTGGGGTTTCATTTTTTAAATAAACAAACACTTTATTTTTAGATGATGTAGGGGTGTTGGTTTGCTTTTCAATTATTGACTAATGGTTCATCGGTTTCTTTACATAATACTACAGTAACTTTTTTTTTTGTTAACTTTCTTTACCTAAAAGTCATAGAGTTTTTTTTTATTTATTAACAAACACTTTGTTGTTTTTAGATGGTAGAGGGGGGTTGGTTTGCTTTTAAATTATCTTCTTTTTTGTTGATATTTTTATTTGCTGAAAGTCTTAAACAATTCCTTTTTGAATAAACCAACACTTGGTTTTTTAGAGGGTAGAGGGGAGGGCTTGTTTTGATTTTGAATTATATTTTTTTTGGTTAATTTATTATGAGGCTTTTTTTCTCAAATCTCTACACTACAGAAAGCTTTATATAATAGCAAAAAGTCCTTCCTTAATTTTTGGGCTTTTTAAAAAAGACATAAAGAGTTTATTTTTAAAGAACCCTTTTTTTATACCAGGGGATGGGGGTGGTGGGAAGGTTTTACTGTTTTGATTTTTAATTATCGACTTCTTTTTTGATTTTCTTTGTGAACATTTATGTTACTGCACAGCTCTTTATTATTATTATTATTATTATTATTATTATTATTATTATTATTATTATTATTATTATTATTATTATTATTATTATTATTATTATTATTATTATTATTATTATTATTATTATTATTATTATTATTATTATTATTATTATTATTATTATTATTATTATTATTATTATTATTATTATTATTATTATTATTATTATTATTATTATTATTATTATTATTATTATTATTATTATTATTATTATTATTATTATTATTGTTGTTGTTGTTGTTGTTATTATTATTATTATTATTATTATTATTATTATTAAGTGTCATAGCATCAGCCAGGATGCAAACCCTCAACCCGGGCAACTGCCTGCAAGTGCAAGGCAGTCATGTATTATTATTAAAAAAGGTGTTCCTTTGATTATTAGCAATTATAGACCTATTTCTATAATATCTGTTGTTGCTAAATTATTTGAGATGGCAGTTAAGGATAAGATGATGTCATTTTTGAATGTTCATAAAGTGATTTCCGTGTATCAGTTTGGCTTTGTTGCTAGAAAGAGTACTTTAGATGCTATTTGTAACCATGTACATAATGTGACATTATCAACAAATAAGGGTCTGAAGACAGCAGCTATTTACTCTGTTAATCATACAGTTTTGTTACATCGTTTGTGTTCATATGGTTTTAGAGGTCATTTTGCTTCTTGGTTGTTAAGTTACATGAAGGATAGGGGACAGGCCACTAAAATACATGGTATTATTGGTGAATTTGGATTAGTTAATCATGGTGTTCCACAAGGTTCTGTACTTGGCCTATACTGTTTTTAATTTATACAAATGACATCTTTAATTTATCTTTGAATTTAAAGATTTATGTTTTTGCTGATGATATTGCTTTGTCTTGTGATGCTGTTTCATATAGCATTCTGGAGTAATTGATTAATAAAGATGTAGAATTAATAAGTAACTGGCTTATGATAAATTATTTAACTGTTAATTGTAATAAAACCAGAGGTATTCTGCTTTCTTATAAACACTGCACACATTCAATTAGTATTAGGATTTGTGATCAGTATAATATTCATTCAAAAAGTATTGTATATGTTGTAACATTAGTTTTGTTGATAATTATTGCTATTTAGGTATCTATATTGATTCAAGGTTATCTTGGTCTAAGCACATTGTATACTTATGTTCTCAATTACATAAAAAATAATTATTTTTTTTATTATCTGGTGAAATTTATACCTAGATCTACTTTGATGACTACATAATTTTCTTGTTATCAGAGTATATTATATTACAAAATTTCCATTTGGGGTGGCTCTACTGATTACTCACTATCACAATTACATACTTTGCAAAATTATACAATGTGTATTATTTTTGGTAGACATAGATTGACCTCTGTGCGAGATATATATGTCAATTCTGGTGTGTTATCTGTTTCTAAACTATATAAGTTTAGAATTATCATTGATATATATCGTCGTCGTTTTTTACTGTGTCCTAAAGTAATAATTATAAATACCAGCTTGGCTAACAAATTTCAACTGGTGGTTCCAGATTTTTCTTTAGAAAGCAGTCGCAGGCAATTTAGTTACAATTGACTCAGGCTCTTTAATTCTTTTGTTACTGACTGTTCAATTGATGTTAATAATTTATCTTTTTATATTTTTAAAAAAATATTTAAAATTTTGGTTATTATCTTATGTGTAATATATATATATATATATATTGTTTAATATGTATGTGTATATCTTTTTGGTTGTATTTATATAATTTGTTTTGGTTTACTTATAGTAATGTATTTTATTATTATTATTGTTATTTTTGTTGGTGTTTTTGGTCTTGGTTTGTAATTAATAATTGAAGAAAGACTCCTAGCACAAGTTTATCTTGTTGGGAGTATTTCTCTCTCTCTCTCTCTATATATATATATATATATATATATATATATATATAAGAGAGATATATATATATTATATTTTTATATATATATATATATATATATATATATATATATATATATATATATATGTATTGTTTGATTAATAATAAATAAAAAATAAATAAAAAAATATTATTATTATTATTATTATTATTATTTTTTTATTTTTTTGGCCTTTTGAATAAACCCTTAAACACTTTTTTTTTTGGTATAATAAAATATTACCTACTTTAACTGTTAATGAAACTTATCATATATTACCTACCTACTTTATAATCATGTGTACAACAAAAACAACAACAAACAACAACAGTTTTCCATGAAATAATTTATTGAATCAAAAATCAATGACACATTGAACAAGTTATGAAACAAAACAAGTAAAAAACACCATTTTGGGGGGCATAAACAAAAGCAGCCAAAACTAACACACAAATAGAATAATAGGGAAATCTCAAAGCTGTAGGTAATGGGATTTTGGAGCCTTCAAAACAACTTCCCTTATGCATACCTACACAGGTACATTTACAAGAATGGCAACAGAATTCCTGTTTTTGTAGTTGACTAAAAGCATATCTCTCTCACAAGTGCATATCTTCGCATCCAGCAGGATTTTCTCTTTCCAGGAAAACACAATAGTGTCCACTTTTGTGGCTACCAATTCATTTGCCTTCAACCAATTTGGACAACTTGCAGATGACATTTGACTGTTCTCACATGGATGCATGCCTAAACGGGCATTTGTGTGCAAAATCAGAAAAAATTCTGCTGAAAAGAATAACCTTTTGAAGTTGTAGTTCAAAAATATAGAGAAGCATGTGTGATGACATGACATTTTTTAATATGGATTACTAATTCAACTATGCTTTTTAAAAAATTTCAGACACTGAATTTTTGGAGAGTTTCATCTCTTTTAAATAGGGCCACCATCAAGTCAGACCATAATGAAAGTTCAATAGTGCTCACTTGAGGAATACTGTTGCAATGCAACAGGTGTAGTATTTTGTTACATAATTGTAGAATACGTCGCCCCCAGGCAGCCTGTTACAGCTCAAACAACACCTATTGTAGTGTCACTTGTAAGTTAAGGTGGCAAAAATGGTAAATTGATGTGCATTGTGTGAAAAACAATGCCATCAAGCAGTGGGGTTCAATATACATAATGTTAATGAAGCATCAAATTTACTGACAATGCAGTAGATAGATGTGCTATTTGCTTTTGAATGAATGCAGCACTTTTTTCAGATGCAGTTCAAAATGAAGAGATAAATAATAATTTTAAACTTTCCAATCACTTGAATTTGTTGCAGTATAAAATAGTTTTTACAATCATTTATTTAAAACAAATAACCTATAAAACCTAAAAATTATCAGATATCTATTAAATCAATTTAAAATACTTTTAAATTAAATTACACTATGGAATAAATATTCTTTTAAATTAAGAAAACTAAATCAGTTTTGCTATCTCAACCTTACAATTTGACTAAATCTAAGCAAATTGACTTTCAGCATGCACATATATAAAATATAGGCACTATTTATTCAACAACCTTAAGTAGTAGCAATTTTAAATGTAATCACTCTATTTTAAAATATTCTGTGCTGTAATGTGTAATTTATAATTTTATTCTGTATTTCTTTTATAAAAAAAAATATTTTGTTTATGTATATTTTATTTTTGTCTATAAATTGATGGTGTTTTTCCATAATAATAATGACAAAATACAAATGCACATATTTAATATATAATTGTTGATTAATAAACCTGATTGGAAAGACATCTTTAAATCTTTTATGAGAGACTTTTGATCTTAATTTTGATTATATTCTAACAATGGTAGTGGTGAATATATTTTCTTAACCATAGAAATAAAACCAACAACATGTTTACAGTTCATTGAGTTACATTAGCCAATTACAATAGCAACTGTAAGGTTATAATATATATATATTATATAGTAAAGAAATCGACAAATCTATCTTTATTTTAAAAGTCATTTGTTGGTTTAAAAAATCTCTTTGATTTGATTTTTATACATTGAGTGTTATTATTGTTTATGGTTATTAGTTATAGTTATTGTTGTTTGGATTTATTATTTTGTTTATTTGTTAATCGTACATGGCTTTAATTATTATCATTATTATTATTTTAAATGGTAAGATTTTGAATAGTAATGATGACATATTCTAATTAATATGTGTATATCAATATTATAAATAAAAACATATACATTGTTAATTATAGAAAATATTATTTTATTTGTAGTGATTGTTAAAAAAATGTAATCTTATTATTTATGTATTTTTTTTAAAAGCTATCAAATAAATTTTCAATATATATATATATTTGTATGATTCACATTATTTTACTTCTAATGTTTTTAAAACATCTTAACAATTGTTGTCAAGACTTCATGTTCTAGGGCACGTGAAAGAAAGGACAACAACAACAACACAAAAAAAAGGGATTATTATTATTAAAATTATTATTAAAGAAACTGAAGGAGAAAAATTAGTTGTACTTTGCTTCTTCGGAATTGCTATTCTTCCAAATAATTAGATAATCTATTGTATGTAAAAACATCAATAATGTTGGGGTAATAATATACTATCACAGTTAAGGATTAACTGCGATCTTCTTTCCTTTATCCCAGCAATTAAAAGAAACTAAGCAATAAATTCAACATATGAATTTTCATGGCTTCTTAAATTGAAATTTAAAATAGCTATCTAAAGATCTACAATGATAAATATAATACTGATTTGGAAGCAACTGGAATTAATCAGCATATTAAATTCAACATTTCAATTTTTAAAAAAGAAATCTTGGAAAATAAAAAAAATGCATGCGTTTGGGAACTGACAATTTTTATTAACATATTTTTCTTCAAAATTCAACCTTTGGCTAGAATACATTCAAGTATTAAGAAGAAGAAAGTAAAATACCAAAACAAGTTGGACTTTTATAGGGTAATAAATAATTTTATTGATTTAAATGATATGTTTATATAGATATTTTGAGATTGATATATATTGTGGCCTGTCTATAGGTGGTACGACCCTAAGCAGAGTTTCCAAGTTCCTTATATTAGGACCTACTTGGACTCTGGCTAGGTACTAATAACAGACTTACTATATCTCAACCATTTTCTTTAACTATAACAATTGAATTTAGATAAGATTAGTATTTATCCCAAGTTACTTTGACATGAGTAAACATTTCTAAAATAAGATATGTTTTAAATATAATCAATATGAGAGTAGTTTACCTATAAACAGATCACATCCCCTTAACATTAAACAAATACAAAATACTTGTTCAATGGCATAAGAATACCCAGATACTCCTCCTTATTAAGTATATACATACTCTCATGACTAACAATAATATCTAATATATTATTTTATATTTATAACTATTAAGTTTTAATTCAATCACTCATTAAATTAATCTGTTAGATAATTACAGATAAACTTTGATTCATATTATGTTTAATAATTAAGATTAGCAATAATCACAAGAATAACTTTAAAATAAGGAGATCTCAGGAAAATCATTGATTTATTGATTCTTTATACTACCCATGAAATATCAAAAGGGATTTTACAGATTTCCATGGATAGTGTACAAATTAAGAAAGGCTTATAATTTAAATTCATAGTCAAGCTTTATATGTATGTTCTTTAATACTGAATATTAAAATAATATTATTAACCAAACTGTGATTAACACTAATACTTTCACTAATAACTAATGTATCATTTAATTCCATATTAATAAATACACTTTAATAATTGGCAATGTCATCAATGACCTATGGGATCAAGGCAGCATGTAACAAGTAAAAAAAATCTTTACTAAGAGATTTATGCTTATTAAACTGTTAGATTTGCTTTAAATTGAATTGACTTTTCATTTTAATTTTGACTGTACATTTTAAGTTGTGTGATGTGGTGAAAATGAGCCCAGAAAAGATATGCAGCAATTAGAATTTAATAAAACTTTTAAAACAATAATTTTAATCATATTCATTACAAATGATAATAAACATTTCCATTAATATTAAATTTAAAATAACATAACAAAATAATACATATATATTATAATAATAATAATAACAACAGAAAATTAGTCTTTGGAGTATTATTATCAAACAAAACTAATGATTTCCCATTATATGTTGAGATATTTATTCCTATGTATGTGAACTATATATCACATATTCAGTTTATTAAACAATCTTTTTTTTCCATTCATGGTTCATTAGTTTAACCTCTACATAATAGTAGTACTTGATGATTAAGTAACAATACAAAAAAATAAATGAAAACATAGGGTTATAATTCTGGAGGTTGGTAAGCAAACAAAATTACTACTTTTATCTTTCACATAAGAACAAAATCATTGTTTTTTAGTTTATCCATTTGTACATGTATATATAACCTGCTCTTTGGAGTATGTATGTATCATTTTAAATACCCTTTCATACTAAAATATCGAGTATATTTGTTTATTTAAAGGATTCATAATCTTTAAACTTAACCAAATTATTAAATAACTATTAATATAACAACACTTGAATTAATTCCATATTAAATGATTTAGTTCTCTTCCCCTTCCCTATTATACTAACAAATCATAGATTAAAAATATAAATACCAACATCAGAAAGAAGTTCTCTTTTAAACTCTCAGCTAAAGTATAAGAACACTTTTAAATTTTCTAGTTGTTCTACACTCCATAAACTTATTAGAACAATTTTATTTTTCCTTATTTTTTGAAGATTCTGCTTATCCAAAGATTCACGAGGTATTTGAGTTACTGCAACAATAATCCTTCATTTTGTTCTTTGTTTAGTAATAAAAATTTATTTGTGGCTTGCCTTACTTATTTTAGATGATACATATTTCTCTCTATAATAAAAGGCACCCTTATGATTTCACTTAAGAATGTGTCGTGTCACGTTTTTGGCTCCAAATAAATAATTCAGTAATCCTGACGTTTAGCGCCCCGAACAATTCTCCCTCTATTTTTAAAAAAATGAACTATTTTTTCACTATGTAACTATATCCAAGTGTAATGTAAATAAATGACGTATATTAACTGTAAATGTTTTTCCGTAAAGAAGAATAAATAACAAGAAATCAAACTTACATTTTTAGGAGTAATTGGAAGCCACACAAGCGAGGAAATGCACGAAAAGCCACACAAGCGAGGAAATGCACGAAAAGGTCGTCGCGTGCGTGCAGATTTCTGAAAGAAAATTCCTGCAGGTAGGATGAGAACAAAGGTGTGCTCATCCCAAATTGGTATTTTAGCTTATGCTATGCGACAGAGTGGACATAGGCATAATTCCACGCGGTCAAGCAAAAGTAGTTCAGAATTTGTCACGTGTCACAAATGACCAAAGTACAGTAGTTCATAATTTTTATAGCAACTTTGCGTGAGACTAAATAGAGCCTAAAAAATTAAGTTTTGTTACATCCATTTTATTTATTCATCTTCATGTAAAAAAGACATTTATAGTTACATATACTCTGCAATTACATAAAGAATAATAAATAACCAAAAAAATAATTACTTTTTTAGGCTGTATTCCGATCTCAATTTGGTCACGCGTCATTTGTGACACGAGACAAATTCTGAACTACTTTTGCTTGACCGCGTGGAATTATGCCTATGTCCACTCTGTCGCATAGCATAAGCTAAAATACCAATTTGGGATGAGCACACCTTTGTTCTCATCCTACCTGCAGGAATTTTCTTTCAGAAATCTGCACGCACGTGACGACCTTTTCGTGCATTTCCTCGCTTGTGTGGCTTCCAATTACTCCTAAAAATGTAAGTTTGTTTTCTTGTTATTTATTCTTCTTTACGGAAAAACATTTACAGTTAATATACGTCATTTATTTACAGTTCTATATACAGCAAAGACGCTATACGTGAAAAATACGCATGTAAATGTAAGTATTTTTTTTAATCTTTTTTTATTAGCATTTACACTTGGATATAGTTACATAGTGAAAATATAGTTCATTTTTTTTAAAATAGAGGGAGAATTGTTCGGGGCGCTAAACGTCAGGATTACCAATAATTCTATCTCACATTGTAATTAAGATTTTATATACATCCATAATAATAATGAACACTTTTCATTTATTACTAATTTAGTTCCATTGAATTTTAAATATATATACTTAACTGTTTCCAAGAGATTTACTATTCTTTTATCTATCTTTACTGGATATTTACAGTGTTTATTTATTTCCTTTTGTGTATTACTGCAGTTCATTTTCCCTATGGCACAATTATTGTTATTTTTCTGTGAATATATTCATTGATTATTCATCTCCGATTATTTCTTCAATACTTATTAATTTTCAAAAGATTATTGGGAATTCCGATTATTGACTTGACCAGTAGAAAAACGATTAATTTATTCCATTATTTTAACAACAGAGCTTATAATTATCCATGTATATTGATGTAGAGTTGTAAATCATAAGGTTTTAGGAATTTTAATCCAACTTTGTTTTTTTTTAAAAAAATATCACCAAGAAAAAAAAACTTAGTTACTTATACTTTATGATCAAGAAGCTTTTTTTTTTTTACCCCTCTCTTGAATTTCATATTCCAAGATTGTTTGAAACTTTTTGATTGGCTAATATTTTCCCACTTTTTTCTATGAAACAATTATTTATTTTAAAAGATTTTGGTTTATTATTTTAAAATGACCGATTTTCCGTTTTTTAAAAAAAATATTAAAATACGATATTTTTAGAAATTAAATAAAGATAGAATTTACTGTTTTAATTTTAAATCAGTATTTTGTAAAATTAAACCTTATTTATTTACTTTTGAATATAGCAAGATTTGAAGATAAATAATTTCTATTTTTAAAATCAAATGCGCACAAACAATAATTATTCCTCTTTGTAACGCATTGTATTTACAAAATTACAATTTAAACTTTACTGGTTTTAAATACTAAATAATATTAATTGTTCATCCATCTGCATATATATGACTCTGTAGGTTATTTTCTATATGTATTTTGAGTTAAAATCATTTATAAATTTATATTATCTAAATTCGAGTTCAAACCCTATGATCTAATATTTTATTATTGTCTTCTTTTAATAAGTAAATATTATTGGATTTGTAAAATTTAAAATTATACACCAAAATCCTATTTTAGAATAGTCTGAGCTAATAAAAAGTGCACAACTTCCCCTCCCTTCATTTAATTTTAAATTTTATAATACTTAACCTTTGAAAAAAAAATCTTTTATATTGATTTCTACTGCATGGCTTTCTACAATAAATAAATGAACAAAATTCCCTGTACTCTTGAAATTCACTATTAAGTCTATTAATGCCTTTGAACCATTCATAAACTCTAAATATCACACTAATTTTACTATTAGGTTTATTAATTTGTCTTTAAATTAATAAACTGTAAATTTCACAGTAACTAAATTGATAATCCCTATTACACTAATTTTGACAGATTCTGTTTTAGACTCTTACAGAATAGGGAATTAGGCTTTGGACATTATATGTTCCTCTAATACTTTTTGGAGTTGACAGCAGGAAAGCATTCTCTCCAATCTGTTTTAGAATTTTGTAAGAAACACATAATCACTAAGACCTTCCTAACTTTATAATAATTTATTTATAACTTGGTGTCCCCTTCTGTCTGAAATAGCAGTAACTTCACTTATGTTTTTCTGGCTATTCAGAATTAGAGGCTGACTTAATTGCAATTCAAATCCCTTTTTGATATCAACATATTGTTCTCTGTTCATAATTTTGTGAAATATCTTAACTTCACATTCTATATCATCAATATGGTAATTCATTTTCTCATGAACATCCATAGCTATTTTAACAACATTAAGTTCACTAACTTGTAATACATCTAACAATTTAATGATATCTTTACTATTATATTGATCCACTAGCCTTAAAATTTGTTTACTTAAATATGGTAGATTTTGTCTACTCAATCTTACCATTTGAACTTTCAATATAGAAGAAATGTAAGTTTTTAATGTAACAGCTTGCTTATGGAAAAACTTCACAAGACTATGGGACTGATTACTATATTTTTCTGATATCATCTGATATCTGATTTGAGCTTGTGGGTTAGATTCCCCAAAACCAACTAGCACTATATTTTTAAAATCTTCATATTCACCAGGTGTTTCAACTAATGACTGCCACCAATCCTTTGCATCTACATATAGCAACATATTAGAAAGAACCATTTTTCCCTTTTTGGACATGGGGCACAAAGAAAACAATTTCTCTAACTTATTTAGAGATTCTAAATGGTTTTTTGTATTATCCCCTTGTACTGTTTTTTTATAATAAACCTTATGTCCATGGAATCCTCCTTATCTAACTGTTCTTCAACTGATTGGCAACTTTTAACATGTTTGGTTTCCTGACACCTACTTAACTTCTCTCTATGATTATTTATAACTTCCTTCCTACATTCCATTTTATCCCAGTTTTCATTATTAAATCCATTTTGAAACATTTGATTGTACCATATCCTTCCTAAATCTTTTAAATTTTTCAATCGATCACGATTACTCACTTGAATCATTTTACTTTTAGAATAAATATCCGACATTAAATCATTCAATTTTATTTTATCAAGGAAACTATCTACATAATTCTTTTGCTTACTTCTCAATTTATTATACCATGACCAGAATAAGTCTTTTACATCTTTCCATCTGTCACGATTGCTTACTTGAATTTCTTCAATTCTAGGATCATTATCAAGTATTCTATCCTCCAATTTCATTTTACTAAACAAACTATCTATATAATTCTTTTGCTCCTCTCTTAATTGATCAATGTTTATATTACTCATCTCTTTTGAGCTATTATTTTCTTCAATTACTTCTTTATTCTTCTCTATTTGATCTATTAATTCTTTCTCTAACTTCTTCAACCTTTCTCCCATTTTAGATCGATATTTTTGATCTTCAGTTTTGTTAGATTTTATAACCTGTAAATTTTTCTCTATTCCTATTCCCAACTCTTTTTTAAATTCTAGAGTACTGTTATCCATTTCTTCTTTTACTTCTGTTCTTAAAAATTCAAACTTGTTTTCCATTAATTCCATTTGATTCTGTATACCTTTAACACCACTATCTACATGCTCTATCTTCTCATTCAGTTCATCTTTACTAACTGTCCATTGTTTGATAGCTTCTTTACCCTGAACTTGAAGAGCTTGAACATTTTTATGAATGTATCCTTCTAACTTTTCATCTATTTTCTCTTTTACTACCTCTATAACATTGTCTTTTGTTGCAAACTTTTCACTTAATTCTCCAATTTTTTTCTCTAAATCTCCTTTTATAAACTTAATGGCTTGTTGATTTTCAACTATACCTTTATTCATAAATTCTAACTTCTCACTCAGCACTTTATTAGTTTCTTGTAGTTCTTCTCTTAAAAATCTATTATCTTCTTCTGACTTTTTACTATTCTCTTCTAACTGTACTCTTAAAAATCTATTATCTTCTCTTAAAGATTTACTAGTCTCTTCTAACTTTTTATTTAAAGATTCACTCAAAGATTCATTTATTTTCATCATCAATACAAACAAATCATCTAAACTTTTCTTCTCTTCCACCACAACAACTTTCTTTTCTTCTATAACTTCACATTGGATATCCTTTCTTATTTCTCTATCTTTCTTATGACTCCCCCTTTCTTTTTCCATCCTTATTTCTACTTCTAACATCTCCTTGAGATCTTGTTCTTGGACAGAACAAATATTTTCTTCTTTTTCTGAATTTTCAATTCCACTCATTTTTGAAAAATAAATTTTCTTTTTCACTAAAGCACTATGCTAATTTTTCTTTAAAAATATGACTTAGTTCAACTTCATAAAAAATATTTTCTACTAGGCTATTCCAACAATCAACAACTCCCTCAAATAACTTGATAAATCAATTATATTTCATTTTCATGATATCTATCATTAGATACCATAAACAATATTTATAACTATTTATTTACAATAAACTCAAATTTATATAAACAAGTTGCATACTTTCTTTTCTCAACATCATCACCACAACCACCACATGAATTATTCATACATAAACTATATCAATCTATGTATGATTTGCCTACTAATCACATAGTCATAATAGACTAGCCTTCATTTAATATTTTAACAAAATAAAAAAAAAAATATTTGATCTAATAATTCAATTAACATGTTAGGCATTTTTTATATAAATCAATCATGATAATCAATGATTAGTTTACTAATCCTGCCACTCGTATGGGTGCCATAAGGGGGTTTATATACTGTGGCCTGTCTATAGGTGGTACGACCCTAAGCAGAGTTTCCAAGTCCCTTATATTAGGACCTACTTGGACTCTGGCTAGGTACTAATAACAGACTTACTATATCCTGACCATTTTCTTTAACTATAACAATTGAATTTAGATAAGATTAGTATTTATCCCAAGTTACTTTGACATGAGTAAACATTTCTAAAATAAGATATGTTTTAAATATAATCAATATGAGACTCGTTTACCTATAAACAGATCACATCCCCTTAACATTAAACAAATACAAAATACTTGTTCAATGGCATAAGAATACCCAGATACTCCTCCTTATTAAGTATCTACATACTCTCATGACTAACAATAATATCTAATATATTATTTTATATTTATAACTATTAAGTTTTAATTCAATCACTCATTAAATTAATCTGTTAGATAATTACAGATAAACTTTGATTCATATTATGTTTAATAATTAAGATTAGCAATAATCACAAGAATAACTTTAAAATAAGGAGATCTCAGGAAAATCATTGATTTATTAATTCTTCATACTACCTATGGAATATCAAGAGGGATTTTACAGATTTCCATGGATAGTGTACAAATTAAGAAAGGCTTATAATTTAAATTCATAATCAAGCTTTATATGTATGTTCTTTAATACTGAATATTAAAATAATATTATTAACTAAACTGTGATAACACTAATACTTTCACTAATAACTAATGTATCATTTAATTTTATATTAATAAATACACTTTAATAATTGGCAATGTCATCAATGACCTATGGGATCAAGGCAGCATGTAACAAGTAAAAAAAATCTTTACTAAGAGATTTATGCTTATTAAACTGTTAGATTTGCTTTAAATTGAATTGACTTTTCATTTTAATTTTGACTGTACATTTTAAGTTGTGTGATGTGGTGAAAATGAGCCCAGAAAAGATATGCAGCAATTGGAATTTAATAAAACTTTTAAAACAATAATTTTAATCATATTCATTACAAATGATAATAAACATTTCCATTAATATTAAATTTAAAATAACATAACAAAATAATACATATATATTATAATAATAATAACAACAGAAAATTAATCTTTGGAGTATTATTATCAAACAAAACTAATGATTTCCCATTATATGTTGAGATATTTATCCCTATGTATGTGAACTATATATCACATATTCAGTTTATTAAACAATCATTTTTTCCCCATTCATGGTTCATTAGTTCAACCTCTACATAATAGTAGTACTTGATGATTAAGTAACAATACAAAAAATAAATGAGAACATAGGGTTATAATTCTGGAGGTTGGTAAACAAACAAAATTACTACTTTTATCTTTCACATAAGAACAAAATCATTGTTTTTTAGTTTATCCATTTGTACATGTAAATATAACCTGCTCTTTGGAGTATGTATATATCATTTTAAATACCCTTTCATACTAAAATATCGAGTATATTTGTTTATTTAAAGGATTCATAATCTTTAAACTTAACCGAATTATTAAATAACTATTAATATAACAACACTTGAATTAATTCCATATTAAATGATTTAGTTCTTTTCCCCTCCCCTATTATACTAACAAATCATAGATTAAAAATATAAATACCAACATTAGAACGAAGTTCTCTTTTAAACTCTCAGCTAAAGTATAAGAACACTTTTAAATTTTCTAGTTGTTCAACACTCCATAAACTTATTAGAACGTTTTTATTTTTCCTTATTTTTTGAAGATTCTGCTTATCTGAAGATTCGCGAGGTATTTGAGTTACTGCAACAATAATCCTTCATTTTGTTCTTTGTTTAGTAATAAAAATTTATTTGTGGCTTGTCTTACTTATTTCAGATGATACATATTTCTCTCTATAATAAAAGGCATACTTATGATTTCACTTAAGAATGTGTCGTGTCACGTTTTTGGCTCCAAATAAATAATTCTATCTCACATTGTAATTAAGATTTTATATACATCCAGAATAATAATGAACACTTTTCATTTATTACTAATTTAGTTCCATTGAATTTTAAATATATATACTTAACTGTTTCCAAGAGATTTACTATTCTTTTATCTATCCTTACTGGATATTTACGGTGTTTATTTATTTCCTTTTGTGTATTACTGCAGTTCATTTTCCCTATGGCACAATTATTGTTATTTTTCCATGAATATATTCATTGATTATTCATCTCCGATTATTTCTTCAATACTTATTAATTTTCAAAAGATTATTGACTTGCCCAGTAGAAAAATGATTAATTTATTCCATTATTTTAACAACAGAGCTTATAATTATCCATGTATATTGATGTAGAGTTGTAAATCATAAGGTTTTAGGAATTTTAATCCAACTTTGTTTTTTTTTTTTTAAAAATATCAATAAGAAAAAAAAAACTTAGTTACTTATACTTTACGATCAAGAAGCTCTTGTTTTTACCCCTCTCTTGAATTTCATATTCCAAGATTGTTTGAAACTCTTTGATTGGCTAATATTTTCCCACTTTTTTCTATGAAACAATTATTTATTTTGAAAGTTTTTGGTTTATTATTTTAAAATGACCGATTTTCCATTTTTTTAAAAAATATTAAAATACAATATTTTTAGAAATTAAATAAAGATAGAATTTACTGTTTTAATTTTAAATCAGTATTTTGTAAAATTAAACCTTATTTATTTACTTTTGAATATAGCAAGATTTGAAGATAAATAATTTCTATTTTTAAAATCAAATGCGCACAACCAATAATTATTCCTCTTTGCAACGCATTGTATTTACAAAATTACAATTTAAACTTCACTGGTTTTAAATACTAAATAATATTAATTGTTCATCCATCTGCGTATATATGACTCTGTAGGTTATTTTCTATATGTATTTTGAGTTAAAATCATTTATAAATTTCTATTAGCTAAATTTGAGTTCAAACCCTATGATCTAATATTTCATTATTGTCTTCTTTTAATAAGTAAATATTATTGGATTTGTAAAATTTAAAATTATACACCAAAATCCTATTTTAGAATAGTCTGAGCTAATTAAAAGTGCACAATATATATATATATTAGAAGAATGAAACGTTTTTATAAGTATAATTTTGTTTTATTTAAGCATCTTGTTTAAAAAAAACACATTTTTTAAATGTCAAATCCTCACTAAGTATTTAAAATTTGAAAATACAGTGTATAAGTTTAAATTGCATATGGGTTATTATAAACTGTTTTAATAAGTGAGATTTATCTTTACAAATTTTACTATCAAATTTTTTATTATTATTTATATATCTTAAATCTTTTAATATATTTTATTCGTATTTGATAATTAGATGTGTTCTTGGGAATCATGGATCGAATTCACTTATTAACAGTTATTTAAAGTCATGAATAAGTATTCTTACCTATCAGTCAGAAATCATCATTATTATTTTTTTGTGTATGCGTATATATATATATATAACAAATAAAAGATTATGTGAAATGTCACATATTTATATTAAGTGATAAGTTAACACTAACTAGTTGAGTAGCCAAAGAAATAATATATTTAGAGGCCTGAGTGAGTTTCATTATAAAAAATAAATTTGAGTATTTAATACTTGTAGTATTATGCATGGCTCAAAAGTGGTTATAGTATATAAATTTTTTATGGTGTAGTGGAGTGAATTTTGATGATTTCTTTAGATGTAGTGTTATGCAGTCAATTAATCTAGCCTTGAGAGCATATCTGTTATCTACTTTATTAATTTTACAATATTTTACCAGTCAATTATTTATTTATTTACTTATTTTCATTTTAACTTCATATAATAACTCTTATGCAAAACATAAACAGCAATTCATATATTTGCTGCATTTAATATACCTTTATTTATTTGATTTAATTTTTTTTATTCAAAATTTGAATATTTGAAAAACTTAAATATTGTTTTGTGTTTATACTAATGTATACTTATTGAGTACAAATATATCTTTGTCTACTTAATATATACTTATTGCAAGTATATACATTTTTTTATTTGGTTTATATTTAAAAAATATTTGAAACATAGATACTATTTAAAATCAAACCATAATTTAGTAATAAAGCATATACCATTTGTTTTGTTTTTTATAAGCAATGACTTTGTCTTTTATTTGGAAATGCATTAATACTTTATTATTATTTTTTTTTAGTGCCTTAGTCATTATGATGTTTGGTAAATTCATAATTTAATGAATCATAATTTTGTATTTTAGTTATCATTTAATTTTAAAGTCACTTATATAAGTCAGTATTAGTTTGTGTGTGTATATATATATATATATATATATATACACACACACTATATACACATTAAATAATTAAACTATATTATATATATATATATATATATATATATAAAGTTTAATTATTTAATGTGTATATTAGACTCAATAAATTTTTTTTTGTTTCTAGTATATATTTTGTTAGTTAGTCATATTAACCCTGAGAATAAATTATAATGAGAGGTCTTATTATTGCTCTGTATAATTTTGATTTATTTCATATATAGCTAGTTAGAAATGCAGATAAACCATTTATTTAAATATGATTGGAATAATTTCATCTTTCTTCATCTGTGTAGTTTCATTTGAGAGCATTTAGACTACATATTTTCTATTACATTTGTCATCCAATGTTTTTTGGGCATTCTTTTCTCATTATATATATATATATATATTGTAGTGATGAGCTACAAACTTCCACACCATCCAGTTATTTAAGACACTCTACCAATTGGAGCCTTGTAATATATTAGCTTAACCAATAAGTTGGTAAGCAAATTGACATATTAACATTTTTTTTTCTTTCCAACATATACATGTGTATAAACATCTTTTTATTTTTAAGGTGGTAATAAAAGCCATTAAATTGCTAGGGAGAAACAGATAGGTATATTAACACTGGAATAAAAGGGTATTATATGTTAATAATTGGGGATGACTATAAAAATAAAATAGAAACTTACACATAAACTTAAAAAAAAAAACAATGACTGAATTAAAACCTAAACACATGGCACCATTTGTGGAGATGAGATTTGTAGAAATGAAATTTAAAATATTTATAAATTATTATTTTTAGTTATAATCCCATTTATTTATATTACGTCATTTAAACAATAGGAAATGTCAAGGTTAAAATGCAGGATTAATTGTTATAATTGTCTTCTGTTTTTTTAAGAGAGAACATTATTATTTTTTTTTGGTTTAAAAAAAATAGTTTTCGAATAGAAAATGGATCTGAATATTCGAATTTAAATATATAAATATATTTTTTAAAATATTAATCAAAGTGATCAAAAGCTGAAATTTTAAAGCAATCATTTGAAGGGAAAGAAATGATTTGAAAGTAAGAAGTTTTAAATTATTTGCTGATTAGATAAATTTTAGCTAAATTTAAGCGTTGCAGTAATATTCAATAAATATTTGTTTTGATAAATAATAATATCATCATTGAAATCTTGAGCAGCAAATGAATCAATAAATATATATTAATTTTATATCATGATTGCTTGCTGAAAAGTTTTTACCATGGGGTAATAATACGTCATCGATAAAGCCATGAAAGTTTAAAGATTTTACCTGCCCATTTAGGAGAAACTTAAAAACCATCTTTGCTTTAAATAAAATGCCTAAACAAATCCAAGACAGGATAATTGGAGAACATTATTATTTTTGACTCAGACAAGAAACTTCTATTCTTCGTGGGAGCAAAACCTCATCTCCATTCCTAGGAATTTATTTAATAAATGAACAATTTCCAGAAGACTTATCGAACTTTAATTAATATAATGGGATAAGAATTGTAATTTTTGTTTTATTATTTTGTCTATTGTAAATTTTATGTATTATTTTCATTTCTACAAATGGAAGCTAATGTGTATAATTTTGGAGTTACTCTGTATGAGAGTAATAAGGAGGGGAAAAATTAGATTTATATACATATATTTTCATCATCTCTAATTGTATAAAAAAAATAACAGTTTTGACCGCCCCATCTGACTGACTTTTGACGAAATTAGGAGGTAAGAAATTTTAATATTATCTTATAGTAAGCAAAACACAATGATATATTTTTTTACTATTATTAATTAAGCTTACTTTTGTATTGCTTTTATAAATCAATGATTTATAACCATTGAGGTATCTAGAAAACAGAGGTCTTTTTATTGTTGTTATGTTGGTATACACATTTTAAATTAGTCAGCTAAATTCGCAATCACATATACATATTATAATTTTCCATATTCGTTGTTGTAAATAATTAGTGAAGTACATGAACTTCTACCATTGGGTTTATGGCAAGGGTTTTATTTTATTAATATCATTATAGTTATCGATATGGTAGAATTTCATTCTGACAAAATAAATTATATATATCAGATTTAAGTGTTATTCATATTGCATTTTTTTTTATTTGTCAATCAATAAATGTTTATATAATTTGTTATTTTAATCTGGTCTCTAACTCATCATTATTTCAATATCCATCACCAGCTTTATAGTTCTTCATTATGCACATACCCCTTATAAACATTATAATCTTATTTAGTTTTACACCTATTAATATTATTACTATGATAGAGGAAATACACATACATATTTAAGTCATTTATTGTAGCTTTTAATACATATATACTTATACTGCACATACATATTTTTTTATATATCTTATGCTTAATTGATTTTTGGTAATTAATTATCACTTATATAGAAGTGCAATAACTACTATTAGTGTGATCTCCTTCCCTGATAAGAGAGCTCAGGCAATTACTCCCTGAGTTTGAATACTGTGGTATAATGCGGCTAGAAAGGGGTGAGAATTGGATGAACTGACCCAAATTGTATCTAGGTATCTAGGTTAATAAAAATAGATAGAGCTAGTCTATTGGAAGTAGGTACAATCATAGGTTATGTATTTCATTGCGTAATCACTTGCATCCTATCTCAAGACCCAAAGTCTGACCATAGTAAGATGCGTTCCCCCTATCTCTTATGTAATCCTCCAGCCCGTTACATCTGGCGCCCAACGTGGGGCATGAATATCAAGTCTCCAAGGAGATCTAGCTATTGAACTCATAAAAAAATAATAATTTTTTTTTAGTTTGAAATTTTTTTTTATCTTAAGTCGTTTTTGCATATATTTAACCTCTATAAACTTACACATCTAACATATAATTAATTCAAATAATTACAGCTTTGAAAAGTGTATTTAATATTTCTTTTTATTATAAATAATTTTATCAAATAAAAACTATTATCTAGAATGGGAAGTGAAATTTGAGGGATATAAATAATGAAATGAGCCAAGACCAACCATTAAATAAATAATCATTGATTTAACATAGTTAAAATTGAGTCTGGGAAAATAAAAGATAAAGTTTTTTTTTTTAAAAAATGGGAAATAAAAGTTACATACATAAGGGAAATCTAAACTAAATGCAAATGGCAAAAAGATGGCGTATAAAACCCTATGGTATATATATATATATATATATTGTGCCCTTTTGTATGGGTCACCATTTAAGTTTTGTGCTAATCTAATAGAAAATTTTAAATTTAAGAAGTATTTTAAAATGTGTGATGTTGACTTTGCTTGTGGTAATGTTACCATAAGTTTAATTAAAGCAATCTATGAGTATTTGATATGTGAATTGTGTTGATATTGAGAAGATATTTAAAATGATGATGATTATGATGTAATACTGCATTAATAAATTTAATAACAAATGTTTAAAGCTAAAGTATTTAAAAGACAAGTTAAAATTAGACAAAGATATTTATTTAATTTAAAATATATGTTAAAAGTGAATAAAAATATTTTAAATTATAAGTACTTAAATTGAGATTAATATTTGATTTTAATCATATCAAATAATTATTTTAAAATCTGATATAATATCTTATTTATTTTAAAAAATAAATATTTATTTTAAAAAAGCAATTGTTAGTTTATTTTTAGACGACAGCAAGCGTTTCTTGTGTTATAAAAAAAACAGATGTTAGTTAGATGTACACACACATGCGTGGAAGTTGTCTAATAAAGTTGCGTAATTATTTTAAAAAATCATGTTATAAAATTTATAAATAATACGTGAGTTATCACGAGATAAAAATAAAGATATTAATGTAAAATATTAAATTTGATTTTAAAAAATATTGTCTTAAAAATATAACGTATTTAAAAAGATTTAGTTTATTTTAAATGATCTTATAAAAGTTAAGATTTAAATCAAGTGAGAAAGAATATTTCAAAAGAATGTTTAATAGATTTAAATAAACGATAAATATTGTTTTGAAAGAATTTGATAAAATATTAAATATTAAATAAGTCATTATTTTATTTTTAATAGTGAGTTGATAAATATGTAAATAAGCTAGAAAGTTTGATTGTTTAAACGTACCAATCAGATAAGGAGTTTCTGGCAGTATATAAGCTGGATTCAATTGTTGAGGGGGGCTCTCTGTAATTAAATTTCTAAGTCGTTTGTGCTATTGAGAAAATAGCTAAGTAAATTTATAAACGCTCTTAAAATCAGTTGTAAAATCATAAGAGTGTTATTGTATATAATTTTATAATTTTTAAATGATAAGTATGCAGTAGAAACTTAATAATTCCCTATTCGTCTTCTCAATATCGAAACTCAATTTACGTACAAATAATCATGGAAACCTCACATATCGGAGAAATATATCAGAAACTTTATGCTAGAAAAATAACAGACGCTGGATTAGTACATAAAACTACAAGATGGAGAAAAGTAGTATTTTGGACTATAAATAGTTTTCAAAAGTTAAATTACTATTGTCTATTACTAATAGATATTTTAAAGAAATATAAATATTTCTGTAAAAGAAAGTATTTTGACAAATTATAGAAGTAAAATATGTATCTTAAGGAAAGATATAAGAAGCAGTAGTAATTTTAAATAAATACTTGCCTTGTTAAGTCTTTATGCTTAAAAGACTAGATATTGATAATTTGAAAAGGGCAAATATATTATAAGTATAAGTATTTTAAAAAATCGTAATATAATAAAATTATTTTATTGAAGTAATCTAAACGCTGGCCGTTATAGATGGAAAAATAAATTCTTACCTAGATATATTGTTTAAATGCGTAAATAATACATGGACGTCCAAGCCAAGCCAAGTTGATTAAAATAATTTCAATGAAAATAATTTATAAACTATAAATTAGTTTAGAAATAGTAATTTTTGGAATAATATTCTATGAAGAACTGGATCCAGATAGAACCTATAAACTATTTTTTTAATTTTATTTGTTTTTCTTGTTGGAACTTATTATTTTTTTTTTAAAAATAAACGTTATCATTTTTTATTATAAACTTTCAAGAAACACGTGATACAACGGAACAGGAAATAGTGTTCTATTGACTTTATACGTAGGATATTTGTTAGAACTTTTATGGTAGAACAAAAGAAGACGCTGGAAATATGTAATATGATTTTTTTTTATTTTATTTATTTAACATAAAATTTAAAATATTATTAAACTATTAAAAAGTAGGTTAGGTACATTTATTAAATAGTAACTTAAAAATAATATAATAATTAATTACATAAATTTATTTTTATAATTAATATAACACGGAATATTCTAATGAATGTTTATGAGTGAAAATGTGAATGATTTTTATTTTATGAAGCTGCAAATTCCGAAGAATACTGGATAGCAGAATGGACATTATTATTGTTATGGTAAAAATATTGTATAATTTTTTTTTTTTTTTTAATGAATTTAATATGTTTTTCTTTAGATCAACTGAATATTATGTTGTTGTAGAATGAATGGATAGATATTTTATGAAAACACATACATTATATTGGCAACGAACTTTATTAAAATATGCATAAGTTTTAATTTATAATGTCAACATGATACAACATTACGTAAGAAGCTTAGAAATAATTATATGATTCTTTCGTAAATAATTTTGATATTTTATTTATGCTTAGTATTAAAATGATGTTTATTATTTATCTTAATAATTATTTTATTTTTTGCAATTTAGAAAAGGATTTTAAAAGTCTATATTTTTTTGTATTTTGTTTTATTAAATAAGTTAAGTTACGTTATGGGTAGAAGCTTATATTTGGATTGAAGTTTATTAAGTATAGACGATGTAGTATAGGTAATTTGGATGATGAATATTTTATTTAAAGTTGATGTTTTGTTTTCCGGAAATTTTTAGATAAGTTTAGAATATGTTTTATAGATAGGAATTTATTAGAAAGGATTTAAATAACACATAAAGTAAAGTAATGATTTTTACATAGAAAAGAATCATAGAATTTATCTAAGGTAATGCTTTATGAATTTGAAATTGATAAATGATTTAAATAATAGTATTTGAACAGTACAGATATGTAATGCATATTTGATAAAACATATAACAGGAATTACATTAAGTAAAGTATAATTACAGTCAATTATTTGTTTTACATTACAAAGATACATTAATTTTATAAAGCTATTAAGCAATGCTAATAATAAAGTAAATATATGATAATACATTATAAATGGTAATACTTAATTAATGTAGCTATTTAATTAGTAGAATTTCATTATGTACACATGCTACATAAATAGTCTTGACATATATTGTTATTTGTAGTAATTAAAGTACATTACTATTTATTTTAAAAAAATCTAAGTTTTGGAAAAACACACTGTAATATTATTAATATAGCATTTGAAGGAATGTAAAATTGCTTATTAAGTACATGAGTTAATAACAGTGTAAGCCTCTTATATTTGTATTTCTTATTTTTATTTTATTTGTTGTCATAAATTCTAAACTGTAAATAGTGTAAATAAATTTTATTTGAAGTTATTGTAAATAAATTTGTTAATTTGTTTTAAAAGTGTGTCGAGTTTCATTATTTTTCACCACAGCATTTTGACATCAGATGATTTGAAATAAACATAATATTTGCACAAAATGAATTTGTTATTATTACTTAGAATTGAATACCATATTTGCTTAACATTATTTTATAAGAATTGATTGACATGAACATAAATATTACAATGGTCATAAGATGATTATAATGCACATTATAAGAATACAGTATTGTTTATTGCCACAGATTATTAAGTATAAGATTTTGATCTATTTTAAAATGAAGATACCATATGAAATAAAAGATATACATATGATTGTTTATTCATTTAATGATTGATTATATCATAGAAATAGATGAGATTAAATTACACTTTAAGATTAGTATTATTTATTATTATTATTAAAATAAGTTAGGTGTATTTAAGTTTGATATAAAATCCCACATCATACTTATTTACATAATTTATTATTATTTTAAAACAACTTAGAAGAACCTGAGATTATTTAATTATATTTTAAGTTAAAAGTTAGGAATTATTTTAGTATTATTAAAGATAATTTATTTCATTTAAAAGTCATAAGAATGCTATAGATGTAGTGGTAAGATGATAAGGTAGTGGTAGTATTCTTATGCCATTGAGACAGTATCTTGGGAGATATTGACTCAGTGTAAATCTGCTTATTACTTTGTAACTTTACTTCACAGTCTCATAATTTTATATATACTTATTTAATTAATATAATCTAGAACTATATTGATTTTGATGATTGATAATAAATTTAATTAAGATATGATAATATAAAAGTATATTAAAGATAGATATGCAAATTTTAATTAAGCATAATAATGTAACTGAGCTAGTTGTATTTTAAACTATTTTATATATCAAGAAGTAAGGGTACAATATATATATATATATATATATATATATATATATATATATATATATATCTGACTATATTTATTATATACAAGTGAATATATATATATATATATATATATATATATATATATTCACTTGTATTAATAAAACCAAATAATATATTGTAAATTTATAAAAAAAAATTTAATGTTAACTAGAAGTAAGAAATATTTATTAAACATGGATCTTAAGCATTTACCAGAATCAGATAGTAATAGTGATAGTGAAATAGAAATGAGTACCACTGTTGTTGTAAAAGAAGCTTTGTGTAGCCAAGCATCTGGAGGGTCTCTAAATGAAACTGAACACTTGTCACAGGTGCAAGAGAACCAGTTGGTTTGTCAAATTCAAGAGACTCCTATTAATGAAATCAGACAACCACCTCAAGCTGAGATAGCACCGACTTTAGGTGAGCAGACAGCTATTGTGCAAATGCTCCAAATGATGAAAGACCAAATGATCATGGAAATCAATAATAAAATGAGTAGTTTAAAAGAAGAAATGGCAGCTAATAACAGTAGTTTAAAGGAGGAAATGGCAACAAATATGAGAGACATGAGAGAAATGAACAATAGTTTAAGGGAAGAAATGGCTAAAATAAACAGCAATAGTAGTAGTTTAGAAGAAAAGATAAACAGCAATAGTAGTAGTTTCGAAGCAAAGATAAACAGCAATAGTAGTAGTTTAGAAGCAAAGATAGACAGCAATAGTAGTAGTTTAGAAGCAAAGATAGACAGCAATAGTAGTATTTTAGAGGCAAAGATATATAGCAATAGCAGTAGTTTATGAGAAGAAATGACAACCAATTTCAGTAATTTAAACATTAATATGGATATAAAAATGAAGGAATTTGAAAGTAAACTATCTGCAGATATGGAATGATTATCTCTTGGTTTAAATAGTGTCCAAGAAGATAATAAAGAATTGAAACAGGCTATGTTTGAAATGAGGAAAGAGATAGATGAGAAGGATATAAAGTGTCAACAGAGATTGGAAGAATTCAAGCACACTATCACCAGCCAACTAGATACTAAATATGAAGAAGTACAACAAAATCATGTACATTTTAAGAAAGAAGTATCTGCTGAACAGGATAGACATCAAAACAAAATTCAGGAAGAATTTAATATCATTAACACCAAAATTGAGCAATTGCACTCCCGATTAAATAATGAAGTGAAAGAGAATAACAAATCTTTTGAAGTCATGAGTCAAAATGTAAAGCATTTGGAAGAAAAGATATCTTCTGGTGAAATGGAGTCTCTTCCAAATGATGTAAAATTAGGATCAGTAATTGAAGGCATAAAAGGAATTCAGGACCAAGTGGACCATATAGACAAAGCCACTAATCAAAGATTTGAAGCAATTGAGACCCATTTATACCAAAAGGTATATAGAATGGGAATGCAGTCTACTGAAATTGATAGATCAGCACAAACCAAGTATGAGAATGAAGATAAGTTGCAAAATGATTTAGAAGTAGTTATCAAAGACAGTAGCAAGGATGACGACCTCTATTTGGGACCTACTTGGTCATGTCAAATACCACTGGAGATAGAAGCTTCTCCTTATAATTTTAACTTAGAGGGAATAGTACCGAATAACTGCCAGTTAAATCAAAATACACAAGTACCTAATCAGCCAATTAGCTCAATGGACATGACTAATGTGAATAACTGCACAGCTCAAATTAGTGCAATTAATCAGTTTGTGAAGTTGAAAAACTTTAAAGGTTTAGTTAATGAGGCCCCTATGGAACACCTTAGAAGCCTTAATTTATACTTCTCGGTTAATCACAATTTGTCTGAGGCAGAGAAACTTATTATTGCTTATAGCCATTTACAAGGCGACACACTGATGTGGTGGGAATCATTGTTCCAAACTCCACCCACATTTGATGGCTATCAAAACCTTTTGGTCAAAAATTTCTGGAACAGAGATAAACAAGAAGTGCTTTTTTATCAGCTGTTTCAAGAAAAATATCGGCAAACACCAGGAGAAACATTTACCAAATTTTTCCACCACCAAGTAACAAAACTTAGAACATTAAATACTTACCACCTGAGTGAAAATGACATGATAAGAATTATCAAAAGAAATTTGCCCTTAAAAATTGAGCAAGCACTATTATGCACCAATGCTAGAAACATTGAGCAAGTAGCTGAATTGTTAAATAGCATTGACTTAAATACAGTTAATGTTTCAAATAGGACACCTGAAAAACGAAAAGAAGAAATGGCCATCAATACCATTTATTACAAAAAAAGAAAAAATAATAATGACCCGTATCATTGGAAGGGAAAATCAATGAAATCCTCTCCTTACATATGGACTCCTGATAGAACCCAAGTTAATAGTGGGAAAAACAAAACAAACCCCCATAATAGCCCAGGGAATAATCCAAAGCCAGGGTGCAGTAACCATGTACCTACTATCTTGCCAAAACCAAACTAGAATGGTACTTGAGGCCATGTTCCTCACCTCAAGAAACCGAAAATGCAATGAAGAACACTAGTCAAACCATAATAGGAGAAATCACTAATCTAATGTGCTCGTGGGATGACAAAGCAACCAATTTTGCTTTGCAAAGCTGCCCCATGATAGAGATTTTGTTTGAGGGTTTGCTAGTAAAAGCCTTATTAGACTCAGGTAGCCAAATTTCAGTTATATCAGACAATTTCTATCATAAGGTTCTGATTAAAAATCCAAACATTAAGACCCTACCACTGAAATCAGTACAAGTCACCATGGCAAACAATAGAAAAGCTAAGCTAGCACAAAAACAAATCTGGGTTCAATTGAACATTGGCCAAACAGTTCTCTATCATGTGTTTTTAATACTGAATGGCTTAATACATGATGTCATCTTAGGGGCAGATTTCCTGCATAAAAACCATTGTTTTATTGATTTCTCTGATAAGACAGTTAGGGTAAGTGATGAGATCTTGGAGATGACATTGCTTCCAAGATATGACCTACCTGAAGTTGACTGCATAATATCTACCATTCCAGAAGCACTCATGGAACAAAAAATTGCACAATCCAACTTGATTGGAAGCGATAGTACGATGGAATTGTGATCAGTTATAAATCAGTTTAGCCCAATTTTCTCAGAAATACCAGGGATAATAGAGGGTTTCCAGCAACGAATAAGACTCATTCATGACCAACCATTCCAATCCAGATCGTATCCTATTCCATATCAGTATCGTGAAGAGATAACTAAGCAAATCAATAAGATGCTAGATTGGGGAATTATTTCCAAATGTTCTTCACCTTATTGTAATCCAATTGTAACTGTGAAGAAGAAAGATGGGTCGATGAGATTTTGTTTGGATGCTCATCAACTAAACAAAATTACAGTTCCTGATAGGAACATTCCACCGCCCATCCACAAATTATTCGTGAAATTTGGAAATAAGAAGGTATTCTCTACCTTTGATTTAACCTCCAGTTATTGGCAAATCGAACTCCATCCTGATGATCGCCAATATACTGCCTTCCGATACGAGGGTTTCACCTATCAGTTTAATAGGATGCCCTTTGGATTGATCAATAGTGGTTCTGGCCTAATAAGGTGCCTGGACAAAACCCTATCACCTGAGGTTAAACAGATCGCAATCATTTATGTGGATGATATAATAATCGCATCTACTACAGTTGAGGAACACCTTCAACACCTAACTCTATTCTTTAAAGAGTGTTTAAAAAAAGGGATAAAGGTCAACTTCAAGAAGAGTACTTTAGTTTGTAATGAGGTAGTCTTTTTGGGTCACATCATTGGTTGCAATGGGATAAGACCACATCCAGACAAGATCAGTGCCATACAGAACTTTCCAAAGCCCACTAATAAAAAAAAATTAGATCATTCTTGGGATTATGTAATTTCTATAATCGTTTTTATCAAAAGTTCTCTGACCACATGGAACCATTACTAAAACTCATTAGAAAGGATGAAAGGTGGAACTGGACTAGTGAACAAGATGAGGCATTTGCAAAGATTAAAGCAGGGTTCTTAGAGCAAATCATCTTAGCCTTCCCTGATTTTAACAAACCATTTATTGTTCAAACGGACAGCAGTGGTTTTGGATTAGGGGTAACATTATCCCAGATCCAGGAGGATGGTCAACCTGGTGTCCTCTATTTCATCAGCCGCCTCTTGAAAGGTCCAGAATTAAATTATACAGTCACCGAGAAGGAAGCACTAGCAATAGTGTGGGCCTTCCAAAAGTTTCGACAAATGCTTCTTGGATCAGAGGTGATAGTGGTCACTGATCACAAAAGCCTCGAATTCCTGAATCACAGCTACTTGACTAACAGTCGTTTAATTCGGTGGAGCTTGTTATTGCAGGAATTCAATTACACCATCCAGTATTGTAAAGGATCCGAGAATGTTGTAGCAGATGTGCTCAGTCGAAACCCATGTAGGTCAGAACAATATAATCTGTCAGTAGATAATGCCTACATTACTAACATCGATCTAATTAGTGATAAAAATGTAGAGAACGATTTAGAAAACTTACAAGACATACAGTCAAAAGATACTGATCTAAACCCCATAATTAAAGCTTTAAAGGGGGAGAAAGTTCTGCATGTGCCGAAAGATCTCACGTCATATAAGATAGAAAAGCAGGTCTTATTATATAATATAAATTCACATACGGATGAGTGGAGGGTAGTAATACCTAAATCTATACGAATCCCACTCATAAGACATATACATAATTTATATGGACATTTTGGTGCTCATAAAACTGAGCATACTATTAAAAATTGGTTTTACTGGCCAAAAATGTATCGTGATGTCCTCAGCGTACTTCGGGACTGTCTGAATTGTTTAAAAGCTAAGCCAGTAAACCAAAAATACAGTGGTTCATTAAGATCAATCATACCAGAAAGACCGAACGAGATCCTAGCGATAGACTATTATGGGCCATTACCCCCATTCAACAAGCAAAAATACTTGTTAGTCACCTATGATCTCTTTTCTAAGTATGTGTCTGCTTACCCAATACCCCAAGCTAATACCAGACATACGATCAAGGTATTAGACACCCTCCAATTTCTATTGATAGGGAAGCCTGGGACCATCTTAACAGATCATGGCACCCCTTTTCTATCGAAGGAATGGAAAAAATGGGTGGAAAAATCACAGATCAAACATGTGCTTACATCCATTAGGAACCCACAGTCGAACCCTTGCGAACGTGTAATGCGGGAGCTCGGACGTTTGTTCAGGACCTATTTGGGAAATGAGCATAAGGAGTGGGTAAAGCAAACAAAGTGTGTAGTCAATTATATTAACTGGAGCATAAATGAATCAACAGGATTCACGCCCATTAGACTACATTTACACCAACTCACACCTATTTTATTCACGGCATATCAACCCCCAGTATATCCCACAGAAATAAATGTGGAACAGGAAAGATTACAAGCATATGAAAGGCTCAAGAAAATGGCTAACTTAAGAAATAAAAATGGAAAGGTTTATCATAATTTTAAAGTAGGGGATAAAGTCTTGATAAAAACTCCACATGTAAGTAAACCGCAAGATAATATGTACCATAAGTTTTTTAATCAATATGAAGGACCATTTACAATAGTAAAACAATCTGGTCATAATGCATATTGGATTGATATTGGAGGAGAGGTACGTGGAACATATAATGCCCGTATCTTAAAACCATATCTTGGAATCTCCATGTGAACATACAGTTGCTTTATAGAATGCACAACCCAGCTGGAGTAATAGTTAGAAGTGATAGTTAAAGCATAGTAAAAGACAAAATCAATATCAGGGAAAATATCTATATTTATATCTAGGTGATTTAAAAAAAATAGATATATAACTAGGGATATTATAATTATGTATTTTTTTTTGTTGATGAGGATATACCCAGGTTAATGCTTTAAAAGCATTGGGTTGTCTTGACATTAACCGAGATAGAAGAGTCAATCCATACAGTGTAATGGATGCTCTAATATTTGGTTAGACCTTAAAAAAAATCCAGTGAGACTCAAAAAAGGAGCAGGATGAAGGCTAACAAATAAATTTATGTGCCGTCTAAATAGAGACACATTACCGGTTAATTGTTTGGTCCACATAACCGTCAATAGAGAGAAAAGAAAAAAAAAACCCTAAGTTCAAATCACACTTTAAATGATATATGATTTATCCGTACAAAGAAAGTGTTAAATAATTTTGAAAGACTAGCTGATAAATTTAAGCAACATTGGAGTATTTTTTTTTTTTAAAAAAAAAAACCCTTCATTGAAACCTAACTCAATCCAGCATTAAACGAACACATACTTATATGTTAGTGATAAAATTCTATCCATAAGTTAGAATTTTAACCCTGTAGAAGGAGGGGTTTGTAGTGATGAGCTACAAACTGCCACACCATCCAGTTATTTAAGACACTCTACCAATTGGAGCCTTGTAATATATTAGCTTAACCAATAAGTTGCTAAGCAAATTGACATATTAACATTTTTTTTTCTTTCCAACATATACATGTGTATAAACATCTTTTTATTTTTAAGGAGGTAATAAAAGCCATTAAATTACTAGGGAGAAACAGATAGGTATATTAACACTGGAATAAAAGGGTATTATATGTTAATAATTGGGGATGACTATAAAAATAAAATAGAAACTTACACATAAACTTAAAAAAAAAAATAAAAACAATGACTGAATTAAAACCTAAACCTAAACACATGGCACCATTTGTGGAGATGAGATTTGTAGAAATGAAATTTAAAATATTTATAAATTATTATTTTTAGTTATAATCCCATTTATTTATATTACGTCATTTAAACAATAGGAAATGTCAAGGTTAAAATGTTTAAAATAACTTCACGCGACCAAAACGCAGGATTAATTGTTATAATTGTCTTCTGTTTTTTTTAAGAGAGAACATTATTATTTTTTTTGGTTTAAAAAAAATAGTTTTCGAATACAAAATGGATCTGAATATTCGAATTCAAATATATAAATATTTTTTTAAAAATATTAATCAAAGTGATCAAAAGCTGAAATTTTAAAGCAATCATTTGAAGGGAAAGAAATGATTTGAAAGTAAGAAGTTTTAAATTATTTGCTGATTAGATAAATTTTAGCTAAATTTAAGCGTTGCAGTAATATTCAATAAATAATTGTTTTGATAAATAATAATATCGTCATTGAAATCTTGAGCAGCAAATGAATCAATAAATATATATTATTTTTATATCATGATTGCTTGCTGAAAAGTTTTTACCATGGGGTAATAATACGTCATCGATAAAGCCATGAAAGTTTAAAGATTTTACCTGCCCATTTAGGAGAAACTTAAAAACCATCTTTGCTTTAAATAAAATGCCTAAACAAATCCAAGACAGGATAATTGGAGAACATTATTATTTTTTGACTCAGACAAGAAACTTCTATTCTTCGTGGGAGCAAAACTTCATCTCCATTCCTAGGAATTTATTTAATAAATGAACAATTTCCAGAAGACTTATCGAACTTTAATTAACATAATGGGATAAGAATTGTAATTTTTGTTTTATTATTTTGTCTATTGTAAATTTTATGTATTATTTTCGTTTCTACAAATGGAAGCTAATGTGTATAATTTTGGAGTTACTCTGTATGAGAGTAATAAGGGGGGGAAAAATTAGATTTATATACATATATTTTCATCATCTCTAATTGTATAAAAAAAAAATAATAGTTTTGACCGCCCCATCTGACTGACTTTTGACAAAATTAGGAGGTAAGAAATTTTAATATTATCTTATAGTAAGCAAAACACAATGATATATTTTTTTACTATTATTAATTAAGCTTACTTTTGTATTGCTTTTATAAATCAATGATTTATAACCATTGAGGTATCTAGAAAACAGAGGTCTTTTTATTGTTGTTATGTTTGTATACACATTTTAAATTAGTCAGCTAAATTCGCAATCACATATACATATTATAATTTTCCATATTCGTTGTTGTAAATAATTAGTCAAGTACATGAACTTCTACCATTGGGTTTATGGCAAGGGTTTTATTTTATTAATATCATTATAGTTATCGATATGGTAGAATTTCATCCTGACAAAATAAATTATATATATCAGATTTAAGTGTTATTCATATTGCATATTTTTTTTTATTTGTCAATCAATAAATGTTTATATAATTTGTTATTTTAATCTGGTCTCTAACTCATCATTATTTCAATATCCATCACCAGCTTTATAGTTCTTCATTATGCACATACCCATTATAAACATTATAATCTTATTTAGTTTTACACCTATTAATATTATTACTATGATAGAGGAAATACACATACATATTTAAGTCATTTATTATAGCTTTTAATACATATATACTTATACTGCACATACATATTTTTTTTATATATCTTATGCTTAATTGATTTTTGGTAATTAATTATCACTTATATAGAAGTGCAATAACTACTATTAGTGTGATCTCCTTCCCTGATAAGAGAGCTCAGGCAATTACTCCCTGAGTTTGAATACTGTGGTATAACGCGGCTAGAAAGGGGTGAGAATTGGATGAACTGACCCAAATTGTATCTAGGTTAATAAAAATAGGTAGAGCTAGTCTATTGGAAGTAGGTACAATCATAGGTTATGTATTTCATCGCGTAATCACTTGCATCCTATCTGAAGACCCAAAGTCCGACCATAGTAAGATGCGTTCCCCCTATCTCTTATGTAATCCTCCAGCCCGTTACAATATATATATATGAAATAAAATCTATGCATATCACTAGCTGAAAATTCAATATAAAATATTTGTAACACTTCACTGCTACAATGTCCAAATTCAGGTTTTATCTTTGTTTTCAAGATAGCACAGCTGAAAATCATATGGTGATGGAATGTGTTGTATTTATCTGCACATGTCTATATTAAGTTGATTAAATTCAGTTATCAACTTGTTTTTCTTTATCAATATTTTTATTAAAATAAATATTGAAAAATAAATTATATAAAAAATAATATTTTGTCAGGAAAAATAAATTTTATAAACAAAATTCTTCCATCTAGGTGATATATTTTTATGTTTTTTGAAAAATTTTTTTTAATGTAAACCTGAAATTAATAATAACTGATAGGTATTTCAATATCTTTTTCTTGTAAATAGATGTACAACAGTTTTAAAACATTAAAAATATTATAACTTTGAAATTATGCAATATAAAAAATTTGAAATTAATGTTTAAAATATTTAAATTCTTTATATTTTATTTTTATTTTTGATAGTTATTATTTTTATTAGTTTTATTGTTGTCTTGCTATATATTAGGTCTATGGAGCATTAAATATTTATTTTTGGCATAATGAATTATTATGCTATTGTGATAATGGCATTTTCAACACCTTGCATATATGTCACTGCTAAAAATGAAAACGTTAACATAATATTTAAATAGGTGTGTTTATTATTAGATTTTATGCAATAATAAATTATAAAAATGATAAAAATATTATACTTTTTTATTTCACTATTAAAATTATTACTATTAATCATTGCAGATCTTCCAAATTTTAACCAACTATTTTCAGAATTGATTATTATTTGAGCAAATGAGCAATTACAGAACAAAATCCTATCAATTTAAATATATATTTAATAGTTAAATTTATAATGAAATTGATAATTTTGTTCTATAACATGTTAACTATTTAAATAATATTTTATTCTTGAGATTGTTAACTATGTTTGGCTAAAACAATAATTATATATGTAGTAATAATTTTTTATTGGAAACTAAGAGAGTAAAATATATATTTTTTTAATCTCTAAAATTCATGATTATTTATAAATGGAAAAGCATAATTACATATTATTATCAATATTTGTAATAGTTGAATATGAACTTTCAGGTTTCTTATATTTCATTAATGAAATATCTTTTCAGAAATTTAATAAACCTGTCTGGAAAATAAACATTATTTATATTGTAATAACGACTTGTAAATGTATATTTATTTATTGATGAATCATTTTAGTGATGACTAAAGTGAGATATAATAATTGATGAATCATTTTAGTGATGACTAAAGTGAGATATAATAAAAAGGATATTAACTTTAAAAACATTAAATTGAAGAATGTTATTAAAAACAGGTTCTACCATTAATAGTGCATCCATAGATTTGGTGATTGTGTTTAATTTTTAGTAATCTAAGTAGCAATGATTTTATCATTAATTAAAATATTTGCATATGATGAACAAATACTAGCTCCTTGAAAATATTATCTGTACCATTTGTCTTAAATATAGCATAATACTAATTATATATATATATATATATATATATATATATATATATATATATATATATATATATATATATATGTGTGTGTGTGTGTTTATATATATATATATATATATATATGTTTCTGTTAAACATTTTCATGAATGTTTTATGATATAAATAAAGTAAAGTGTGCAGATATTTAAAAATATGCTTTAGTAATGACCTTGTACAAAATTACTTGTGACATCCCTAAGTCTAAAACTTTTTGCTCTAGTACTCAATAATAGCTTTTTTGTTATGAACTTAATTAAGATACAAAAAAAAAGTTTCACTTTAATTATTATTACTCTTTCCCAGAGTTGCATATATTTCATTAAATATTTTATGGATTTATGATGATATAAATAAAATATGAAGCTTTTTCGATGTAGTAACTGGAAATATGTTATAGGAGTAGTGTTATTAAAAAATAATCAATTATAATTGACAGTCCAGAGGTTGAACTAATTCCTAGTATCCAATAATAGGTTTTTATCTTGCCTTTAATTAGAAAGGGAGTTATCTTTTTTTTATTTTTAACCCAACTTGTTACATGGATTTATATATTTAAAAGTGAACTTTCAAAAATCACATCTTTTTAAATAATAATTCATCTCCCCCAAAGAATAGTACATTTTAGATTAAATATGTTTATAAAGTTATTATGATGTAAACAAAATAACTAGAGGTCTGTTTTAGCAGTTTGTTGCTAGAGACTATAATTACTATTTCTAGTCCTAAGACTAAATTACTTTGCTCTATTATCAAATAATATACTTTTTATTATAATTTAATTAACAATAAAAGGATGTCTTTTTATTATTTATAAGTCAATTATTATATATTTTTAAATACAGACAGTTATTTTGATAAGTATGAAGACTTTAAAAAGTCATATCTTTCTTGTCATATTGTAAATAAAAAAAAATATTCCTCTGAAATTTTTATATTTTAAATTAAATATTTCTATGAATTTATTATGATATAAATAAAGTAAAATCTGGAGCTATTTTTATGTAATAACATGGGATATGTTTTAGCAGTGGTGTTGTGAGAAAACCATCAGATATTAACGATAGCTTAAGGCTGAAGTATTTTGGTCTATTACCCTAAATATATTTTTTATTCAGTTTAATTAGAAAAAAAAGGAGGCTCTTTTTTATTTCTAATTCAATTTTTTATATGGATATCCAGACAGCCATTTTTTATATCTGTGAGAACTTAGAAAATCACATTATTCTTGTCATCACCTATTGTATTTGTACTACAATATAACTAAATATTAGAAGCTTATGAGGCAATAATGTCGAATGAATAAGACTCAACAAGTACTCAGTAAATAAAGAACTACTTCATAATATTGAGTAGCAATTTAAATATATATATATTAATATAAAGGGGTTTTATCAAAAAACCCTTTAAACTTTTTTTTATAAAAACTTCTTTGATTGTTTTTTTTTAAAAGGTATTGAGGTTTTGTTATAAATAAATCTATATTCATAAATAAAAGTTTTGATATTTTTTTTTTTTTTTTTATATATATATATAGAAATAAAACGCCCGTTAATTAAAAAAAAATATTACACATATATATTGAAATATACTTATTAATTATTTTATGAGAGTCAGGGAAAAGCTGGGGGTTTATTAAACATAAAACATTCACTCACCAAGTACAAAGTAGGCAAAGCCAAGAGAAGGTTAAGATTATTTAATAAAAGGATATGCTATAAATTATTTGCTTTCTAAACAAATGAATATATATATATATATGGGTGTGTGTGTGTGTGTGTGTGTAATATCCACCATTTATTCATAACTGTAATAATATGTTTGTAACAAAAAATTCTAAAAAATATTATGTAATGCAATTTTAGGTTTAATTAATTTACAGTATATATACATATATAGAATGTCCAAATTAATTTATAAAATATATAAAAAAGATGAATTAATTTCTGAATGCACATAAATATTTTGTTATAATTAACATTGTTTTAAAAGAACAAATAGTATATAAAGATACAAAAGTAATAAATTCAATAGATTTTATGTTCTAAATTACATTAGCCATGAATCTACTTCTTAAAAAATAAATATAAGAAAAATAATTCTTTTAAAAAACTATAAAATAATGACAGATTAGTCCAGACAATTTTTTTTTTGAACAGATAATCAAATTTGCATGGAGTGTCTCTAAAATGTTTTAATTTAATAACATGATTATGAAATCTCTCAACTTCCAGAATAACTTAATGTGAAAAAGATTACATTTAAAAAAGGAATGAAGGGAAAAAATAAAGAATCTGCTTTCAAACAACCTACAAAATGTTTATCACAGCTCAGCAAAAAAGATAAAGAAGCTTGAAGTCTTTGACGATAAAGTTTAGACTGAATCTGAATATAATATCAGAATCCTTATTTATATTTGAGTTATCTAAGAATTTTAAATAAACTTTGATAGACACTATTTAAAAATGACAAACAAAGATATTTTAGTGTACACATCTATTAGATATATTTATTATTACCATTCCATGCATTTATATTTGCTTTATAAGTAATATATACATATATCTTTCAAAATAATGAAATAATATTTAATGTTTTTAAATATTTAAGATTTAAATATTAGAGATAGTTAATGAAATCTTCATGCATATTTATTTATGATTAAAAATATTGAAAGGTTGAAACGACTTACTAGTTAGATTAATGCAAGATCTCAGAATATAAGCCAGAAAATGGCAATCATTCTCTTTTAAGCATAATAATAAATTTATATAAATTCATAAAATGACAAATGAATGAGGGTGTAAAAATGGGCGATAAGAGTTAAGATGGTTAGATTGCAGAAATGGCCTAATTAAATAATAATTTGAAGTTCATTCTTATACCTATTAAATAATTAAATAGTTGTCTGTCACTTTATGAAATTTTGTTATAAAAATAATAATGTGATGTAATTAATAAAAATGTGAGGATGTTTTTATTGGTAATTTATAGAGTTATTGATTTTAAAATGGGCACATATTCAATAATATTTTCATATACCATCAATATTAATGTCAGACAGTAATACCTTATATGAGAAAATGCTTAAATTAAGGATTCTGTTATAATGTTTGTCCTGATTAAATATATACAGACATAGTAAAATAATGATATGAATGCATACTGTTTACATTATTAATATATTTCATGGATTATAGATAGATGCTGGTATATAATGATATAATGATTGCTTCCCTACATATTATAATTTATAATGATATAATGATAATTTTCTAGACTTAATTATTTATGGATTCACCTATGTTATTGATCATTTTATTAATTAAAATCACCACAACTATCACAACATATTGATAACAAAAATTCAAGTCACATCCAACTGAACATATTTTTTAATCTTAAGATTTATGCAAATGGATTTTTTCTTATATGACCTTCGTTTAATTTCTTGATGAAGAACTGGCTGAATTATTACAGAATAATAAAATTTCATCTATTATTGCATGTAATACATATGATATTATAAGAGACCTACATGCTCAATTCATAATTCCATGTATACTAGCCTATTGTGTTTAAATCCCTGTCTAAAACTTTAACTTTTGTTTGAATGTATAGGAATTGATTAATGAGGTAGGTAACATCATATGCATTTATATACATATGAAACATTTACATGGGAAGATTATAAAGAATTAAGGAACTAAAATATTATATTCATACCATATAGAATAGGCTCATCTATAATAATAAAATTTATCTGGGTGCTAAATATAAAGTTGTTATAGTAACAAACTAAAGGTAATTTGTCATAATAAAATTTTTTTTATTCTCAAATAGGAAATTTTGAATAACATATTTTGTTTTGTACTTTTTTTTGAGAGTGCAGTATAAAGTACTCATTACACCTGTTGATGGACTTTATATAAAACATAAATAAACTGCCTCTTGAATTCTGGGATTCATCAAATATGTTATTTTATATACTTGTTAATACATATTGGCTTGTTATTAGTATTTAAAGTTGCATTTATTTATTAAATTATTGTTGAAAAGTTTTGAATATAATTAGATATGGAAGTTCCCAGAACTAGACCATCTCCCAGATTAATTACTTCATATATTGTACAGGTAAAATATGTAAAAGTATTTGCCATAATATATGACAAGGTCACATCGAATTCAAAACATTATTTCAGAAGAGTTATTTAATCAGAGTTTATAATACCAACAGTCATCTTGTAGATTGCACATCACATTGTTTTTAAAAGCAAAAAAATAATAATAATCAGATAATGACACTTATTCATGTTTATAAGGTAAATAATTAAATACACATTAGTAATATCTTAATGTTAAAATTATTTTTAATAAAGCAGAATTATTTTTGATCTCTTTCGACAAATTATCAATAATATAATATATCAATCAGCTCTTACAGTAATAATTATATCATAATATAATATATCTTAATACATTTCTTTGCCAAATATTAAATTCAAAGTCTACTAAACATCTATTGACTTTCAAATACATTTAAACATGATAGAAAATGAGTGTATGCACAAAAAGAAATAACTATTTGAATATGATAACATTGGTAGGTAAAATTAGAAAAGAGATAATAAATATTTAAATGATACTGAATACCAGGCAAATTGTGACTAATTAATCACACAATCAAACATCTATATCAAATAATATGCTGGAATTTATACAATTACCTTGTGGTCACAAACATAAGTCTAATAAATATTACATTTTAAATATTAAAAGCTAATTCCGAATGGTTCAGTCATACAATATTTTAATGTCAAGAAAGAACAGAAAATATACACTCCTTTAAATGCACATGAGAAAGCATGACAAAATAAAGCAAGGGTAAGTGACAGTGTAATAATGTCTTTTCTATCATATAATAATAAATAACTATAAGAATATATCAGCGAGGAACATACATCTCCATAAACCATAAATCAAACAACAATATGTCAAATATTGCTTCTATAAAAGAATGTCTAACATAGTGACTCTTTTTATTATACTGACCAACAAAAATAAAAAAATAATTATAGAAATTTGTTTCATCCAAATATATATTTGGAGTGTAAAGATTCTGTTTTTAACATCTCTATCATTTGACAACTAAATCTCATTAAAAATAGTAATAACAATATGTGTAAAATGCTTTTTAACCAAGAAGTTTAAAGGTATCAAACACTATGGATTTTATTTTCATACTCTTACACCTATGAAATATTTTCTCTTAATTATATTTTGATTTTTATTAAAAAAAGTAATTGACTTAAACTTTAGGTGAGTTGCACCTCAGTATTAAAAATATATAATAAAATTGTTTAATCTATGATAGAATACATCGAATAATATCCGAATTAAAGTGAAGTATTTTCAAATATATTGCAATCTATGTACATCTTAATATATATGCAATCTAGATACATCTTAATATATTTGATTTATATATATATATATATATATATATATATATATATATTTATATATATATTGAAAGATATGGGTGTAGAATTTGATTTAGTTTCCAGATATCATTTACTTGATGTTTCCTTCTTTTATAATTTATATATTTAGTTTTCTTTTAGACCTTTATTAAATTAATAAAATGACAGAAAAGGCAAAAAATATTTAAGGTTTCAAGTCTATATTCCATTATAAAGTTCTTCACTATCACAATATGTTATCATCATCATCATCATGTTCAATCATTATCAATCCATTGCTGGATGAATGTCTCTCCAAGTTTATATATATATATATATATATATATATATATATATAAATATATATTCAATTTTCTTCTATATATATATATATATATATATATATTAGAAGAAAATTGAACCTGAATTTTCAAACTCCTACAGCATCCACTCCATCTTATAAAACAAATACACATGGCCACATATATGTAAAATAATATATGATCTCTAGTATACATATTTCATGCTGAACCAGCACTCATTAGTTGTCCAGATCATCTCTCACACACATATATATATAATCAATGTTCAGGTTATATTAAGATAGTAAACCTTCAAACTGTAATGGACAGGCTTCAATCTCCTTCACCATTCAACTCTTCAGCCATTCATATCATCAAAAATCTCATGTATGTGAAGTGGCAGAGTGACTTATAGTCACTATGAATGTGGCAATAATATTAGCACTAACAAGGTTTTTAGCATTATATAATCAAATTTTCAATAATGTAGATGGCTGAAGAGTTGGAGGGTGGAGAATATTGACACCTGCCTATAAACTGAACACTCATTATATATACCAGCTGATGATGTGCACCAACTGATATGTGCTGGCTCAGCATAAAATATGTATATTGGAGATCATTATCCTTTTTCACATGTATGTGATTGTATCAGTTGTATAAGTTGGAGTGGATAGATGTAGGGATATTGAAAGTATGAGTTCAAATCTTTTCTAATTACATTAGGTATAGTATAGACAATATACTTATTGGCTTTCCATCAGAAAAGAATATTAATTTTACAACTCCATCAGTTATCTTTATTTATAGTATTCAGTTTATTGTCCTTAAATTAAAAAAAAAAAAAAAACTATGTTAAGGTATTGAACTCAATATAACATTTTTGTTCAGTATCGTTTTTTTTTATTCCAAACATGTTTATTAATGGCTGGTAAGCGTTTAGTTTATTAATAAAAGAAGAAAATGTAAGTATCTCAAGTCAATACAACATAATGAAATGGGTAAATTGATAAATACAATAAAATATTTATTGCTCTATGGTTATATCTCTCTACTTATTGTAGTATATATATATATAAATGTAAGATTTTAGTGCTAATTTATGCCTAAGTTCCAATAAACCTAGTTCTTTTTATTATTTTCAATGTATTATTATATTTTTAAGTATAAATTTGTCTAAAAAAATTAACCAACGTATATATAATTATTATACTTTTTGTAGAAAGGTATGTATATTTATTATTATCTTAACTTTGAATATTTTTTTTTTTGCAAATTGAATTCTGTTTAGCAATTTTATTTTAAAGTGAAATGAAAAATAGTATATTTATTCCCTCAAACAAAAAAAAAATCTTCACAATTTTAATAAAAGCATAGCTCATGTTTCATTTAAACTATAAAACTTACTTTTGATAAAGTAAAATAATTTTACTGCTTAGCTATTTAAAATTAAAAAACCGAATGGAATTTAATAGTATACATATAAGTAATCAGCTGAAAAACAAGTTTTATGTTTTCAAAGAATATGCTGAAGATCATTGTAGCAAAAATAATTTCATCATCAGCTTAATATTTAATAAAGCTCTTAATCTTAAATCTTGTACTAAAGGCTATTTATATAATATTAATTTCAGTAATAAAACATACATAATTATATAAAAAATATTATTATTTAAATTTTAATTTCTGGAAAAAAGTTAGTAAACCTATTTATTAAAAAATATATATATGCTAGTAGTTTTTGAATACTTAATGATCAAACTCAATGTAAAATATTGTTGCTTCATATTGATTTATCTAAAAAATATATTTTTATATCATCCCCTTTATTTTTCTTACATGTCTTCATATATTCATATATATTACTTTTTTTTATAAATTTCATATACATTCTGATGCAAATTTTTATAAAATTCTTCCTTTATTTATCTAACAGTTTCAACTGTCTTGATGAATACTGCAGGATGAAGACCACAGAATAATTAAAATTGTTAAAAAATAAAATTTGCATTAGAGTGTATATGAGGAGAGTTATAAAAAAAGTAATAAAATTGTACAAGGGAGAATTCACAAATAATTACAATCGCTCTCTGATAAGTGCCACCTGTTGTAATACATACTTCTTCTCAAACATATCTCTTTATGGGACCCTTCTGCATCAACCTTCCAAATGACATTGCCATGTAAAATTGTGGTGTCACATATCACATTTATTTTGTAAAATGTAATTCACATAATCATCAAATTTTGTAATAGCTGAAAAGTTGGAATAATATGAAATTCTGTTCTTTTTAGTAAAATTGTCAGGGAAAACAGTTGGAATGCTTAAAACAAATTACAAGAAACCTGTTCTGAGAAAAACTCAAATTTATATATGGTTTAATGAAAACATCAAATTTACTATGTCCCAAAAATTGTGGTAAATCCAATGGCAAGACATGCTGATTTTTATTTTGATGCAAATAGCATTTTAATCTTACAATTAGTTCATAACAATAAGTTGTTTTTATCTACAAGTTTAGAAATGTTTGCATGAGGTGGTAAAATGTAAATATCCTATTTTGTGACAAAGAAAGAAATGCAAGCTTAATCACCACAGTTCCTTTATGTACAAAGTCTTGAGTGTGAAACACTTTTAAATTAAATTCAGCCTGACACAGATTATCTATCAGACCTATTCAGTCAATCATTATTCATGTGTCTGCTTTTTATTTTCTTGAGTAAAAAATGCCTCAAATATTTATTTTTTGAAGACAGAAGTGGTGAAGAAAAAACTGAGCCATTGTGTTTCCAGACTATTTCAAAAAGTAAAAAAACACATTTAGACTGGTGTATGTTATTAAATGAACATTACTTTTAAGGAGATTAAATTGACATATAAATAAAAAAAAATTCTATTATAAAATTCGAGATACTTTTGGGTACCTTCTCATGCAGGTATGGACATTATGAGAAAACGTTTTTTGGTCAATTGCAAGTGATGGAACATATTTCTGTCTACTTGGAAAAAGCGAATGAAATTAGTAAGTTATCTGAAAGAAATGAATAAAAAGGAAATTACAAGCTAAAACAAATATAAAATGTTTTTAACAATTATTAGGGAATCACTCCTCAACACATATGCTGCATAGATTTAAACACTTCAGTCACATTTTTCTTTCCAAACAAAAGATAAAGTTTTTTGAAAAGATAAAAAGAATTCACTTTAACTTTTTAACCTAAGCATATATATCATTAAAAACCAGTCAACAAAAACATCCAACACTATCATTAACAATCAATAAATTAAAGCTGTTATCAAGGTAACTATATGCCAAATCTTAAGAGTTTAGAAATGAGATCATGAAAATCTCAATTATCCATTTTTAATTACATTTACTATATCTTAATGATTGATGTATGGGAAATTTTTACAATATACTGCATGTCAATATTAGATTATATATATATATAATATTACAAATCAATATTAGATTATATATATATATAATATTACAAATCAATGTCTGTATTTCTTCAAAATAATATACGTAAATTTATAAATAAATGTTTGAAAATACAGTACTTAATAGTTTATAAAAAATATATGTATAACTGTCACTTAGAAGCACTTTCAATGAACTTGTAGCTTTGCCAACTATCACTTTTAAAAATGTATAATATTATGTTGGTATTTGTAAGAAAACAGTTAACTAAAAATCATTATAAGATTGTATGATTGGGAGAACTGGCCATAGGAAATACTGAGTTAATAAGTCCTATAAATAAATAATTAGGGTAAATTTTAAAATTAATGTTGTAAGGTTAAATGAATAGATTATTCAATAATAATAATTGTATTTAGTAGTTATTTTTAAAAATCATTTAATTAGAAGTAATAATGTAGGGAGAAAAGTGTATATTCGATTTTATAATATTAAAATAATTATTTTAAAATTCACATGATCACATTTGATACTGTATGGAGAGTTTTGCTCTGTTTATTTTAAAATTGTGCTATAATATTGATTTATGTAATATTTTATAAATTAAATTATTTAATTTAGTTTTCTTTAAATTATTAGCATCTCATTTAGTTTTATAAATCACATGACATGGAATATTCACACCTGTTCTTGAAAAGAGAATGATGTCATCTGCTGTAAATATTAGATTAGGTTTTAAAAATAAATATAATAGATAAAATTAGATTAGTGTTTTATGTTGAAAATAAATACGTTTTGTTTAAAATAAAAGTAGAAATGATAATAAATATTGAAATCTGATTTTTAAGTTATTTTAAAGTATTTATTAAGTGTAAATAAAATATGAAAAGTAATTAAGAATTGAATAATATAATAAAATAAATATTTAATAAATTATTATTAGTTTTAAATTTAATCTGGCAATCTATTCCCGGGATTGTGGAAAAAAGTATGGTGTAACAGATCAATCAAAGGGGGAATAGGCTGGAATATTTAAGAGCTGAACCAAATTTTGCAGACTATTATTATAATTTTGCTATAGTTGTAACAGTCATTGCAACTTTAGTTAATTAAGTATATTATAATAGTCAATTTTATCATTTTTAATTTGGTAAAAAAGAATATTAACTCATTATTATTAGATCGTGGGATATAAAGATATGTTGTTAAAAAATTAAATAATTCCTTGCTAGCTGATCTGTTTTTATTCAATTTGTCATTAACTTAAACATGAAGAAGTTATCACTAAATACAAAAAGATTGATTGAAATATTCAAGTGTTATGATCATATAAAGCATATAATTTTGCCTGTGCTGATAAGTTATATTAATTTATGACTAAATTTCATAAAAAGAACATCACGGAGAAAATTAAAAAAAATTTCATCAAAAATATAAAGTGAAATGATATAATATATTTTTATGAAGAAAACTTATTTAAAATATGATGAAAAAATGCTTTTAAAAAGGAAAAACTTTTAAAATTTGACCAAGCAATTATTTTGGAATGCTAAGATATTTCTTTCTGAAGAAAAATGGAAAATAATTTAAAATTGGAATTTTTCTAGAAAGTATAAAAATTAAGATCATTTGCAAATGTGACTTATATCATATTTAAAAATATTTAAAAATTAGTAATTATCATATGCGGGTCATACAAAAGTTTATGTAAATTATTTGGGAGAATAATTTAAGTTATCGGAAACATGCTGGGGGAAGTTTATTGTGTGTATCAGAAGACACTGAACCTCAGTAAATATGGAAAAGTTACAAGAATTTGAAAAATTGTCTTGATGAAGAATATTAGGAGTATTTAAATTAGATATTTACCTAGCAATAAATGCTTAAGTATTTTAAGGTTTTGGAGATAAGAAAAATATTAATTATACTAGTTTAAATCTTATAGAATAAAAGTAAACATTTCATATTTAACTTGAACCATCATTTTGGATTATATGTTGCAACATTGAGAAGTGGAGCATGAGTGGTTATTGGCATCAAAAGTGTAATTATTAACATTTTTCCAGGAGAAGAAGACACTTCCTGTAATGAACTTTTTATCAAGAAAAGAACATTTCATCACAAGAAATTCTAATGAAGCTGTCGTAAATATAGTTTAAAGTTAATTTTACTAAAAATTTATAGTAATGTTTATTCATAGTATAGGGATAACATAGAACATTAAATTATTTACTAACCTAGTAATTAAATTTTTATTGTAAAAAAAAACAACAAACTCTTTAATAATAATTTTAAAAAAAAAACTTAATATATTTTTAAGTGTGATAATGTGGAATAAACAATAATAAAATGTTTTATTTAGATTGTGATCCAGAATACATCGGCTAAGTAATTGCCAATAAAATTACTTATGGTAATAATGTAAATTATTAATAGTTTTATAATGTATTTTATTATTATTTTATAGTAATACACTTCAATGCTTACATTTATTTGACATTATATTGAGGAATAATAAGCAGTTTAGGTTAATGGGTATATTATTAATTATGGTAATTCTTACTATGAGTAAGTTAAGAATAATTATAGGATATAGTAAAAGTGTTTCAAAAACTAAATAATAAAAGATAAATTCAAAGTTAATTAATAATTTAAATAATACTTTTGTAATGTAATAATTTAAAAAAAAATAATGGAGGCTATAAAGATGTTATGGTAATATTTAAATAATAAAAATTTTATAAAGCAATTTTTTTGTATCTAATATTTTTTTTACTTAATTCATTTTTTTTTTGTGAGATTACTGAAATGAGAGTAAGACAAAGTGCATGCATATTGTACATACTGTATATAGTTTATTGTTAAAGTTTATTAATAAATTCGTTAAGTTTTGTTATAAATCTTGGTGTCGACTCAATTTCTTCACATCACAATTACATAATCACAGATAATTATAATTAAGACATAATATTTGCACATCACAAATAAAATTGTTATTTAAGCATTATAATATTTTATTGATATGTTTTATTTAAGAAGATGATGGTCATGGACTAATTACAAAAGATTTAAATTGAATTATCTTAGTAATGATTGCCACATATTCTCAGATTATAATATCATACCATATATGTTTACTTAAGATGCCATATGAATACGAGAAGATTATATTACATTATTATTATATGATATACATAAACAACATTATAAGTAGAAAGATATGAGAGTAAATTATAAATTAAAGAATAGTATTATTTTGTTATTATTAGTATTATTGAGTTGTAGTTAGGAATGATATTAAATCCCTTATCATACTTGATTACAAGAGTTATAATTAGTTTAAAAGTAATTTAAAAGAACCTGAGATAATTGAGTTGAATCAATTTTGATAAAGATATTCAGATTAATTTGTCAAAAGTATGTACTTAATTAATTTTGATTAAAGACATAAGAGTACTATAAATGTATTTAAGTAATAGGAGTAGGGATAGTATTCTTATGCCATTAAGGTAATATCCTATGGGATATTAGCTTAATGTATTTATTCTGCCACTTGTAAACTCACTTCATAGTCTCATGATTTATTAGATATTCATTTATTTAATTTGATAAAACAGAATTATGTTATTATTTATTAGTTAAGCTAATTTTATAATTGGTATTATTAAAGAATATAGTTATTGTTGATTTAGATACATTTTATATGAACATAGTTATGTATCTGAGCTAGATCAAGTGATTATAATTACATATTTCCTGGAAGTGAGAGGACAATATATATATATATATATATATACTGTAACAGGCACTGACAACGTTACATTGTTTTTTTATTAGTAAACATGAAAAAAATAAAAGTTCGCAAATAAAACTTTTTTTTTTTAAGATTAAAAATTGAAAATTAAAATTCTATACTAAACTCATATATATATATATATATAATTGCACTGATGAAAAAAATTTATTAAAATAAAACTTTATTAAAAATAGAAAAAGTATTTTAAAAGCAAAAACTTAAAAAAGATTTAGAGATAAAAATATATCTAAGTTTGAAAACAGATTAATTAATGTTATTGAAAAATGGAAATGATTATTTTAATAAGTCAAAGTGAACTAGCCTTTGGGCATTTAAATGTATAAGCAATGGTCAGATAGGAAAACAATAGAAACTAACAGCAAATGAAAGAAATCCACTGGGAAATCAGACCTCAATGGAAGGATCATCATTATCGATGATGTAATGTTCATTGGATCCTAAAGTCACAAATAAAAAAAAGTTTGATAATAAAATTTTTAGTGAGTGAAGAAAACGAGAGGACAGATATGTGTTAGTGCAGAGTTGGAGGTGAAGGGATTGAAAGACGCACTTTCAATTCCTTTAGTTGTAAAAAAAAATGAAACATCGTTTTCTACATTGAGGACCAGCTAGAGTAAAAAACCTCCAGATGAATAAATAAAATGGCCTACAGAATACCAACCTCTTTAGGACAGTGTGGGAATTCACATTCAAATGGGAAGCAACGGATAAAGATGGATGTTTTAAAAATCATAAGAACTTTATATTCATTTGAAAACAATAAGAACTCTAAATTCTAAACCTTTTAGTAAATAATACAAATAGAATCCTATCTGACCAACATGAATTAATATTAATAATGTTATTTGATGTATTTTTTTATTTAAAATCATTTCCATTTAATTTTTTTTTGGTTCTTTTAAGTTTTAGTTATGATTTTTGTTTTCCGCTAATTTAATATTATATAAATGTTAAACTTAAGTCGGGCGTGAATGGCTATATAGATTTGTAAAGTTATATTAGAGGAGGGTAATCTTAGGTTATTTGTTTCGTAGTTAAATTAGGTCAATGGATTGGATATATTGGTGTAATTAGTAGATGTAGTACGAGATTCGCTATGGACAGAATCGCTTTATACACTGCACACTTCCTTTTTGGCCTATGGAATGCGATTCGTAAGTCGGCAAAATGACCGCAGTTCTTTTCTATGGAGTTTTTTTTTATTGTTCTTCTTGTCAGATAGATGTAGTATTCCTATCTGACAAGAGGCAATTCCTTCTCTTAATCTTTTGTGCTACCGTATTTGTATTACATTGAATGCATCGATATATCAGATGAATTGACGTTGGTTTGACTGCAAACTTTTGGCCTAAGTTTAAATAAGGATAGAACATTTTCTTTCAAATGCAAATCTATGTAGTCTATTCATATTCGACACTCTAAATAAAAATGCATTAAATTTAAGTTGGGTATGGATGTTGCATGGATTCGTTATCGGTTAATTATGTTTTTGGTTTTCATATTTGATCAAAATATATAGACATTCGGTAAATAATGATACCTTATGGTGAGTATCTAAAATGTATTTATTCGGATGTCTCTTAAGTTACTGGTGTCAATGCGGCATCTTACGATGAATGCTATTGGGTTTCTTATAAATTTCCCTCTGCAATTCCACCAGTGATTTTATATTTTGATCGTTTATGTTTATTTTGAAATGTTTTTAACTGTGTAATCTATGTAACCAATCTATGCTCAACATTATAAAACAAGCTTTTATAAACCCATCTGTGCAAACTTATAATAGTATAAAAATTAAAATGTAAATTAAAATCTAAAATAAAAGTTAAAATGTAAGTTACATTTTAAAATGTAAACTGATACTAAAACAATTTTAAATATTATTATATATGTGCATAAATAAATGTTTGTGTGGATAATTACTGGCAGTGGCTTATTTTATTCTTTTTTATATATTCTTAGATAAGAATTATTTATAAATCTAAATCTCTGCTATTCCACTGAGCTAGTGACAATGGGCTAATGACCGGAATCAAAATTTATAAAATAATATTTTTTTTTGACTTACGTATCTGCCTACTTTATAAATTTTCTAGGTTCAAATGCCTAGTGGCGCCCTGTAGTGCAGATTATGTTAAGTCTAACTTTTCCAGATTGTTACAATATATATATTAATAATAAAAAGTCAGATGTCACATCACTTATATATAGCTTGCATTTACCAATTTGTAAAATTAAGAGCATGTTAATGAGCTCTAAACAAGCTTTTTTATTATTATGATAAATGCTTCTACAAAAAAGCATTCAAATTATCTTTATCTTAGATTGCCCTCATCTCCAGACCGGTTTTGACCTATGAGTCTCTTCAGTGAGGAGTTGGGAAACTAGATTCAAAAAGCCAACTCAAGCTAAGCATTTATCTAAAAGTTAATTGTCAAGAAGATCTGAAACTTTTAAACATCTGCATGTCTTTAAAGTCAGCTCTCCAATTAAAAAAAATCATATTGGCCTGAACTTAATTCAGATACTTTATATATTAATAGGCTTAGCTCTTTAAATTAGCCAAAGCCCCAACAGCAAAATAATAATAATAATAATAATAATAATAATAATAATAATAATAATAATAATAATAATAATAATAATAATAATAATAATAATAATAATAATAATAATAATAATAATAATAATAATAATAATAATAATAATAATAATAAGTCAGATGTCACTTGACTTATATATAGCTTGCATTTACCAATATGTAAAATTAAGAGCATGCTAATGAGCTCTAAACAAGCTTTTTTTTATTTTTTATTATGATAAATGCTTCTATAAAAGAAGGCATTCAAATCATTTTTATCTTAGATTGTCCCCATCCCCAGACCGGTTTCGACCTATGGGTCTCTTCAGTGAGGAGTTGGGACACTAGATTCAAAAAGCCAGTTGGTTTATCATAATAAAAATAAAAAAAGCTTGTTTAGAGCTCATTAGCGTGCTCTTAATTTTACATATTGGTAAATGCAAGCTATATATAAGTCATGTGACATCTGACTTTTTATTATTATTATTATTATTATTATTATTATTATTATTATTATTATTATTATTATTATTTTGCTGTTGGGGCTTTGGCTAAATTAAAGGGTTAAGCCTATTAATATATGGAGTATCTGAATTAAGTTCAGGTCCATATGGTTTTTTCAGTTGGAGAGCTGACTTTAAAGACATGCAGATGTCTAAAAGTTTCAGATCTTCTTGACAATTAACTTTTAAATAAATGCTTAGCTTTGAGTTGGTTTTTTGAATCTCATGTCAACTTCTCACTGAAAAGACCCATAGGTCGAAACCAGTCTGGAGATGGGGGCAGTCTAAGATAAAGATGATTTGAATGCATTATTTTGTAGAAGCATTTATCATAATAAAAAAAAGCTTGTTTAGAGCTCATTAGCATGCTCTTATATATATATATATATATATATATTGAAACAGGGCTGAGTTCGATCCCTGTTTCAAAAGTAAACTTTGCTATATATGCATCAACATAGCCCAATTAATTGAATTTATTTATTTCTAATATTTATATTTATAACTAAATAGGGATTAAAAAAGGTTAAAATAAACAGAAAAGGTGGGGGTATGTGTGCTCTTTGTTTTATGGAAATGCATGTATATATTTTGCTGGATAGAGTAATATGAAAGAATAAAATAAAAAGTAAAAAGTATAAATGCAGATATAGAAATATGTTTTATTTTTCAAGATGGAAGCTTTTCAATTTCATTTTGGAGAAGTTAAATGAAAAAAAGATAGCAAAAAGAACTTATCAATATTTAAAGAATTTAATTACAGAGATTTAAGTTTGGATTCAAAAGAATTTCGATGAAAACAAAAGGAGAATGAAATTATATTTTGAGGTGCCAAAAGCTTTTGTTAAAAAAGAATCCGGATTTTTGAGGGGCAAAACTTGCTAAAAAAGTTTATTCTATTGCTGATTTTTGTAGAAAGTCCTGCAAGGGAAAATTGTTGTAGAAATGGCTGGTAGAATGGTGTGCAAGCTGGCTTAAGAAAGTGTAAGCATGCCTGGCAGTGCAATCCTGCCCCATGAAGGTCCGAAGGTGGCTGCAAGAAGGGTAACCATCGAAGATAGAAATGAATTGTTCCAAAGTCGAAATTAAATTCAAAAAAGGAATGGAATCAACAACAAGAATATAGAACAGCCGGAATAAATAATCAAATTTGATCACCATGATATCAAGTGCTATAAAAAAAGGAATCAAAACGAATGAAAATTTTTTTTTACTTCTGATAATCCATCTTTTTCCCTGAGGAAGAAAAGCAATTCAGGTATGTGCACATTCAACAATATGCTAATTAGTGTTCCAGATAGCATCTGTTTCTTTTAATTTTTCACAAACTTTCTTTACAAACTTTCTTATCATGAATGATATTGTAATGGTCAGAAAACATGTGACTCGTAAACATAGTGCAGAATTCGACCACCATACAGAACAGCAGCACCATCGAGTAGCGAAGCCACCCGTGGTACTGAGTTCGAACATAGTTTATCGGTTCCACAATACAATCCACGAAACAACGCATCTGATGCGACATTAGTAAATATTTCCTTAGGCACGGTGGTCAGGGATATGCAAGAGACTCATGATTTTATTCTCGAGTTAGCCAATAATCAAACTAATATTAATTAAACATTCATATTTACATAATCGAGGAAATATTATATAGAATGGGTATCGAATAAATGAAACGTAACTGCAGACGTATAGTTTAAAATTATTTATTAATACATTTTAATAAAACAATCATTTACTAATAATATTTGTGGATTTAAAGCTTCAGTAGCGGGATTTGCGACATGATTATATTTTAAAGAATACATTGATTTATTTAGACATTATTTTATATTGAGGATTTCAGTAGCGGTATTTCCGATACTGAAATGTTTACAAAAGGAATACATTTATTTGAAGGCGTAATCTAGCTACCTAAAATTCTTGAGTGAGTATTTCTAATGCATGCCTTGGGGAATTTATACCTTTGCAATGCAAGAGTCTAAAGTAAGATTATAAGAGTAGCGGCAGACATATATTTATTTAATTAAAATATTTATTTATAACTAAGGGCAAACATTTATTTGAGAGTGAATTACGAAGATAATGCAGAGGCGGAGTGATATGTTTAGAATAATAAAACTAAGTAAAGGAACACGTGGTACGCTTTAGAAAGGCGATATGGAGTGGCAGTATATTGAAACTGCAATGCCGCGAATGGGTTTATAAGAGTATCGGGCTGGTCTCTGCCATCGGCCCGACGAAGTAAGGTGTCACATAAGCATAACCAGGGACAAGCGGTCCGTGTCGCAGTTTTGCCGGCTGGCTGCATGACATTGTCAAGTCCTACGGGAGCACCCATTATGCCCGCTTGTGTAGGACGACTGGGGTTAATTTCAACCCTGAAGAATCCGGAAATTTCACGGTGGAATGGGTCATCGCGTCTCTAAAACGTAACACATGTATAATGTACAAACGATTAGGATGAGATTTAAATAGATTTCTAATTCGGCCCTACATTATCAACATTTACTAAAGAACGTTGGTGACTCTCAAAGAAATGTAATTTTCTGGAATTATTCATTAGATTTAATAAATACAAAATATATATAAACTGGGAGTTATTACAACTAATATGCCAGCCATTTGCGAAGTAGTAGACCCTGCATTACAATAAATGAGGCACTGAATGCGTGTCGATTTATATGAAAGTGAAGTTATTAAGGAAAGTAAATATTAATGAAAATTTGACACGCATTCATTGTTTTAAGCGATCATAGATTTAAACTTTGAAAATTGAAATAATTATGAGCATGCAATAATTAAATAATAACTATAGATAGAAATGTAGATTATAGAAATACGCACCCAAGAAAGACAGAGTGAGGTAAGCTAGATTATTAGAGAAATTTACATATTAAATTAATTATTCAGTTTTAGTTATACATATGGTAGTTTTACATTTTATAATTTAGCTAAGTATTATGAAGAAGAGCTATAGCATATTATTAGAGTACTCTAGAGTTTGAACACAGACAGGTACCTGTTTTATAAGAAGTTTTCTTATTCCATGAGTTTAGCAGCAAAGAGTTCACGAGTGGCAATTCTTTCTTGTATTGAGATATTTCATTTAATTTCACAACAGCAGCAGCTTTTTCATTTATTTAAGGCAGCAGATCTTCATGGTGAATTTATGACGGGCAATGGAAAGTTCAGCATCCGATAGGCCATCTCCCGATGGAGAATAATCTAGGTGCTTTACTCGGTCATACCTTGGCAGGAACAAATTATTTTTATATTTTGGAGACTCTCAGTGATCGAGAGCAAAGCTAAAGTTTAAGTGAATGTCTCCAGCAAGTCTAAGATGGCCTCTTTTTTTATCTTGATCTTTCACATTTTTGTTAAGATATTTTTAGGTTCTACTTAATCTGCCCTGAGGATAATCAATGCATTTAGTTGGTTTTTTTAATTAAAGAAAGCTGCCGTTCTATTGTTTACATTTTACATTTACTAATTAATTTTGGGGAATTTTTCTTTAATTAATCTATTATCTATCACTGACAGATGCTTTTAAATTTCAAAAACAAAAAGGGAACATAAGATGATTTTAACTTTTAATTAAATATTACATCAGATATTTTTTTAGAATTATTATTAAATGAAATTTAAACAAAGCAATAAATACGAACTTTATAATCCAAAATAAATGATTAAAATTATACAAAATTATATAACTAAAAGAAATCTAAATTATATTATTTTATCCCTATTTATTGCGTTTAATTTGAGATCGAAATGTATGTGTGTTTATGCTGAATTCTACATATATTTATACATTTTTAATATTGTTACACACACAATTCGATATCAAAAAGTTTAAATTTGGGCGGGATAGACCGGTCAGTGAGAGACGACAGAAAAAGGTGAAACTTAAGATTCGAATACGAATCTTACTGTTTCAATATGCATAAACTTTTGAAGAAAAAAAAGAATCAAAGAAACATAAATGATTTTTCTTACTGGTATAAACCTGATATATGACATATTTATCTGATTTTATACATATCTATGCAGTGCGTGTATGCATGAGATTTTTCTTAGTAAATAAAGAGCACAAAAACAAATAATATTTAATCAGGGTATAAATAAAATATTGTACAAAATTTTAAAAATGAAATGTATGTTTATTGGTATTATTTATTTAGGTCTGTTTTTATAAAAGTACAAAGATTTTGAATAGTATATCAAACGTATTTTATTATAGTAACCCCCCCCCCCTCATAGATTTCCTTTGATTTGTCAATCACCCGCTCTGAGTAGAGCTAGGCAAGGGCATTTCCATATTGATATTCCAGATCTCCCAGCATAATTCTTATAGTAATACAAGATTGGCACATGAGGTCATAAATTGATGCTCATAAATATGCTGGGTGAGAAATAGGAGTATAGTTTCCGAAATACTTTAAAAATAAATATTTTTTTTTAACAATTACGCATATATGTGTAGCGTTATATACATACATGCAATCTTACAAATGGTTACATATATGCATGATATATATATATATATGGAAAACGGCAAATTTCGTTACAATATATATATATATATATATAAATTATTTATTTATATAGTGCTATGTTTTTAATTTGTAAAAATCATTAGAAAATCACTTCTCTACACATGCACTGTACAGATATAAACACTTCAGAAATATTTTCCTTTCTAAACACAAAATAAAGTCTTTTAAAAAGATACACTAAATACACCTTAACTTTTTAAGTTAAGCATGTATGTAGAGGTAAATGTTCACACTCTCATTTCCAGTTATCAAAAAATTCACAAACATCAAAAAGTCTGGAATAAAAATTTTCAAATGAATGATGCTTTACTTGTATTATAATGTTCTAAATAGTATTTTATTATGAAATATACAATACTTATTACATTACAAGTGTATCACAAATTTTAAAAAATCAATCTAATACAAAATTAAATAAATTATATACATTTTGTTCCAGTTGTTTTAGTATTCAATTCAATTTTAAACAAATCTACTTTATTACTTATATCTTTTTTTAGTTCTCTATTTTGAGTATCAATTTAATTATTTTGAACTTCAAACATATCAATTTTATTATTTTGACATTTTACTCATTTCTTCGAAGTTATTATTAATATCTTATAATTTTTCTACTTTGAATTTTCATCTCTTCCATCATTTTTCTAAACATTGCCTGAATAACACCTTCAGATTCTGATAATGTTTCAATTTGACTGGTTTCCATGTCTACTTATTTTTATAGCAAAAATAATATCCTCTCTCTGACTGAAATAAATTATGACAATGGTTTGAATTACTATTTGACATAAAATATTTGTCCATTCAAGCTTCCATTTATCAATATAATCATGCAAGAAAATGACAATAATAACGACATTTATGTTTTTAAGCATACAAAATATTTCTTCATTTATAATGCAAATAAATATTTAAAATTATTTTTAATAAATTACAATTACATCTGAAATATTACTAATATATAAAAGATATAATTTTATGTTTCTCTACAGATATATATGGAATTCTGACCTTGATATTGCCAGTAAGTAATACTAAAGTAGGTCGGGCTCAAACCGTAAAAACTAACAATAATGCCACATTATATATTTAAACTAATATATATATATATATATATATATATATATATTTTAAATTTTTAAATTTCTCAATATATATATATATATATATTGAGAAAACAAAAATAGACCATTTTGAAACAATACTTAATGAAAATCATAAACAAACTAGATAATATTATCAAAAAAAACCTTTACATTATGAAAAGGAAAAAAAAAATGCAGATAACAGTACTGCATGATTGAATAGTTGTTGCTCAATATGGCCACTACAATGCCTAGAAATTTAGACACAGTTAAATCGTATGCAACTGTTGCAAAAGCTATCATGCAAGCAACTAGTTTAAAAATATTCTGACTACAATAAAGAATAAAATAATTCCAAGATTTAGAAAAACAAATTCAAATGACATAAAACAACTAGATTTAAAGATTCAGGTGAACCAAGAACCCCCCTCCCTTGCACTCTGGACCAATGGTGCACTAAAAAAAATAAATGAACACTTTAATAACATTATCCCAAGGGGACTTTATACATAATTCAAAAGATTTGTTTTCTCGAATTCAACGATTATATCCTCTACAGATGCAAATATATCACTGTATTGTCTTCCATGTTCATTATTATATCAAACAATAACTGAAAATGAACTGTGGGAAACAATTATAAGAATCGTGGACCATCAAAATCCCAGATAATTTGCTAATGAGTTTTTTAATATTAGTCGAAGAAACCAATTTCAGAACCTAATCAAAACATTAGGCAATTACATGATTGTTATAGTCAATTAAGATAGTCAAAATCACATTACAGGAATAATAAAAATACATACTTTGAATACACGATACAAGACTTTCAAAAAACTATGGACCCATTTGGTAAAATAATAACATTTAATCCAATATACATCAAAGACATTGATTCAGAATCTATACCAACAGAGATTATAGATCTAAGAGACTATGCTGTGCTGTAAAAATTAATCAAAACAAAGATAATGCCATGACCTATGGCAAAATGAACAGTAAAATAATTTTCATAAATACTCCTCCTCATTATCATTGACTGCACACAGCTATGAATATGAAGTCTAAAAACTTTGAAAGCACTTAGTGTATATAAACTTATAAACAAAATTATACTTCTCTGACAAGCATGTTAGTGCAGAATTATTAGTACTATATATAAGAGGTATAAACTACAATGTTAAGCATGTGGAAAGCATGGTCACCTAGTTATACAGTGCATGGATAGCCAACTCATACTGGTCCAAACAGCAAATAATCAACATATACAATTCCAACATGAAGAGAGCAACAATCCACAGACCATCACTAGTGACTTAAGCAATCAACATGAAAACAAAAACAATCATGGTACAAATGAAGTTTCTAAAGACAGTCATGCAGAAGAAAACACAAATATACTTGATTCTACAATAGATTCTTTGAATAAAATAAATAAAAACATTGATCAAATGGATCAAAATCAAACACAAATCTTACTGATGTATCACAATCACCAGTCATATCAATCAACTATATGTCAGACTCAAATCTGGACACACCCAATTACACATATAGTTGCACAAAAACAAGCATGCTGCATGTAATTATAAACAAAACATCTATAAATATTCTGGAGGCACTAATCCATGCCTTTTTCTCATAGAAGCAACATCAACACAAACAAAAAAATCTGGTCATCTAAGAAAAAATAAATCTAAAAGAGCACTCTAACACAAATAATTGAAAACTTCGCAGAAGACTTCATACCCATTTATCCTTGAACATTATTACACTTACACACACACACACACACACACACATATATATATATATATATATATATATATATATATATATATATATATATATATAGGGTGATCCAAAAGAGTAAGTGATCAGTAAGTGGAATAGGGTTTGTGTATTGTATTGTATTAGTAAACATAATTGTATATGTAATCTCAAAATAAATGTTATCATTTACTGTCCACCAATTTTTGGTTTATGCTGCACATATATATGTATATATGATATTTAAATATATGCATATTGTCTTTACTAAACTATATGTAAGTATAAGGAACATGAAATCGAACTTTCAAACTTCCTACATCTATTCAATCTATCTTATAGAGTGGACAAGATTGAAACTTGTCCAATAAAGTTTAAAGATTTGTTATTAGTGCTGGTTCAGCACGAAATGCATTTTGGTGGTCATTTGTCTTTCATTATATCTTTATTTATATGAATTTGAAAAGAATTGGGGAAGTGTGGAGGTATTTATTATATCTATAAAGATATTACATACGGGACAGAGAAAGGTGAATAACTCCGTGTATGTAAATTTTAAAAATCAGATATATTAATCTTTAACTGAGGTTTAAAGTTTATATCTGTGCTAGAGATAAACTCTAGTTTCGAAAATGATTAGAAATAATCATTAGTGTATTTATCTGAAATGGATGGCGTCAAATTTGTGATGGATGGAGTTTGATAATGGTAAATGAAAATGTAACAATTTACTCTAGATAAATACTTTCCATATATATATATATATATATATATATATATATATATATATATATATATATATATATATATATATATATGAGAGATAGTGACCTGGGCCAACTGATGAGTACTGGTTCAGTACGAAATGCATCTTGGTGGTCATTTGTCTTTTATTATATCTTTATTTATATAAATTTGAAAAGAATTGGGGAAGTGTGGAGGTGTTTATTATATCTTTAAAGATTTGCTATCTTAATATAAACTGAACATTAATTGTATATATTTGCGGGCGATGATCTGGATTTACTGATGAGTGCTGATGCAGCATATAATTTATATATTAAAGATCATTTATCTTTTTCATTTGTATGTGGACATGTGTTTCAGTTGTGGAAAATAGATTGGATATTTTTATTCAAAATAGCTATAGCTATGTTATAAGATATATAAGAAAAGTGTAAAAAAGTTAACTATATATATTTACTAACACATTTTACAAAAAAAATAATATTCCTTAGAATAAGATAAAAGATCCAAAAACTAATTGATATTAAAATCGATTCTCTATTAACAGAAAATTATAATTTGAGAAAAAAATATAAATATATAAAATGTGAAAATGTGTTTGAAGACCAGACGACATAGTTTAAAGCAATTTTCCCAATATGTTAAGGGTTGACAGTTATCTTCCTAAAAAAATAATAATAATAAATTTTATGCGCTTAATAGGAATTTATTTAACCAGAATAAAGCTTTGTAATCTGAGTATAATAAATTTTAATATAGCCACTTTATATTAATAATGGTTATCTTTCAATTATGGCCATTTTTGTGATCTATGGATAAAATCATATTAGCTGTTAAATGGGAAAACATCAATAGAATCAAATCTATTTTATTTCTTATCATAATTATACAATTATAATACAGACATCACCTTTTTTAAAATAAATGCTTATTGTGACCAAATACTCATTTTATTATCCAAACTTTAAATTCGTCTTCATTAAAAACTGTGTATATAGTTAAATGTTTGTTTTTCAGAGTTTAATTGTCAAAGATTAATACCGAATGTGATGGTAAATGTATAAAAAGTTTCAACATAGATTTTAAAAAAGTAATATAAGATGATATGAGAAATTTTCTGTTTTATACTATCGAATATAAATGGGTGTGATGTTACTACCATTTTTTTTAATAAGAGTAATCTCCAAACAATATAGACTAAAAATAACTATGATGAATCTAAAATTTAATGCTTTAGTGAAAATTATAAAACTATTATTATAACTTAAGTGTGCAAACATTATCAGTAGTTTTTTTATTTGACTTTTTTATCTCTTTTTTTTTCTTTCTATTTTATGTTTATTAATATTTGTAACAAAATTTACAATGAATGTTTGCATAATTCAGGCTTTTTTTTATTTAAAGGGGCAGTATGGCTAAAAAAATATTGCTATGGGGAACATAAACTATTTTATATAGATTTCAGTTAGCGTTATGAAGTTTCTATTTATATATGATAATAATAATGAAATAAAAACGCATTATTAGTTGAACATTTTGTGGCATTAAACTTAAAACTCTTACAATGGTTTATTTATTTATCACATATATTAACTCTGATTTATACAAATGTTATAAATATGTAAACATACGCACTATAGTATATAATTCATATAATAAAAATATAACTAATTTTAATATTATATATTCCGAGATAAAGCAGTATTAACACATGCACAGTTTTAATATAAATTGACACACACCCGTAATTAGCAAAGATTTTAAAGAAAAAGTAAATTTATTTGTCCTTCAGGCTTATTTATATATACACCATCCTTGCTCTAATCATCTGAAAATGTCAAAATTTTTCAATAATGCCTTTTATGCATGACTGTCTAATTGACTTTGACATGTAGGCAAACTCAGAAGGAACAATAAATAAAACTTTTCCAATTTAAATTTTATCTTTACCAGCTATAAGTATATACATAATATATCTAACTAAAATACTTGACAAATATTTTTCTTTAAATGATGCTGGCCATAGGCTCCTAAATTTTTACACCTAGGAGCTTAGTCCATCTCGGATTTTATGCTGAACTAAATTCTCACCATTTATTCCACTTCACAAACTTTCACATAATTTTATTAGGTTTGATGAATATTTATCAGTTTACTATAATTTATTGAGAGAGTTCCAAACTTAATGTCTTAATGATTATTAATATTTTTAGGCTAGAAACTATCATACTTTTTCTTGCCCAGATGTACACTTTAAACATGAATTAATAATGAATATATCTACTTTTATTAAACAAGTTCATATGGTATAACTAATTCAACTTCTTTCTCTTTTTTGGAGGGCAATTGTTTTATTCAGATATCTTTATTTACATGATTAGAGTATATGTGGACAAAGGAAAGCTACATATATATTGTTACACATGAAAAATGTGGAATGAAGTTGAATAAATTATTTCATGTGACTGATCTTTATTGATAATAGATATATTCATGTTTAATTAAAATTTAATATTAATATCTGGGTTAAAATGCTAAGATAATTTATGTCCTTATAAAATTTGGGAATAATTATTATTAAAACAAAAAATAAAATACACCCTATATATTACATATATAAACACAGGTATATAATAATCCTGGGTGTTTCAGTTGTTACATAGTAGAGATGTCTACCCATCTTTTGTATTAAATGGATTATGTCCTGTGTATGAGGGGTCAGATTGACCTTAGGTCAACATGAGTGTGACAAAAATCTTGGCCTTAGGGTGGCCTTTGAGCATTCCATCATCAGATTTTCAATTAGATGGATGGTTGAAGACTTGGAGGGTGGAGTAGATTGAAACCTGTCCATTAAAGTATGACAATTGGCTATCTTAATATATATCTGAGCACTTATAGCATATATGTGTAGAGATGGTAATCTGGACCAACTGATGATTGCTGGTTTAGCATGAAATACATATATTGGTGATTATTTATCTTTTCAACATATATGTGTTCAAGTGTATCAGTGTTATGAGATAGGGTGGAGAGTGTGGGTCATTTGAAAGTCTGTGCTCATATACCCTATATATTAAAATATACCTTAACAAATTCAATATATCAAAAATTTAATCTTTAAATAAATATTATATTAGTTATATTATATAGTTTCCCATACATAAGCTAGTCAGATTATATTTATTTATAGATTTTATTTTGTCTATATCAAAATGTTTATAATCATTTGTTTAAATCTAAATACTTTCAAATGCTTCAGGACAAAGGCTTTTCTAAAATATTTATACAAATAAAGAAATTATATGGTTTATTGCTGGAGAGGGCATAAGATGTTTGAGCAATGGGAATGATAGGAGTGAGTCATGAATTATTCTTGAGTTCAGGATCTGTCATTCCAGCACTTAACCAAGACAGTACAGTTAAAAATGATTAAAGAATAATTAAATGATTTTATGGTAGAATGTTCTTAAAAATGTTACAAATCCAAAGTGATAGTTGGAACCATGATCCTTCTATCTTGAGCCAATATCAATTATTACATTAGGACATTAAACTACCACAAGGCAAGCTTTGAACCATAATACAGTGCACACTCATGTGTCTTTTCAATTCCTAAATAAAGAAGATTTGAACTGTTTTCAGTTATTATTTTATCATGTAGCTAAAAGTAGCTTAAAACGTATTTACTTTAATATTGAATGAATATCCAGGTTAACGAAAAGTTAGGTATCTAAAAAAAATCAATATTTTTGGAGTTTACAAGTAAACCAAGATTGCAGTCCATATTTTTGATAAATCTACAGTTTTGGGGGTATCCCAATTTTTTTTTTACTAAAACAATGCTTTCTGTCAAGTGTTGGTGACCTAGCGGTTAGCATAGCTGCCTTCCAAACAGCGGGTCCGAGTTCGCTTCCTGGTCAATTTTACTGTTATTTTAATTGTGGAAAAATTAATTACAATATATACAGTTTATTTTCTTTTTTTTTTTTTGTTTTTTGGATCAATTTATTAACAGAAAAAAAGAAAAAATATATAAATACAATATATACAATTTATTCAGGTCAGGAGTGTGAAATCATATCATGACCATTAACGCACATTTTTCGGAAAGTGTACCTTTGGAAATAATCCACAGTATCACATTCTGTGACAGGAAGGTCTCAAATCTAAGCTTTATTATAACCTGAAAAAATAATGGGTTACTTACATCTATCTATCTATCTATCTATCTATCTATCTATCTATCTATCTATCTATCTATCTATCTATCTATCTATCTATCTATCTATCTATCTATCTATCTATCTATCTATCTATCTATCTATCTATCTATCTATCTATCTATCTATCTATCTATCTATCTATCTATCTATCTATCTATCTATCTATCTATCTATCTATCTATCTATCTATCTATCTATCTATCTATCTATCTATCTATCTATCTATCTATCTATCTATCTATCTATCTATCTATCTATCTATCTATCTATCTATCTATCTATCTATCTATCTACATACATACATACATACATACATATGTGCATATGTGCACGTATGTAATAATGATTCAATACAATTGAAATAAAACAACTATACACCGGCTTAGTAATAAAAAAAATATTTATTTTTATATAGTTGTTTTATTTCAATTGTGTTGAAATCATTATTAATTATTTGAAAACAATATTATGGACAAATTTATGTTTGACCATTGTTAAGGTGCATGTATGTGTGTATATGTAGAAATATATTGTACACAACCATATTATTATCTCTTTATTTTTGTCTTTTATTCAAAGTAACTATTGTTAAAAAATAATATGAAATAATAAAAATGTCTTTTTTTTTAAATTAAAAATAAACCTTGGAATACCTGCTCATTGAAACAAAAGAATTCCTACATCAATTGAGAATTCAGCATCCTATTACCATCGCACTATTTGCTTTTATAATCAAGACATTGAAAGTCATCTAACCAACTCAGACTAACACAAAACCTTTACTTTATAGCTAATTAATAAGTAAGGAAAAATCTACCAACAAACAGTTGGTGACTGGGAACATTGCTATAGCGGGATGTCTAGAAAAAAATACACGCAAATAAACGATTCATATAGCACGTGCTCAAACTTCAATCATCGGGCAGGGTAAATATATGTCATGAAACTTTTGTATAATTTTTTTACTCAAATTTATAAATGTTGTTATATTATCTATTTGTATATTAAAATAACAAATCTAAAATGTTAATAGTCATTGGAGTTATAAATAATTAAACCATTTGAATATTAACAAAGCTCAAATAATAACAATCAGTAGATGCCCTTTATGTTAAGTTTATTTTTTTTTCTTTGAAAAATCATGATAAAATTATTTAAATAAAGTCATTATAAAGTTGATAGCAATCAAGCATAGATAAATAATATAATAAGATAATTAAAATTCAACGATAACATTTTCCCCTTTAAATTATCATTATTTATAGTATTTAGAAGTGAGTAATTAATTATAACAGTGGTGCGATTGTAAAAATATAATTATAGAAGCAAATTGTATTGTAGATAATAATTTTTTTTTTATAAAAATATTTTTGAGCATACTTTGTTTGATTTTATATAAACAGAACAAAATGATCTTAGTAAAAACCGAGTATACTTTATATATGTAGTCATTAGAAACCAGTCAATACTTAGACAATGTCAATATAGATAACAATCAACAATTTCAAACTGTTGTCAAGGCAACCTCCTTTTAACAACAAAGACAGCTGCCTTGACAACAGTTTGAAATTGTTGACTGTTATTGATACAGAGATTGTCTAAATGTTGACTGGTTTTAATGATTACATACAAACCCATTTAACCCTTGAGCATTATTACACACACACACACACACACACATATATATTACCAAAACAGAGTTTGTATATATTGTATTGGAATTAATTGAGCCATGTATACTTTCAATTCTTGGGCATCATATTCATGGTTATTCGACCATTGAAAGTATACTGGACTCAATTAATTCCAATAAAATATATATAAATAGTTTTGGCACTTTATATTAGTATTAAAAGTGATAGAGTTTTAAGATATATATATATAAATAACTATAACCATTAAATGTCTGTATTTTTAAATCATATAATAATAATTCAAACAAATTTATTTAACACAGTATTCAAAATTAAATAATATATTCTTTACTGGAAGTACTTTCAATTGTTTCACTGACAATCTTTATTAACCATTAATACAAATGTACTGAAAATAAAAACGTACATTACCTATCATTCATTCCATTCAAATTTTCCACAATTCTGTTGTTTTATATTAGCTACTTTAAACAACAGAACTGTGGGAAATTTGAATGGATTGAATGCTGGATAATACAATTTTTTAGTTTCTGTACATTTGTATTAATGGTTGATAAAGATTGTCAGTGAAACAATCAAAAGTACTTCCGGTAAATAATATATTATTTAATTTTGAATACGGTGTTAAATAAATTTGTTTGAATTATTATATATATATATATAATGAATGTGCCAATAGCTCTTAACAAGCTTGCTAAGAGCTATTGACATGCTTATTATATAACATATTTGTAATACAAGCTTATTAAATTAAGTCACATGATATATGATTTGATTTCCTTGCAATTATATATATATATAAATGATTTAAAGTGGATTAAAACAGATGAAAATTCAATGATTGTTCAATTTTTGGATCTCAAGATTACTAGAAATAAGGATAAACTGGATTACTATATGATTCTTAAACCAATAGCAAAAAGAGGATATATTCCATATGAATCAAAAGTACCAATGTCACATAAAATGGCAGGTTTGAAGTCCTTTTTATTTAGAAATGATAATCTTTGTAAATATGCATCAGATAAAACTAAAAATATTGAAATTTATTGTAATGAGTTGTTAAACGTTGGATACAATTATGATTGTGTATATTATACTGTTAAAAATGTTACTTCTAAATATAAAAATATTAATAATAATGTTAATTTTTTTGATAAAAAGTTGTGGATATCAATACCATATATATCTAATCAACAGGCAAGTTTCATTAAGAAAATTTATAAAGGAATATGTGATATTGCATTTTATGCACCATTTACATTAAATAAATTAATAAACAATTCAAAAGATAAAACTTTATTGACAAATAAAAATTGTATCATTTACAAATGGACATGTAGGTATGGTAGTGGATATATAGGTGAATCGAGGTGCACATTGGAAAAAAGAACAAAAGAGCACATATTATTATTTAAAAGGGTTCAAAATACGAAACAAAATATTAAAAATAGTGATAATTTATCAGCTTCTGTTTTTTATGACCATAATAAATCATGTATATATGGTTTTGATTTTGATTATAACAATGTAAAAATATTGGAAACTGAAAGAAATAATAATAAAAGAAAAATTAAAGAGGTGATGTTAATATATAAATACAAGCAAAATTTAATTAATCGGCAAGCAGCAAACGTTAAGATCACTAAATTGTGGGAAAGTTGACATTTTAACTGTGATAGTTGATAAAGCTACAGAGTAGTGAAAGCACTTCTAAGTTATAGTTATACATATAATTTTTATAAACTTTTTATTACTGTATTTTCAAATATTTATTTATAAAGTTACGTATATTATTTTAAAGAAATACAGTCATCGATTTGAAATATATATATATATATATATATATATATATATATATATATATATATATATATATATATATATATATAAATATATATATATTGAGGTGGATACTCTTATAAGCATTTGTGTGTAAATAAAATTAATGTAGACTGGTTTTCAACAAGGCTTTATTTAAATAAATGACAATTATGAATAGTCTATAGTGTTATTACAAGTATATGGTCAATAAGATACCATAATAAAGCTTTATTTTTTTATTTATCTTTAAATAAAGCACTTGGTGAAATGTATTGATAAATTAATGTTTATTTATTGCGGAGGGGGTCAGAAAAATGTTTTATATTATTAAATTAATTTTTTAAATCCATATAATATTGTAAAGAAATAAATAATATTCTTATAATTATAGATTTTGGGATAAAAGCCAATAACTAACAAATTATAACTTCATAATCAAAATTAAACAAAGCAAAACTCTCCATACAGTATTGCTACCCAGTGCCAACCAGAGTAATCAATGAATGCCAGAATGCTTGTGCATAAAATTCCTATCTAATGCTTACTCATCCAATATCCCCAGACTAGTTTCTGGCTTGTGGACATCGTCAGTGAGGAGGTTGGAGCACTCAGATCCACAGCTCCTCACTGACAATGGCCACAATCCAGAAACTAGTCTGGAGATATTGGATGAGTAGGCATTAGATAGGAATTTTATGCACAAGCCTTCTGGCATTCATTGATTACTCTGGTTGGCACAGGGTAGCAATACTGTATGGATAGTTTTGCTTTGTTTGTAAACAATTATGTGCTAGTATAAGATAGTGATCATGTGATTTATAATCAAAATTATAAAATTGAAATATAATTGAAATTAATGAAAAGATTGTCAGATAAATTCTTGTACCAAAAGTATTAAATAACCATTTATGTAAGTTATCAATCATGTTACAAAACAAGTTTTCATTAATTAATGCCTTAATTAAGAGAAAATAAAAATCTGTAAATTATTAGAATGATTTAAAAAAAATTAACTAATTAGTCCTTATAAAGCAAAAAAGCATATGAAGCAATTTGTGTGTTCCAAGTAAGCATTTTTCAGATTTTATTGACTCAGTTGTTTGAGATTTGGATATGTACTAAAGATTTGTTAGTAATTAATAAAGAAATATCAGAATTTCTAAACTTTGCCTAGAAATACAATGTACCATGAACAAAAACAATCCAAAGCACAAGTTACAGCAGAATAGGAAATGTGCAAGTAGAAAAAGTTAGTATTATAATGTTTTCAACATTTTTAATGATTTACATCAAGATGTTCATAATGTTTATAGAATGGTGTGCTAAACAATTTTTTTTCTGAAGTGGTTATTTTCTATTCAACAATGTATTTTCTAATGAATTTAAAATATGTAGTTGCACTTTGTGAAATAAGTAACAAAAAACCTGCCTTAATACCAGGTAATTTCATAAAGAGATATAAAATATGAAAAGACAAGCACCAAAATATTGCTAAGTCAAAAATTGATCTATAGTAAAACCTTTGAGAGGTGTATAAGCATGGAATTGACTAATATAAGAGAAAAATAATATCGTGATTTTACTAATATATTAACTTTTTTGATTCATTTTTAAATTATTTATATCATATATAATGAAAATCTTTATTATAATATATATTTTGTGAAAATTTCAAGTAAGATTTTATTTCAAAAATATAAAAAAATCAAATGAAAATAAATGATTTTGGTGTGTATCATAATTTTTTTTGTAAGTATATAATTTGTTTCAAAAATTTCATTTTAACCTTTCAATAGGGTTCAATGCAAAGGTGCATCAGCAGCTTTGGATCACTCTAAATCGGGCATTTTTTGAACTACGGTGATGAATTTATACTCATTGGAAAGTTTAGAAAAAGTCCCATAAGATGCTGCCATCTCTTGAATTATTTTACAAGTAAAAAATTAATACTAGGAGTGTTTTAAGTTTAACAAAAGAAGAAGGCCAATGCTGATTGGCTGGGCCATCCATTTTTGATGCTTATTGGCTGATGATTCTGATAAATATTTTTTCACCACTGAAAATGAAAATATATGTCTTAAAGTGTTTTTTTTTTATTATTTTTCGTACATATTATAAATTATTTTCATAAAATCTGCTGAAAATATAGTTATTTCACAAAAGTAGTAAGGTTTTATTAAAAAAATTGTATACTTTACACGATTGTAAATTGAAAAAGAAACCGCGATAGCAATAATTTTGACATCCTGTCAAGAGTTTAGATTGCCACAAACTGCTTATTTGATTTTCAAACAAAGATTAATGTTTTAGAATATTTTTCTGGTATTTATTTATATATTATAATGTATTTTGGTTAAAATATGCTGAAAATATAATTATTTTTAGAAAAACGCTGATTTTACTAAAAAATTCTTAAAAAATTCCTTAACGTAAATCTGGGAGGGATATAAATGATGTTTGCATTGCTTGTAATTTGCTTGTAATATTTTCTTTGATTTTTCTGCTTTTGAATATTTCTATAAAATACAAATAAAAATATATTTTTGAAAAAAAAACAACATTCATTTACTTTCCTAACATAACAAATAATTAATATACTTTTTGAAAATGAAACTAAAATTAATATATATTAAAATATGAAAATATTTCTATCAAAGAGTTTGAGAATTGACCAATTAAAACTTTCAGAGTTTTACCTCACTTGGCCAATAGTGAAGTGACTTTCGGAAAGGTTAAATCGCATGCCTTATTAATACTAAAATATTATGAAATATAATTTTGCATATATTTACTAAAACTACTATCATTTTATTATGAATAATCTTGCATACTCCTATTTATAATTTAGGCATGGAAAAACAAATAATGGATGACATCAAAATTGCATAGGAATGAAGGTGCAAATGTAAAAATGTTGTGCAACAATGATTTAATACTATCAATAAACAAATGCAAAATAATTTAATTAATATATTTAAAAAACAATTTTAGCTCTTTGAATAAAATAATAAAAATATTTTGTTGAATTTGAATTTTTTTTATTACTAAAAGTCAACTTTTTTATTTTTATACACATCAAAATGTAAGCTAAAAAAAAAAACAAAATCATATTTTGGTTATTGGTCTTGCACCTATTTCAAGATATATTTGTTTTACTTTTAAGTGTTCAAATTTGATTTACTGTCTAGCTTTATTATGCTAATTTAGTAACTGAATTTTTAATTACTATATGAAAATTTGTTTTTACCTGAATTTTGATGTATTTTTATATTTTCTACATTTCTGCTTAGTCTTAGTCGTGTGAGGAATTGCAGATTGCTTAAATTTTTTTGTATCTGAAATTTTAACTTGATAAACCTTCTTAAAATCGAGTATCTATTAATATAAAAGTCTTGCTTTACTTGTGAAATGAAAAAAAAAAAAATTCAGCTGGTCTTTGATAAATTAGTGAAATTATTTTTATGTAAAGATCAAAACAAAAACGTTAGAGATATTAAAATCATTGTCATCCAAGCAGTTAATTAGCTAGTGTGCAATTTTTTCACCTTATTTATATTTTTAAAGTGATTTTTTTCACCCTGAAGTATTTATAGCTACATTTGTAATTTTGCTTATATGTAAGCTATTGTACTTGACAGATATTGTCTTTATTATCCGTGTAATTAAAATTAATTTTTATCATGAAATAAATATTGATGATGTTTATTATACATATTATTTATACATATTATATTTGATATGATTTAAAAATATTATCTATATAATCTGTAATTTTATTGGTTTCATTATATTTTTTTCACTTGCTAAAACAATGGTTTATCTTGATTCAGTACTGTGTTGATATTGTTATTATTTTTGTAGATATATTTTTGCTGCTTCTGTTATTAATCGTTTATAAAAAAAATCTACTTATATATAGGTCGTTCTTAGAATAGTTTTCCATACACACAGATATATATATATATATATATATATATATATATGAAAATAATCCCAGTCCTAAACGCTGTACTGAAATAAATGTCAAATATTAAATCACCCCACATGGTTATGAAATTCAACACCACTTTCTTGTGAAATAAATATATAAATATATTAGAGAGCATATTGCAAAATACCCAGCTTTTTTATTTTGAGGTTGGCTATTTAGAAATACGGACGCTAATATATTTATTTCACAAGAGGGCAGTTCTGACTTTCATAACCATGGGTGATGATTTAATATTATATATATATATATATATATATATATATATATATATATATATATATATATAAGGTAACCATAAATAACCTAAAATGTAACAAAGTAATATATATTTGACATTTTTATCAAATTTTATGACTATTATATATGCATTATTTTCTTAAATTTAAAAAAAATGTAATTATTTTTATATTTTTGTATGTGCATATGTGAATTAATTTTTTTTTACTTATAAATAAAATAAAATGTTCATTATGTAATAATTATTGTAATAAAAGACAATAATAAATATAACAGTAATAATATATTGTAATAGGTTTGGTAATATATTAATACTGTTATATTCATTATTCTTTACTATACATACTAAATGTAAATATAGGGGGGTTGAACTCAGACTTTCAAGTACCCATCAACTATCCATATTATCTCATACCATAAATACACATGACCACACATATGCAGAAAAGATAAATAATCACCAATATAGATATTTCGTGCTGACCCGGCACTCATCTCCCACATATATATATATATAGTCAGTGTTCAGTTTATATTAAGATAGCAAATCTTCATACTTTAATGGACAAGTTTCAATTTACTCCAACCTCCAACTCCTTACCTCTGAAAATCTGATGATGAAATGCCCAAATCCCATACTAATGCCAATATTATTGCCATGCCCATGTTGATCTCAAGTCATTCTGATCCCTCATGTAGAGGAACTTATCCATTTAAATACATATAATTATAATTAGGCTCCAGATATGTGAAAAGGTTTATGATTTTTTTGATTGGTTGCTTTCACAACGTTTTTTAAGATTTAATGTGAGTTACCAAAAGATTTTAAATGTGAGAATTGTATATGGGTCATCATCATTATGGTGCAATACTAAAACTGTGAAATTTCCTCCCATCATCTTTGTATTAATGTAAATTAAACAAAACATTTTAATATTATATAAATAAATTCCTGAATTTTAATAAAGCTAAATGAAGATTTACATTTTTAAATATACCTTTTGTATTTGACAATGTTAAGATGCAAATATATGATTACTGAAATACAATCTGAATAAAACATTTAACATTTTTATTTGATTTTTCAATAGCATAATGACTAACTGTAATATATTTTTAAGCTTATTAATAGTTATCATTTATTAATGTTGAAATACAAAAATGTAGGTCATTACTAGATATTTTTATTAAAATGTCATGAAAAATTTTAAATGATGCATCTTAGAAATCATATAAATTATTGTATATTTTACATAAGATGGAGCCACATTCTTATCTTTATTGTTAAAAGGAGATTGCCTTGACAACAGTTTGAAATTTTTGATTGTTATTGATATTGGGATTGTCTAAGTGTTAACTGGTTTTTAATAATAATAATAGTAATAATAATAATAGTAATAATATATATATATATATTATAACTGGCTACCCAACTTGGGCCGATCTTTAATAAACTACCAGAGCCCTGAGTAAATGTCTTTTTTTCAAAATGAAATATTTTTATCTGTTACATAAAGTCGTATACTTTAAATTTTATAAAAGCGCTGCCAGAAAGAAATTGCACATATATTAAACACGAGAAAGTATAAATAATTTTAAATTGTACTTTGTTAAAAAAAAAAAAAAAACAAGAGAAAGCTAAAAGGTTGAAATTGATATTTTTTTTTTGTTGATATATATTATGCTTTTATGTGTATAGGCGCACACAGCCACATATGTTTATGATGGTAAATGTGGTATCTCACGATGAGTACCATTGGGAATTTACTTCAGTGTAATCCTATTTAAGCATTTTAATCAGTCATAAATAAGTTGGTGGTATTTATAATTGTGCTGTAAATATACACGTATAAATCCATTATCTTCCTTAAAACATATTTACCTCAGTGCAACTTTTCTTAAATAAATAATTTAAATAATTCATTTGTCATGCCATGTGTAAAAATAAAATGTATAAAAAAATAGAATGCTTGGGGGGGGGAGGAGGCATAGACGTAAATGGTCCTTAGGAAAGCGATAGTAAACATTTTTTTTATATATATATAGTCTTTATACTAACCGAATGTTTGTAAATTTTGTTAATCGTGTACCATAATTACTAACCCTAAGTAAAATATTTTTTTTTGTTCATTTTTTTTAAGCAAGTTTACTGATATGTAACGAGCACAGACGACATTACATTATTTTTTTTTATTATTAAACATTAAAATAAAAAGTTCGCATTAAAAATTTTTTTTTTTAAGACAGAAAAATTGAAAATAAATTCTACCTTAAACTCGTATATATATAAATCGCACAGAGGAGAAAAATTATTAAAATAAAACTTTATTAAAGAAAAAGTATTTTAAAACTAAATTTTAAAAAGATTTGGAGATAAAATTATATCTTTAAATTTATCTTTAAATATATCTTTGGATTTGGAAAACAGGTTAATTAATGTTATGGAAATGATTATTTTAATTAGTCCAAGTGAATAAGCCCTTGGGCATTTAAATGTATAAACAATGGTCAGATAGGAAAACAATAGAAACTTTTAGCAAATAAAAAGAAATCCCTATGGAATTGGACCTCAGTGAAAAGACCACCATCATCGATGATGTAATGTTGAGTCAATCCTTAAGAATAATATAAAAGGAAAAGTGGGAAATTATTAGGGATTATTAAGAGAGGACTGAGATGTGTTAAGTTGGAGAGTTGGAGGTGAAGAGATTGAAAGATGCACTTTCAATTCCTTCAGCTGTTATAAAAATGGAAAAATGAAACATCGCTTTTCTTATACTGAGGACAACAGGATCGTCGGGGGATTTAATGTGGATTCCAAATGGCATGCAATGAATAAAGAGGAACGTTGAAAAAAAATCGTAAGAACTTTAAAAACATTTTGAAACACTATGAACATTAAATTAAAAACTTTACGTATTTAAAATAATTAAGAAATAGAATCCTATCTGACCAACGTTATTTATTAATTAGTTATAATTTTATTTAATGTATTTCTTTTGTAAAATCATTTCCATTTATTTATTTATTTGTTCTTTAAGTTTTATTATGATTTCTGTTTTTCATTAAACTAGTTATATAAATATTAAACTTAAGTCGGGCATGAATGGCTATATAGATTTGTAAAGTTATATTAGGGAGGGTAATCTTAGGTTATTCATTTTGTAGTTGAATTAGGTCAATGGATTGGATATATTGGTGTAATTAGTAGATGTAGTACGAGATTCGCTATGGGCAGAATCGCTATTATATGCCACACACTTCCGTTTTGCCTATGGAAGGGATTATAAGACGTAGAACGCTGTTCCTTTCGATGGAGTTTTTTTTATTGCTCTTCTTGTCTGATAGATGTAATATTCCTATCTGATGAGAAGCAGTTTCTTCTCTTAACCTAATTGTGCTGCCGTATTCGTATTACATTGAACACATCGATATATCAGATGGATTGAAGTTTGGTTTGACTGCGAACCTTTGGCCTAAGGTTAAACAAGGATTGAATATTTCCTTTTCAAATGCAAATCTATGTAGTCTATTCATACTCGACACTCCAAATAAAGATGCATTAAATTTAAGTTGGGTATAGATGCTTGCATGGGTTTGTGACTGGTTGATTATGTTTTTGGTTTTCATATTCGATCAAAATATATATAGACATTCGGTAAATACTGATACCTTATGGTGAGTATCTAAAATGTATTTATTCGGATGTCTTTTAAGTTACTGGTGTTAATGCAAGCATCTTATGGTGAATGCTATTGGGTTACTTATAAATTTCCCTCTGCAATTGACGGTATCAATGATTTTGTATTTTGATCGTTCATGTTTATTTTGAAAGGTTTTTGACCGTGGAATCTATGTAACCGATCTATACTCAACATTTTTAAACAAATCTGTGTGAACTAATAATAGTATAAAATTTAAAATGTAAATTAAAAATCTAAAAATAAAGTAAAAATAATGTTAAAGGTTAAAATAAACATATTAAAATAATAATGTTAAATCTTATATATATATATATATATATATATATATATATATATATATATATATATGTGCGTAAATAAATTTTTGTATGTTAATTACTGGCAGTGGCTTATTTTATTCCTTTTTTATATATTCTTAGATAAGAATTTATATTATATTATTTAATATCTGCTACTCCTTGAGCTAGTGACTTGGGCTAACGACCGGAATCAAAATTTAAAAAAAAATATATATATATTTTTTGACTTACGTATCTGCCTACTTTATAAATTTTTCTAGGTTCAAATGCCTAGATGGCACCCTGTAGTGCAGATGATGTTAAGTCTATTCTCTGGATCGTTATAATATATATATATATAAATTAATAATATTTAACAGATGTTATTGTTGAAATATTTTTAAGAATGTGGAAATATATGTTCTATTTTATTTTAGAAAAATCACAATCAGATACAAAAATTATTTATAGTTTCCTATTTTCATTGATTGCTGTAATCTGACTATAATTTTTCTAAAATAATATGTGTATATATATATATATGAAAAACAAAAAAAACACAAGTTAAAAAACTTGCTAACGCTTGTCTTTATGATAACAGATGGCGTTCTACCAAAAACACCGTCAAGCGTAGATTTCTGTTTACATAAACATCAGAGCGAGCATTCACTATCTCTAACTTTAATTCCACTTTCAGATCATGATTTCAAGCTATTTGCTATCATCAGTGAAAGACAGGTTTTCTTATTCCTGTCTTTCACTGACGATAGCAAATAGCTTGAAATCATGATCTGAAAGTGGAATTAAAGTTAGAGATAGTGAAGCTCGCTCTGACATTTATGTAAACAGAAAACTACGCTTGACGGTGTTTTTGGTAGAACGCCATCTGTTATCATATATATATATATATTGAGACTACTTCCATCATGGAATATTAAGTATTGAATTGCTTTAAAAAATTTAATTTAAATATTTTAATTACATTTAACTGTTAGTAATAGCATAGAGGTTAGTAAATGCACAATATTTAAAGAAATATTATTATTCTCTCTTCTTCAGCTGTTGGTAGTCTGATGAGTGACAGTATTAGCATGGATAAGTTGATTAGAACATTATTTTAAAATTTAATATTCAAGAATGTAAGGTTCCAGGTTCAATTATCATGCTAGTATTGTCACTGAATAGGCCAGAAACATCTGAACAAAGGTGAAGAATAATACCTCTTGAAACATTGTGCATTTATTTACCTGTGTGCTATCACTAACCGTTGAATGTAATTGGAATATTTCAATAAAGTCAAATTTTGTAAAGACATTCATTATGAATATTAGATGATGGAAATAGTTCAATATATAAATACAACTAAAATACTATCATCAAAAATCTCCAGTAAACACCAATATATATTATAATCATCTGGGAGAAGGTTTTGCATGTAGCCATCTTTGATCAACCATATAATATCCTCACTTATATTTGAATTAATATGATCAAAACTGGGCCAGCACATAGAATTGACTATTACACATGACAAGAAGGTATATATAATTTAATACATTTTTAAAAATTATTTAGATGGTCAAACCACAGCTGTATTTCAATACTCTTAATCCCGCACTTATTTAACTAAAATATAAAGTCTCCATGAATATACACATCATTTATATTTGTTTCAAATCCAAGAAACATCCAAATATTAGTAATATTCATGGAAAAGATTTCAACACCCTTCATTACTACTAACAATTAACCAGACAAATTTGTTGAATAATAATACCTCTTCATTGATTGTTGTATTCTGTCTGTTTTAAAATAAATATTATATAAACAAATATTCACCTTACATTGAAAAGTTTGCTAATTTGAATGGCGAGAAATTATGACAAAATAAAATGGAGGCTATATTGACAAATAAAAGATTATATTTATTTTGTCATAGTAAGATTCACTAACTAATTATAACTTTACACAACATTTAAACATGGAATTTGATCAATCTATTAATATTAAGAATAAAAGAAATAATAATAAAACAATTGTAACTATGTGAATGTAGATTGTAATTATATATGTAAAATCAGGCAAGTAATTAAAATTCTTATCAAGTTCTTTTATAAAGACTTTTTGATGAGCTCAACAATTTCGGTTTTTCTTTTTGTTCTTCTTCCTTTTATTTATTTGGAATTATAATGTTTATTCCTGTAAATTTAATTTTTATTCTTCTTTTGCTTACCTCATTCTGCAGATATCAATTCAGATCCATCACTGCACATATGACAATTTTCTTAATAGGAAAATGTTTTCATTTGATAGATCTTCAGCAATCAAATTATATAGCAAAGACAAACACTTCTTAGCAATGGAAAGTTAAGTTTAGATCTTCACATTAGATGTTTGGTGGATGCTACCTTTATAATTAACTGAGACCACATCATATCCAGACCAAAAAAAGCAAAAATAGAAGATTTGATAATGTCTCTTTATTAAAACTTTGTAACATATAATGTTATGCCTGGTACAGGATATATAAAACCAATAGTCCATTGACTTAGAGTAGGACCTGTCTTTTTTGGAACTTGCAGTTCATTAGTCAGTAGTCACAGCATATATCTTTCAGACAGTTTACAAATCTGAGTGCATGAAAAACAAATATAATAAAATATTTAATGATCTTTTTACAAGAAAAATCTGATCATTATATAAGGTATATCAGCCCTCTTCATTTCATCATTTTTTGTAACTTTTTATTAGTTTCAATAAAGAATGTAAACTACTTAATCTGATTAAGTTGCAAATTTATGAACTATTTAATCTGATTAGCTTTATTTTGATAATAATTTTGTATAAAATTTTTACTTGTTGATTTAATTATTGTCAAATAAGTATATAATATTTAATGCAAACTAACAAGACAAAACTTGATTAGACTTCTTTTAAATTGAATTATTTTAACTCAGACAAAATATAAGTAAGCATTGTTTCAACTATTTTAGAAAACATATTTTCTAATTATTTTTTTATAAACAAAACTCTCTTTCAAAAGACAGATCAAATAGATCTTAATCATTATCTCATTTAATTAACTTTTAAGTTTTGATTGCTGCCATATTGGATTTTAGAGAATTATGCTAAGTTAAAATTTGTACAATTTCCTAAGTGTGCACATATTAATAATAATATGATATATATTATTAGAAAAATAAAATATCAAGGAATGTAATGAAGCTAAGAAAATATAATCATTATCTTAAAAAAATTAAGAAAAAAAAACAAGATTTCTAATACTGTGAAAAAATATTAATGTTTATATTGGTTCACAAAATTTAAATTTTGGGAGTTAAATGTTAAAATAACATTTTTATTGACAGCTTATTTATATTCTTGTCAAAATATTGAAACAAATGATATATAACTTTACTTACCTCCGTTTAATCTTCATTTTAAAATTATTGAAATATCAGATACTGGTAACTTCCAATTCTGCTTGTTGACCTAGATTTTGTTTTTCTAAGCAGGTATATACTACTCATATGCTTCTTTTTAATATAAAAATAGTATTTCACAGTAAATATTGTATACCAGATATTATACATTGCATATTAAATATATATATGCATATCACACATATATATATATATATATATATGTGTGTGTGTGTGTGTGTGTGTGTAAAAAAAGAAACACATTGTAGATTGAAAACATATAGATAAAAAAATGATTGTTTAGAAATTTTCAATACACATAAAACATATCTTTATTCTAAAGCACAAAATAAAACACTATTCTATAGCATTATAAATTATTTATATAAAAAATAAAAATAAAGATTATATACTTACAGTTGATAATAAATTGTATTTCAAGAGTCTTCTGGCTCTCTGAATAACATTTACACCAATATACCAGTATTTTAATTCTTATTTTCAGGGAAAAATAAATCCCTGTTTTTTTCCCCATGAAATATAAAAAGTAAGAACAGAAAAAGGAATTTTTTTTTTTTTATAAACATTTTCAGAAAAAGTGTATTTTTTTATTGCAGAAATAAAAATTGTACTATTTTAAAGACAAAGTAATTACACAAATAACAATAAATGCCACACATTTTTATGCCTTACCATATTTGTGCTAGCATGATTTAAAATCTGTGATTGACAAAATTCTTAACAACATGTATTTTTGAGACAGTTCACAGTCAAGTTCTTAATTAAAATTTCAAAAAACAATTTTTTCCTCTATTTAATTTGACCACGTCTCTCCTTTATTTTGAAACTGTCTTATTTTAATAAACTTCAACAATTCACTTTTTTCTTTTAAATAAAAAGTACTGTTTTACACTGACTATATTTAACCATTCTCTTTACATTATTCATTTATACTTTTAAGACAGCCTTTAACCTGTATCAAATGCACCTTGAAATTTATAATATTCAAGAAATATCTCTATTTTTGCTGATAGAAGGACATCTCAAACCATGACACAAGATAATGACTTCTTTAAAGATACGAGCAGCCATCTTATGTTTAACCTAACTTTCCAATTATATAGGCTAATCTGAAGCATCTTGATTTAGAAACATGAAGCCATTGTTTTCTCCACTGTTTAAGTCCACTATTTCGTAGACAAATTACCATTTGCAAAATGTTACGATTTACGAGTTAATATTAAGATCTATGACACATGAGAAAATATTAAGATCTTTATACTGGAAATATATAAACTATTGTAGAGTTATAATTATTTATTAAGCACCCAGGAAGTATATGTAAATATTTTTAAGATAAGCTTTAACTTGTATCAAATGTGTCTTGAAATTTATAATAATCAAGCAATATCTTTATTTTGCTGATAGAGGGAACTTCAAACCATGATACAAGATAGTGACTTTTATAAAGATAAGAGTGACCATTTTATCTTCAACCTAACTTTTCACTTATAAACTTTAAGGATATTTACAAAAATGACATTGAGGTTTTAATTTTGAAGATGATTTGACCATTTTTTAATATTTCTAAAAGAAAATGAGGACATCATAAAAACACACCAGACATCTATTGATTCACCAAAGAAATGTCTTGCACATTTCTGAATGTTGAAATATTATTGAAATTTTTTTTAACAATTCCCTTATCTGATGCATCAGGAGAAAGAGCATTTTCTGTTTTAAAGTATGCAAAAATTATTTAATGAGTATTATGGAAGAAGAAAGATTAAATAATATGGCCATTCTGTATATAGAGTAGGAAATTTTAAGCCAAAATGACACTGCAAAAATAATTGATGAATTTGCAACAAATAAAGCAAGATCGAAATTCATGTAAAATATGTTTTTTTAATAAATTCATTTAATGTGTAAGGGTATGAAATTTTTGATTATTTTTCTTTTTTGTTAATAACTTAGTGAGAATTTTTTTGAATTTTTTTTTCTAACTTCAGTGTGATTCTAAATTTTTACCATTTGGAATGCCCACTTGGCTTGATCCACCTCTGATTCCCTCTTATATATATATATATAGACTTAAATTTAAGTATAATGAATTCAATTGTAATAGCAAAAATGATACACATTTTTTGTTATCTTACTTTCTTAAAGATTTAACTTTATTTTTTAACTAAATTGTATTTTGAAGAATAATATCATTTTATAATGAAAAGGAAAGGGGAAAAATATATTTCGAATACTTTAAGTTATTTACATGTAAGTAATATAATATTTAATTTACAATTTATATATATATATATATAATCTTTTAAATAATTATTATTTATAATTTGTTTTTAAAATATATTCTAATCTTATCTGGAAAATAATTTCGAGATGTTCTCGAACACAAAAATGTGTCCTAAGGTCTTTTAAAGTTTCACTTGGAGGTTGCTATAGTTTTTAATATTTTTTGGGTACTTGGAAGCATTGACATAAAAATGGAAATAATAAATTTGTCTGAATTTCTTAAAAATGGACACTCATGCTTGATTCCATTATTTTATTTAATTGTTAGCTGGCAACACTAAATGATGTCAGAGTAAAATCAATCTTCATGACAAAAGCTCACCATTCTCTACTTTTCAAATTATTTACTTTACCAATAATAGCTGGGCAAATTATTATCTAAGACTCATCATGAAAAATTGAAATTAGAAACAAAATTATTTCCCAAAAAACTAAATAAGACATCAGCTAATCAAGAATGATTTCTGAGTGACCTTTAAATTTAAAAAGAATTTGTTTAACATTTCATGTTGTAAATTTTTCATGTTAAAACTTAATTATATCAGCCAATCTTAAGTGTCTAAAAATGAGAACATGAATTTATATAAATCATTCATTTTAAATCCATTTTTCATTTTTAATATTCTTATTAGCTCTTCTGAAATATTAAATTCAATTTATGAGAATATTAAACGATGTTAAATTGTGTAATGTTTGATAAATTTTACAAGCACTATGTTGTAGATTGAACACTACTGTTTAATGTCACTTGTGAAAAAAGAATTATTACTTTCTATAATTTGTTACAATCTAAAACACAGCACTTGTAAAATTGATCAAATATTACAAAATTTATCATCGTTTAATAATGGTACATTGTAAATTTATAATTTCAGAAGTGGTAATAAGAATATTAAAATAAGAAATTGATTTAAATTGAAAGCTTTATAAATTCACTCTCATTTCTGGATATTTAAAATTGGCTCATATAAAAAGATTTGAGTTTGAAATTAAAATGACCACTCTTATTTTTTTAAAGTCTCTTTCTTGTGACTGGGTTGAGAGAATCCTTGCAGCCTAAACACTACTATTTAATGAAGATTGTGAGGAAAAGATGATAACTTTTTATCAAACAAAAGGACTCTTTATGCTATTAAAAAACTATTTCTTATTTATTTGTGTAAAAAAACAACAATAAAGTTGTATTTATATGTGTAATTTGTTAGCTCTCAAATTTAAGTTTAGCAGGTCAATCAATAAAATTCATATATAATTATTTAATCACAATAATTTCACTGCACACCTTCTATTTAGAAATAGTTATATCCTACTATGTTATGATAATATATTCATCTAAATCAAAGATAAAGATGTATTTAATAAATGTTCAGCATGAAAGATTTATTAAAGAATTTGATTCTTTTGTTATTTTAAAAATTTATTTTGGCTACTATTATTATTAGTAATAATTTTATTTATTAACTTTTAAATAATATTTATATTTAGAATCATTGGTTCATTTAATTGTCTTTATTTATCAAAATATAAAATATGCCATCTTAAAAATATATGACTTATTCTTAAGCAAACTCTAAAAAGGGAAATGCTTTATGATATAGAGTGGAAAATCCCTAAATATATTTACTGTTAAAATAAATAAGTTATTAAATGTATTTAGAGTTTTAAGACACTTAAAAAAAATGAGTTATGTGCAAAAAAGTCACCATAACTAAATGGCTCAAAGTTAGGTTATAATATTTAGGGTTTGTTTATATATTGTTTATGAATATAGTTATGCATAAAAATATTTTCGAAGACCAATGTGTAACTCTAACTAGAACTTATCAAACACGTTTATTGAATTTGTTATTTTTGTATTAATTTTATAACTTTCAGGATTAAAATATGCTTTTTTACTTTCAAAAAAGCATGATCATTCTGCATATTTAAATAACTGTTTTAATATTATCATAAGTGTTATTAGTATTGGAAATTTATCATCCACAAGATTACTTTTCCTAATTTTTTAAGTTATGCAGAAACCTGAAAATTCATTAGGTTACAGACATTTGACTTAGATTTAAGGCATTCCTATATTGTTTACAATAGAAAATAATGCCCAGAATGCATTTATTATCATCTGGTCTAACTTTCTTGCAAAGTGTTTAGAGTAAAAGAAAATATAATTTTTTTAAATTTTTCACAAAATATTATAACTGTACACTTTTAATTTAATCATTTATCTTTTATTTTTAGAAATAAAAGTTAATAAACTTGACCATAATATAAAAGAATAAAAACAACAGCATCTATTATGTCATTATTTGTCAGAATTTATATGGGCATTATAACCTTTTCAAATATTGTAACTTTTATAAAGCAAGTATCAGCTTTTAAAGCAGAATTTAATAGATTTATCACAAATCTACCCTTGTTCACATTTAAAAAAAAACTTAAAAAATAATTTGTTCATTTTTTAAAAGAGTGTTTACATTAACTTAGCTGATGTTATTTATGGTATATTATTCTTATTTACAAGTCAGTTTTAAATATTTAAAAGATCAAATGTGATTTCTTAGAATATTATTCATTTATAAGATAAAATTAAAAACAAATTGAGTCTCATCTTATTGAGATTTAGTGTAAGAGAAAGATTTTATACAGGAGTAAAATGTTGGAGCATTTTCAAAAACTCTCACCAGGTGAAACAAATAAAATGTTAGAATTTAAGAGAGTTTATAAGGTTAAGTTATATGGGTGTTCACCCAAATTTAAGACAACTTGATTTCCTAAAAAAAATATCCCATTGCACATACATGCTATATTTATAGCTTGTACTTAGCCACACCTGTGTTTGTTTCTTGCACTTGACGTTTTTTACCTTAGTTTTTGAACATAAAGTGTTATTTTAATTTCAGTCACCATTGAAACTATTTTTTTTTTAAACTCATAAATTATAAAGGATTGGAGAGCTATAAATACAACTTCCATTTGATAATACTATTGTTATGTATTAAAAGTTATATTTTATTCTTAATTCAGAAATGAATATTAATATATTATTTTTATTGAAGCTTATTTTGTATTGTTTTTAGATAAGAAAATATGATATTTTTATTTGAAATATATGAACAATAAAATTTTGCATCATATATGCATCATATGTTAGAATCCAGAGACAATGTTCTATTGTGGAAGATTATGAATGGAGGATTGGTGGTACATTGTTGGTATGGAGTATCCAATTTAGCTAGTCATCCAATTGGACTTCAGAACTGCATACTCAGAACACACATACTTTTCAAGAAAAACATAATATATAAATTATTTAATGTGTAATTATAATATATTGATTCAACAGGTAATAACATATATTTGATGTGTATTTCTAAAATATTAATACTTATTATTTTTGGATAAATTCCAACTTACACATTGAGAAAATAGATAGTTTTGTTGTTATAAATCCACCCTTCCATGTCACATCGATGTCTGATTCTATATTCCGTATTTTTCATTTACATTCATTCGCATTCAGTCGTTCTGCATTATCATAGATAGATATATCATAGGCTGAGCTAGAACTCATTATTTACCGTTATATATATATATATATATATATATATATATATATAATTTAAATAAATATACAATACTATTAATACAGTTAATTGCTATCCGACACTTAATTTTAAAACTATTTGATTATGTGACTTTTTTTTCTTCTTCATACTTAGTGATTTGAATAAGATACTTTAATTTTGAACAAATTACACAGCTTATACTTTGCCTGTCAAAAGATAAATATTTACCTAGAAATTATAGTAGGACTTACAACAAATTACTCTGTTATTTGTTTGTAATAGAATATCTGTTAGAAATAGTATTCAACTGTATTTTTTATATAATCATCTAAGAAAGACACATTTTATATTTATATATTTTGAATTTGATAATATATTTTCAAATTTTAGATTAAAAAAACAAACAAACTTTAATTTAATATAATTTATATTATTTTGTAAACAGAGGGATTTGAATTCCGAATTTTCAGTCTATTCATCCTCCACTGTATCTCAAGCAAGCAATACACATGACCACACACACGTGAAAATAATACATAATCTCCAATTTCGTGCAGAATCAGCACTCATCAGTTGGGTCAGATCATAATTATTAATATATATATATATAATATACAAACCATTATACAATTACAAATATCCAGTAACGCCCTCTGTTTAAAGTTCTATATTTCAATAATAGCAAATCGTATCATTTTACGGTTTGCTATTATTGAGATATAGAACTTTAAACAGAGGGCGTTACTGGATATTTGTAATTGTATAATGGTTTGTATATTGTCTATAATTATTTCAGTTAGTGTTAACAGTAACTTACTTTTCATATATATATATATATATATTCTTGCTATTAAAAGGTGTGAAGGTTGCCTTGACAGCAGTGAGAAATATTGATTACTATATTTTACTGTGAATGTTTAGGTGGTTACTGGTTGGAACTTATATATATATATATATATATATATATATATATATATATATATATATATATATATATATATATATATATATATATATATATATATATATATATAATCTGTGCTCAGCTTATATTAAGATAGCAATTCCTCAAACTTTAATGAACTTGCTTCACTCTTTTTACCCGTCTAAGTATTCAATCGAAAATTTCATTAAAAGAACAGCAATGGAACGCTCAAAACATTCACTGGGTTTGATATTATAGTCACATTGATTGATTGAGATAGAGTGAAGGATGAATAGACAGAAAAATTATGAGTGCAAATCCCTCTATTTTCATATATAGGAAACATTTAATATAAACATATGACATACTACCTTATAATTTAAATTTTTTGGTAGGTTTAGAAAGAAAAAAAAAGCATAGCTCTGAGCAATTGAATTTATGGGATCTTATTTTTACTTTGGCAGGTGAAATTTTATTTTGATTTATCAAGCAATTAAGGTTTATAAAAATATAAATAAAGTAAAATAAAACAAATAAGAAAAATCCAGTTTTTATTGATTGCAATATCTATAAAGGAGGCATTTATTGTACATAATAAGTATAGGAGAAATTTCATATTGTAGAAAGCATGCATAATTGTGCTAGAGATCCATGAAATTAAAGCTTGATCTGAAATATTATGAGGTAAATCTAGAGTTTGAGACAAAACATAAATTTAAGTCAATATTCAAACTTCACAAAATATGTTTTGGTCTGTAAGGATGTAATACTTATATTAATACTACTAGTAATAGAAGTTATTCAATAATATCATCCATTTCCCATCAGAGAAATGTTGATTTCCATCTAGTTACTATGGTTTACTTGTGTTTGCCATTCTTATGTACATATAATATTTAGTTTATATTTTTTTCTAATCAAGGGCTAATAAAGAACTATTATGACAGATCTAGATCAATAAATATACTAATTTTATTAAAAACAGTATGCCAATGAAATTAAAATATTAAACTTCACAACTAAATAAAAATTTAAATATAAAACTTTATATATACATTATCTCTATATTTTGATTATTCTTAGAAAAATGGCTATAATAATATTTGATAAATAAAGCATTATTAAAATTACATCAACTTAATCATGTTGTAATTAGGTGTAAATATCATAAGTAAAGCTTAAGTTTTGTTGACAAAAAATAAATAAATTATATAAATTATCACCTTTTTTAATATATGTATTTAATGTATGACTTTAATAGTATAACATTTAAAATGAGATAAAGATATTTTATAATTTAGCTACTCATATCATTCTATTCTTAGACATTTTACGGCGTGACAATGTCCATTGTAAAATGATCAAATAAATATATTATTTAGTGCATTCAATCCTTTTATATTTATGATGCTATCACATACACTTATAATGCACATAATTCATTAGAATATTGTTATAAGCTTCAGTAATATTTTTCATAATGCAATATTGATCTATTATAAAATATAAGACTAAATTTGAAAGGAAAAATATAGATTCTCGAAAAATCTATTATTTTTATTGTGATTAGTTTATTAAATTATTGCTTATAGATATGTTCCATGATCGATGTCTATGCTAATACTCTAATTATCACACACACATATATATATATATAAAACAAAAAAACAAAAAAATAAAGACTTATAAATCCAATAAATAATATAATATTTCAACCAGAGGACTGGTTTTCATCAGAAAGGAAAAAAAATACACAGTAAAATGGCGATAATCAAAAATTACAGATTTGGTAAAAGATTAAAAATTTAACAAACCCCCCCTGATTGGTCACAAAATCTAACACAGAATATCTACCCAATCAATAACAAAATTCAAACAAAAAAAAAAAAGTAAAAAAAAGTAAGTTACTGTTAACACTAACTGAAATAATTATAGAAAATATACAAACCATTATACAATTACAAATATCCAGTAACGCCCTCTGTTTAAAGTACTATAACTCAATAATAGCAAAAGTACTTCTGCGGATTTAAGGATTGTTTGTAATAGTTTGTAAACCGTTAAATTTATTATTTCAATTATAATTACAATTTTGTTTTTAATTAACAGACATTTTATTTATTTTATATTGTGTGTGTGTGTGTTTTCATGATTATATGAGGTAAACAAAGTAGTTTTTTTTGGTTACACTCTGTGTTATTTTTGCTTACTTCCCAATGTTTTGACAAAATAGGATCTGTCATTTTCAAGGTTAATTTTTCAAAGAAAAAACATTAGATATCAAATAGTAATGAGATTGATTGTGAGGTAAAGAATAAAATTGAGTGTGAAGTAGTAGAATATTCAGAATATATGAATTAACAAAATGTTAATTTTTTTATTTTCTCCATTAATTGCTTTCAAATGTTATTAGAAGAAAGAGATAAAATAATTGGTTTCTATAAGTCTGGAATACGTTGTGCTTCACTAGCTTTATTTAAAACTATTGGTCTTTTTAATCCTTTTTTTTTTAAATTTAAATTTTTCTTCTAATATAAACTTGAAAACCATTAATCGTGAAACTGAAAAAAATAAACATTTTGTTAATTCACATATTTTTAATGCTCAACTACTTCAGATCAATCTCATTCTTTACCTCACACTCAATCTTGTTACTATTTGAGATCTAATTATTTTTCTTTAAAAAGTTAACCTTGAAAGTGATGGATGCTATTTTTCCAAAACATTGGGAAAAAAGCAAAAATATCACACGGTTTAACTCAAAAACTACTTTGTTTATATATATATAATTATTTTACTGGCATTTGTACTTATCCTTTATGAAGTGGTTTTTATTTTTATTTTAATTTAGTTGAGTGCACTTTCAGTGACTAGCACAATAATTATAGCATGTTTCATGTTGCTGCTTTTTTATTTATAATTCTTCTTAACTATACATAATATATAAATCAATTCATTTAAATATTCCATCTGGGTGATTATTGCCTGCTGTTTTTCTTTTATTTATCATGTTTTTGTGGTTGATTGTAAAGCAAGATTCTTTTAGTTTTCTTTTCTGGTGATAGAATTCCATACATAGCAAGTTGATTAATGATGGGTCAAAGATATGAACATGCTGTCTCTGGTGGTCACAAAATATGAATCATCGACTTGGTGTGATAACTAAAAAAGAAAAGTAAAAGTAGTTTGCTTTATAGCAAATTACAAAAGACAAAATAAGATTCAATTATCACACAGATGAAATATTTAAATGAACTGATTTATATATTATTCACAACTAAAATATATTATAAATAAAGCAGCAACAATATAAAATATGAGTACTATGATCATGCTGCTTGTCATAACCCTACAAATTAAGAAAATAAATAAAACTGTTTCGTCTACAGGCGCATATGCAAGTACATACTCATAAAAATTACATATGCAGGCGAAGAAAAAAAGGAATATTATATATATGTTGTTTTCAATAATTCAACATATAAAAATAATTAATATATGTTTAATCAGATTTCAATCAACATATAACATTTGCATATACAATTATGTTGTGTAGATATTTGCAATTTAGTGTCCACTTCTTTCAAATTTTACTATTTTATCTTATAATAAACTTATCATTGTAATTATATTTTAGCATGACTAATTTTAACATCATCATTTCTCAAATTATATAATTCGAACAATAAAATTGTATAAGTGAGAAAAATTTTAATAAGAGGATATTTCTCAATTCATATTCAATAAACTTTTAGAAGCACACATCTCTTTGCATATATATATATATATATATATATATGCAAAGAGATATATATATAAGTCATATATATATACATATATATATATATATATATATATATATGACTTGAGATATCCTTTTTCCGTAATAAATGACTAACAATCTTTGACCATCGCAATACTTAAAAAATGCAATACAAAAAAATAAACTTTAAATAAAAATATGTAAAAATATAATTAAGCAATATTATTTTTTTAAAAACATGTTTTTACAAAATTTTCCATTTTCTCATCATTCTTTAATATGTTAATTGTGCATAGACATAAAATACGTATTTGATAAAGCATAAAGCATTTCTCTGTAGTAGTAACAATAAGAATATCTTTCAAAAATATTTTTACTTGTATTTTGTCAAAATTTCCATGAGGTTTAAACTGAACTGTTACGGTAAAATAAACAATAAAATTCTATAACATTTTAAACAAATCATCTTAAAAAATCATGATTTGTTGATTATTAATGTAATAAATATTTATTTAAAATATATTTTATATAAAGAACGAAACAGACTCAGATTTTAATTTTGAAAGAAGAAAATGGTTAAATTCATAGCTTGACATTCTCTGACCAATTACTGGATTCTATAAAGACATTTGTAAAATAGAACAGATAATGCATACTTTATGAAAAATTCTCTTCAATTAAAAAAAAAAACGAATATAGATTCATTGTTTAACTGATAATAAGAAACATAATAGATGAAATTAATTACAAAATTGAACTTAGTTCGAGAGTTTTTGATAGAAATAACTTAATATTAAAAGAAATATGCCAATGTGTTTGAAAGGAGAGTTTTTAATAAATGTGTTTTATTAGTTCTTACTTATGGACTAACATATGGTCATTTAACAAAAGAACAATACTAAGCCTTCAGACCATTCAATGAAGTATAGAGATATCCATGATAAGAGTAACATGACAAGGTGGTTTTATTAATATCATTGAAGAAATTAAGACACTGAAATGGAATTCGGCTAAAATTATTGCTAGAATATTAAATTGGATTCCAAGACATTTTAAAATATTTAGGAAAAGACTATATATATATATATATATATATATATATATATATATATATATATATATATATATATATATATATATATATATATATATATATATATTAACCTATACCTATCCACTCTATCTTATACAACTGATATACATAACCATCCACATGTAAAAAAGATAATTTCCAATATACATAATTTATGCTAAAACAGTAGAAATCAATCCAAATTGCCATTTCACACACATATTTACAACCAGTGCTCAATTTATATTAAGACAGCAAATATTCAAACATTAATGGAAAAAATTCAAACTTCTCCATTCTCCAACTTCTTATCCATCCATATCACTTAAAATCCAAGAATGAACTGCTCAAAGCCCCTATTGATGCCAATATTGCTGTCATACACATGTTGATTTTAAGTTACTCCGACTCCTCACATATAGGATCTTAAATGTATATTAAATTACAGAGAAGAGGAATGTTAAACTAGCGGATGCATATGTAATATTTAATAAATACATTTATATTGTCTATACTAAAATTAATGTAATTAGAAAGGGACTTGCAACTAAGACTTTCAAACTCCCTATAAATATCCTCTCTATCTTATACTACCAATATAAATAACCACATACATGTTAGAAAGATAAATTTTATATATATATATATATATATATATACATACATGTTAGAAAGATAAATTTATATATATATATATATATATATATATATTGTGACCCTCTGAATGGGCACAAGGAATTGAGATACTTTGTATCTGTAGTGAATAGTTGTATTGTATTAAAAAAAATGAAATAGCCTTAGAATTTTAAAAATTTTTGCTGGAAATTGTTTAAAGCTTTTGATGTTGATTGCTTATGCAATTGATTAACCACTTTATAAGCATTTATTATTATTATTATTATTATTATTATTATTATTATTATTATTATTATTATTATTATTATTATTATTATTATTATTATTATTATTATTATTATTATTATTATTATTATTATTATTATTATTATTATTATTATTATCATTATTATTATTATTATTATTATTATTATTATTATTATTATTATTATTATTATTATAGTTAATGAAGTATTTAATGCATAAGAAAGAGGGGTTATTTATTATAGGGATTAATATATTTTGTCAGGAGGATGCAAAGTTATTTTAATTTAGTTTAGTATTGGTTTAAAAGGTTTCATAATCCCTTTTTCATTTATACCTATCCCTTTATCAATATTAATAGCCATCTCAATTATATTTAGTCAAGATAGTTTAATATTTAGATTGCAGTACATGTGCATGCATGTATGTCTCTGTATCATTTTCATTTCATTTTAGTATTTTAATAACATTAAGCAATAGTACATTTAACATGAAGACATTTAAATTACAGAGATTATCTTTAATAATTTAACAAATATATTTTTTTCCAATGATTAATAGATATTTGGATTAGTGGATTATTTTACAAATTAAATAAATTATTAATCATTTTTGTTTAACAGTTAATTAATATTCATTTCTTTCAAGTTTATAAAAGTTATATTTTTTTATTAATATTAATTTTTTTTTGTCTTGATTTAATTTTAAAAATCAGAATGATTTTTTTTTAAAGAAAATATTTCTTGCATATGTAATGAGATTAAGTGCAAAAAGATTTGAGTTAATCTTTTGAAGGGAAATGACCTTTTGATGGGGAGGAGGGAAAGAGATAGCTATTTAACAGATAGTTTAGATTAAAAAATGCTCATTATTGATATAATTGCAGCCAGTATAAAAGGTACATGTCCCTTCCATAAGTCAAATTGGCTTTAAAAAAGCTTTAAAGTAAACTTCAAGAAAAGCTATAGGAAATTACAGTACGGAAAGGTCTACAATTAACATGCAAGGCTAAAAATATCAGAAGGTATGTCAGTTTTTTTTATTTCCTTACCTCTTTTAAACATTTGAATTAACCACCTCATACTTATTAATATTTTAAAATGTATATTGATAATATTAAGCTTGCATTATTTTATTTACTTATCATTAAGAAGGAAAATAAAATGCATGAGCTTTGTAATTATTTACATGTGTTGTATAATATCTCTTGGAAATATGTGCAGAACAGTTTTACAGAATTTATTTTAATTTTTCACTATATTTTATGTCTTGCTTTTAAAAAAGTTAAATACAAAATTTAAAGGGTATGTGTATTTTAATATATTATGCTATACTTAAATTCATTATGGAGAAATGACGATATTTATTTATTTAGTATTCCTAAAAATAATATGTATTTTTATGAAAGGAATAAAATGTGAATTACTTCAAATAACCAAAAAATACTACTCATTAAATATGTACTTAAATCGGATGGAAGGACAGGAATGCAGTGTATTTCTGTTCTCTCTGATATGGATGCATTAGAAAATAAATTATTACTAATCGTGGAATTACCAATGAATTGTGATGTATTAATTTGCAATATTTAAAAATAAACTATATGTATACTAGCTTATAAAATTTCAGAAAAACAAATGCTATTTAAGAAATTTATTAAGAACAATGGCTTACTTAATTTAAAATTACTACGGAGTGAATTAAATAATTCTTGTACAGCTGTTACTAAAAATGTCTTTCATATTTCTGTCATGATAAAATTGATTACTTATATATGGTGTAGTAAGCTCAATTAGTTAAACTATGAACATTGGGGCTACTGAATCACATTTAAATTGTGATTATTTCTTTTTCATCCTGCAGAAATTTATTTTGTGTTGCTTTTTCTTAATGGACATGAACTCAGTTTGGAATCTATTTCCACATCATTTAATAAGATTGGAGAAGGACTTAGCAAGTAAACATTTTATTTTAAGTCAAAGAACAAATGATCTTTGTTTCTTTATTTTTTTTTATTACTTGTCATCATTAATGTGTATGATAGACAGATAGGCATATTTATTATTATGTTTTACTTATAATTTTGTGCTATTATAAACTTCTAGATCATCTCGGAATGCATATTCACAATTTGTGGATAAGCTGGTAAAAATTGATTTTATTCAAATATGCATTGTATTATATTTTACGAAGGTAAAAAATATTATTTTTTTATTATATGGTTAAAAAGAGGCGTATATTTTATGTTGTATATTTTTCTTTATCTCAAAGTGAGAATTTTGGCTTCAAAGTAGTGAGTGTCTGATAGAAATATTCTGCCAGAAATGGCAAAGAAATCTTGTTCATAATATTTATGACTATTTAGACTTTAAAATAATTTAAAGTTTATTCTGAATTAAAAGTTATACCTGAATGTATTATTTAATTACCATGTTGCTTGCATAATATATAACTTGGAATTGTTTTTTTTTTCATATATTCTTATTCACGTGTGTGTGTATTTTGTGCAATTATAACATCTGTTTAATAAAGTTCAGTTTGTAAATATTTTATGTATAAATTTTGGATATTATCATATTCTAAAGAATTGAATGGATTAGTAGGTTATCTGTATGTATTTATCTGCCAGCATGTATATATAATGACAGATATGTAGAAGAGCTTTGGGAATGGAAAGTACTCTGAATGCGTTCTTTGTTTGTAGGGATAAGAGATTTTGCCCATATAATATATTTTAATAATTATTCCATGAGTAGAGCCTAGTTTATATTGTATGCACATTATGAAATGATTTGAAGTTAAGTGATGTTTTCTTAAGGTTCTAGTGATGAGAAAAAATAGCTCACCAGTAGTATATTTCAGAATTAGATGAGTTATGTTTTCTTATGGTCCTGGTGATGAGAAAAAAGTCCCCACCAATAGTATATTTTAGAATTAGATGAATTACTGTAGAAGTGTTAAGTAAAGAGTTTATTTGCTCCTCATGTGAATTTCCCTTGGAACGTATAATCATGAAAATATAGCTCTGTGTTATTTAATATGTTGCCAGATAAATAGTTAATTCTTGATATAATATTAGTGTCTAATTTTGTTGGATGGTTTACGACATTGTCTGAAATGAAATAATTGTTTAATATTTTCTTGATGAATGGATAGTGTGTAAAAAGATTGTTTTCTATTATTGTTGCTTGGACATACACACACACATGTAATGTAAACAATATCGTGAATACAAAAGTATAGAGTTATTGAAAGTAAAAAATGGGAAATATATGTTTTGAAACATATTATATTCATTTAATACAGTATTATAAATCATCAAACCATCAGAATGAATATGATTTCATTGTTATGCATGAAAGGTATATGTAATTAAAAATGATTATTTAATTAGTTAAAAAAGTTGCTTTGTTGATGGCCAGATATATTAGTTTAATTTATTTTATTAATCAATAAAATATCCTCCCATAAATATTTATTGTGCCAATAATATAATATATTATTTAGATAATGATATGTTTAAATGAAACACTTATTGTGCCAATAATATAATATATTATTTAGATAATGATATGTTTAAATGAAACACTTAAGCAAAGCAGGTACTCAAAGTTATAATATTCAAGTTTTGTTGTTAATTTTTCTCTTTCAAGATAATTATATTTGACCTATAAGTGATTACAAAAAATAAAAATAAAAATAAAAAGATAACAAGAATTAACTAGATGATGTTACAGGGTGATATATACAAAGAAGAAATGATCCAAAAGTCAGTAGAATATAAAATGAATGTTAGTGAAGAACTTAGTCTGTGGATGCAAGGTGAATATTATTCATCTAGTCTATAATGAAATACCTTTGTTAGTAAACCCTGTTTTGGCAAGTTTTGGTTGGAGGGTTTTATTAAATCATAATAGTTATTTTCATATAAATTATTTAGGGGTTGGTTGGAGAGGTGCTGTTTAGACCAGTTGTGAATTCCCAGGTTAATATGGCCAGGTATGGATCAGCCTCTCTCTTGTCTGTTTCTCGGATATTTTTAATTATGTTGAGGAAGCATTTATTGATTTCGTTAAGTGGTAATTTTTGAAAAATCACCTTGCATCTGGTCAACCAGATGGCAAAGTTTATGTATGTGGCAAGCCTGATTTCAGCAAAAATGCCTCTATTTAAAACCCCTTGAAGAGATATGTTAGATCTGGACCATTATTATCAACGTGTTTCTGGAAGTTTTGTCTTAGTCCTTTCCAGACTGAACAAAGGCAAAGGATATGGTCCATATCTTCCGGGCTGGAAAGACAGAACCAACATATGGAATCTATGCGGAAACCTCTTCTATTAAGAAATATAGCAGTGGAGAGGCTACCAAGGTTAATTTTGAGAAGAAAGTCTGTATGTTTAGGTGCTAGTTTCAATCTATGGGCTAGTTTGTGCAGTTTGTTTATGTCAATGGGGAGGTAAATATGTGCCTTCTGGGTATTTGAGTTGGATAGGTTGAAGGCTTCCCAATAGGTTATTTTTGAATTGAACATGGTCACAGAAGCTACTATGTGCATAAAAATGTATGAGATCTGTGTTTGAAACCAGATGGGAGTGAACCTCTGAGGGGGTGGTCTATCAGTGGGAATGACTTGCTCTTTGGGAAGTGGACATTGGAAGGTCCTGCAATCAGAATAAAGTTTATGGACCATATTGTAAGTTCTCTGCATTGCAAATACCTTTATTGAATGCAGTCCCAGTCCATTCATGTTTCTTGGTTTTTGAAAAGAGTGCAGGCTAATAAATGATCTATGCCCATCTCTACAGAGTCGCAGACAGTGGGATTCTACTTTTTTAATGAAAGCTTCTGTTGGTTTGAAACCCGCAAGATAATATATAATCTTGGGTAGTATGAGGGAGTTTAAGAGTGAGACCTTTCCAAATGTGGTTATATATATTCTTGAGAGGCATGTTATGATGGTGTCTATTTTGTTAAGTAGTCTTCATTAGTATTTCCATCCTCATTGCTGTAGGGGATAGTGACATATTGAATCCCAAAAAAGGCTGATGCATAGCTTGTAATGAACCTGTTATCCTGTTAGCTGTTTTGATATTCCAAATTTCTGATTTGTTCCTGTTAACAGCACACCCATGTGTCTGAGCATAGTGCTGTAATAGGCTTTCAAGAATGTTTATTTCTTCATGTGTTTTAAGAAACACCACTACATCATCCATGTAGGAGATGTGGGAGATGTTTTCATTAAGAAGAGGGATGGAGATCGGGAGTGTATCCTCAATGCTCAAAAGCAAGGGATTTATATAGCTCATGAAGAGGAGAGCACTTAATGGGGAGCCCTGGGGAATGGAGATGCAGGGTTTGAACCCAGGGTCAATTCTCCCATTTAGAGAAAAAAATCTCTTGATTTGCTAGGAGATTCTCTATGATCTGAATGTATGCCAAAGGAACCTGAAGAACCTCTAGTTCACCAAGTAGTACATCTATTCAGACAGAGTCAAAAGCCCTGGCGAAGTCTAGTTGGACTGTGACCGGCCGGGATTGTTTTGTTCTATGGATATGATCAATGAGGAGTCGAAATCGGCTTACAGCATCACCAGTCGATGAACCCCCCTTAGCATATTGATGCCTGGAAAGTTTTGATATGATTTACTCTTGAATTTTACCTTTTATAATGCTTTCAATTATTTTGATTAGGAGAGGAACCATAGATATTGGCCTAATGTTATTTTAGTCTACAGGTAGATCTTTCTTTTTTATGAAAGGGACCACTGATATAGGGTAGATCCCTGGAATATGTAGGCTATCAGTGTCTAAGAGATCAATGATTCCCCTTGTAACATGTATGGTAAATTTTTTTCAAGTGTATCAGAAGAAATCTAGGAATTCCATGTATGCCAGGATGGGTGTGTTCAGGCAGGCTTTTAATTTTTGAGATGATATCAGCTTCAGTAATGCTGTGAGAGTTATTTGAGTCTTTCACAAATTTGTGTCATCTGGTAACAGTTCCAATGGGCTGCAGTTTGGTGGAATAATAATCCCTAATTTTGTTAAGCATACTGATGCCAGAGTAAGTAATACCATCAAGGCACAAAGAGGAGGGTGTGTGATTTCTTTTTCCTGACCCGAGGGCTCATCTGATATAACCTGGAGTCCAGCAATCTTGTTGTTCCAAATAATTGGTGCTCGCTTAATACAAATATATTCCACAAGAGTCATTCTGGTTTGTTTATATGTATGTTTTAGGAGTAGGATTTCTGGGATGTTGTGGTCTGTAACTTGGATGCTTTTCAGCTCAGATGTAATCCAATCAAGTTCTGAGAGTAATCATAATGACCCTTTCTGGTATCTATTGTATTGGTTAATAAACTTTTGTATTGAGGTTATGAATGTATTCCATCCTTGTAATGCTGGTTGATTCCATATCTTCTGTTCTTGAAAGGTGATGTATATATCTGAGAATAATTGGGGGGGCACATTGTGCCTGTTGAGTAGTCTCATCATCCGGGGAAGGTTGGTTGATGTATGGGGTTGTGTTTGCAATTTGATGGTAGCTTGAACAGCAAGATGATCTGAAAAGGCAATAGCCCAGAGCTGTGTATCTATGAACGAGTTCATTTCAGGAGAGTAGAATATGTCTATGAGCGAGTGAGTACTTCTGGTATAGAAAGAGAAGGTTCCTTCATGAAAGAGTGCCTTCCCACTGTGAATGTTTCTAGCAACCATCTTTAAATATTTTTTTCTCAAAATGGTCAAAAGTGTGGTTGAAATCACCAAGCCAGATAACTGGGCTAGAGTTCAATCTAATTGCTATGTTTATATTATGTATAACTTTGTGTACTATTTGTTCATCTTTAACCACATACACATTGATAAGAGTGAACAGAAAACCCTGGATTTGTATAGTAGCAATAATGCAATTGGTATCAATGTGCAGGATTTTGAAGAAGTCAAAAATTGAATTTCTATTGATGATAAGAGCAACCCCAGCAGTAGCTGAGATGGAGAAAAATTATATAAAGTAATCAAAGCTTTCAATTGTTTTTATTATTGTGGGGTCTATGTGAAGGTGGAGCTTGGTTTCTGATAAGCAAAGTATATCTGGTTTTTGGAGTTTGAACCAATGTGAGATAGCAAATGCCCTGTCTTTGGAGTTAAGCCCCCTGATGTTGAGTGACGTTATTGTGAATAACATTTTGAAGTAGGTTGCTTGGTTTCTTGTTCATTAGCAGGAAGACTTTCAGTGAGCTGGTTGTATTTTTGCATTAGGCTGACTTCAGGATCAGTTGATGGGTTCCATAATGTTAAATCTTGGGGGGCTATTTTCCCAGAGGTATTAGCTCCAGGTTGGGTATGATATGTGTTTGATGTATTGTCATAATATGATTTTAGGGATTCATCTTTCCATTTTTTATGGTTGGGACTGGCATTGCACTATATGTCATCAGAGGTTGATGTGGTCTCATTTGAGTCAATATTTCCACTATTGTTATTGTTGTGAACAAAAGTGGTGGATTGTGTGTTTCTGTTCTGGTGCTTTTTCCTTTTGCGTGGTGTGGTGAAGGGTTTAGGGACATGGTCAGGTCCAGACTCTGTGAGGCTTGCAGTTTATTCTTGCCTAGTTTCAGCATCCATTTCTTCTTGCTCAAAGTCAGAACAAGTGTCTGTTGAAGAGAAGTAAGTTTTGCTTGTCTTGTTTTGACGTGTTGGGTGGCATCCCAGTGGGTTGGTTTCTTGGCATTGGTTTTGATCTTTTGTGTTGTTTTGATGAGAATCATTTGTTGAATGATTATATGTTTTCAGCTTGATAGAAGTCTCAGGCTCTAAGTTTATATCTCGATTATGTTCTATTTTGGGTTTTGTTTGTTGCATATTTTGCTGTTCTTGTATATGCTCTTCTTTTGAACCACACCGATGTGACCGACCTACAAAGGTACCACAAGAAGTGCAGTGTCTGGAGGGGCAGTTGCACAGCAGGTGTCCTGTCTTCCTGCATTTGAAACATTGTGATTCAACTCCCCAGAATGAGATGAAAAGAGGCACTCTTCCAATACGGATTGTGGGGGGGGGTATCTAATGGCACTATTCCTTTTTTTAATGTAATTTGAAAGAGTGCTATGTTTTGTGGAACTTCTTCTTGTATTCCAGGGACCCTAAGATATTTAAAAGAAGTGATTTGCCCATAAGGCATTAGAAAGTTTTGTAAGTCAGAAATATTGAATCCCAGACCACGATTTTTTACTCTGCCACTTATTGAAGTGTCATGGACTATGTTTGGATTGATGGTAATTAGGTATCTGTTATCAAGTATCCTATATTTATTTTTAAAAGCTTGTTTTTTCATGATGTTTGTAAATTGGAGGATTAGATAGCATGGATTGGAGTGATATGATACCCTTTGAATAACTTTCCAGAGATCTTCGGCACTTAGCAGGTCGAAGAGTTTACTGGTTGGAAATGGGTATAATCTTAGTAAGTGGTCTGTAGTGGACAGAATGAGCGAGGCTCATCATTGAAGATAGCAAAAGATTTTAGTAATCCTTGTGGCATGGCTTCAATGAATTTGGTAACTGTTTCAGTATAAAGCTGATGATTATTGAGTTGGTCATGAGAACTGTTTGATGGTTCATGTATAAACATTCCTGTGTCTGATGCCTCATCCAACTCCCCCATCAACTCAATCAATTGTTGTGTGGCTTCATTATTGTCTTTCAGATTATTTGAATTGTGTTTTATGTTTCCTGTTACTGATTTGTCATTATTATTGGATTTTACAATGTTTGCATAAGTGTTGGCTGTCATATTATCTTTTTGTGTATAATCTGGTTTAGTTATATATCTTTGTGATTGCCTAAATTGTTCATTTGTTGTTTTATTGGAATCGTGATTATCGTCTTGATGTTTGTCGATTTATCATCTTAATGTTTGAAATATCTATTGTTATGCTTTATTTCAGAGGAAGAGCTGATGTCTATGGACTCTTCACTACTAGTGTGATCTGGGTTATTTGTTTTGTTTTCAGGCACAAGCGTTGATGTGAAACTGGATTCATAATTTTTTCTCTTGTTCACACAAATATTATTTTGCTTGATGGAACTCTTCATGGTATTGTATTCTATAACATTCGCATGATTGATGTTAACTGATCGCGTTGTTCTAATTTGACTTGCTTTTTGCGTATTTTCGCCGCTGCAGATTTTAGGTTTGGCTAAAGATTTTTTATGTTTTTCATTTAGAGTTGATTCAACTATGGGGTGAGGAGTTAATTCTCCATCAGAAGGGTCTTGTGAAGGGTTTCCTTCTGTTTTAAGTGTTTTCTTTTTGGTATGAGGAAACTTATCCTTGTCATTTTCCCTTGGTGTTTGTTTGCGAAGTTTTAACGTTTTATCGTTCAATGGGCTGATGTTTATTTTAGAAACACAGCATTTTGCTTTTGATAAATTATCTGATTTGTTTTGTTTTGTTATTGGGAAATTTAAATGTCTATATATTTTTTACCCTGACTATCGACTATAGATTTTTGAAGTAATTCACCCCCCTCATCCATGTTCATTTTGTTGTTAATTTTTGATTTCAAAAAGGTATAAATAATGTAATATAATAGGGATAATCCCAAAGTGATGTCCAAGGTTTGTTTGAGAATTTAAAATTATTAAGACAAGCAGATTATTGTAAATAAGTATATTAAATTAAATTTTAGTGTAATAAATGATTTGTTTATTTATTAAAGAACTGTGTCTTGAGTTATTCTTGTATATATTCATGTTTCAATTTCCACATCACCACATTTCATACATCTATTATAAAATAGATATATTATTTTATAGTTATAATATCAAATGTGCAGGTGTCTGACAATTTTGTTTCCTTAATCCAAACATTATAAAGTACATTTGCCACTTGATAAACGTATTAGAAAGGTTGCCCAATTAGTATATTTGTTAGATGATGATATGAGATTAAAATATCCCTATTTCTGTCATTATCTTATTGCTAAACACAGTAAAACATTTAGTCAATTTATTTTATTACATTTTATTATAAGTTAGAATTATAAATTATGGGTCAATGTATTTTCTTTAATTCAACTGTGTTTTTTTTTAATTCTCTGAGATATTATTGTATATTCCTTGATTGGCATTAAGGTAGCTGTTTAGATGATGATATGCCAAGTCATAGAATTCTTTAGTGATATAATTATATCAAGCTGATATATGCGATACTTGGATGAAAGAAGAAATTAAGTTGAAAGGATATTTTAATAGACTGTACTAATAAACATTGCGATTCTTTATCATGCAGTTAGTTAACAAAAAGGATTTATATTATATTTAATGTTTTATAGTATTTCTTCTTTCATTTACTTATAATTATATATCTTATGAATTTCCTATAACCTCCCACTGAGCTGAGCTGAATGTAGACTTAGGTAAAAAGTCTCAGTAATAATTTTGTATCAGATGTGTTATTATATTGTTCTATTCATTAATAGAACTGGCACCCTGGGCATTTACTCATATAATGTATATGAGTGGTGTTGGGAGGGTAGGTTATAATATATATATATATATATATATAAAATAAATATATATATATATATATATATATATATATTGTTTTCCTGAAAGTTTGTGATAATGGTGTCGTAGTTGTATTTTTATAATAGACTATTTGAGTATTGAATGTCTTTAGAAAAATTTAAACGTTCTAAATACATTCAACTGTTAATAATACCACATCAAACAGGTTAGTATATTCACATTTTGAGAGGTATTAGCCAGACCAATGACAGTACTAGATGGGATTCAAACTTGGATCCTAAGAATCTCAAGTATTGAATTTTAAGATAAATGCTCTAATCAACTCATTACTTAGGGAAAAGTAGTGAAATTAGTAGGAACTTCATAGATAAGTATATGAAACTTTTACTGACAATTCCATTTGGCAAGATGACTTAGTTAGTTAGAGCATTCTCTTAAAATTCCATAATTAAAAAATGTAAGGATCCAGGTTCGAATCCCATGCTGGTATTGTCACTATTCAGGCCAGCAACACCTAAAGAAGAGGGGAAAATAAAACTTTTCAAAATGTTGTGCATATACTAACCTGTTTGATGTGCTATTACTAACAGTTGAATGCATTTGGAATATTTAAATGAAGTAAGACATTCAAACATCATATTAGATGATGGAAATAGTCCAATATAAAAATACATTCTATATATGTAGTTCTTGTTGAACCAGCACTCATTTGTTGAACCAGATCATCATTTCCCCCTACACATACACACACACACACACACACACACACACATATATATATATATATATATATATATATATAATCGATGCTCAGTTTATGTTAAGATAGAAAATCTTCACTGGACTGGCACTCTCTAACTTTTCAGCTATTTCTGTAATTACATCTAAACTTCAAGTATATAAATTATACTTGGCTTCAAATATTACAGATTCAGCTTGTATCATGTCTATTCCTCTTTTGTTATTAAAAGGATAAGGAGGTCCTATACAAGAGTAGTCAGAGTAACTTAAAGTCAAAATAGGTATAACAATAATATTAGGGTCAAAAGGAATTTGGGCAATCTCATCACAATTTCAATGTTAAGGATGGCTGAAAAATTAGAGTGTGGAGTAGTTTGAAGGCTGTCCATTATAGTTTGAAGATTTTTTATCTTAATATAAATCAAGAACAAATTATGTATAAGTGTGGGAAATGGTTATCTGTGACAACTGATGAGAGCTGGCTTAGCATGATATTGGAAATCATTCATATTTTTCACGTGTGTGGTTATGTATATCGGATGTGAATGTTTGTCTTCAAATCTCCTATATATGTATATATATATATATATATATATATATATATATATATATATATATATATATATATATATATATATATATATATATATATATATATATATATATATTGTGATTATAATGTAATAAATGTGAATGAGATTCAGCTTTAAAATTATGCCATGTTAAATTGTTGTGTAATGTAAAATAAAGAGACTAATGATAATAGTAATTATACGATAGACTTTTTATATTTTTTAACTTATGTTCTACAATTGTACTTATATGATAAACTTTTTATATCATTTAGTTGAATTATTAAATGTTATTAAAAAAATTAAACTTTTGTTATACTTTCTTTAAATACAGTAAACATAAACATAAAATGAGGCAAAATTCTTTTTACATTTAGCACCATTCAGTACAAGCCAGAGTAATCACTGGATGCAGAAAGGTTTTACATAAAATCTCTATTTAATGACTCCTCATCCAATACCCCAAACTAATTTCTGGTGCTCTCGGAGTGGAACTATTATAGTATGGAGAGTTTTGCCTCTGTGTAAACAGCTTGGTAAGCATAAAGAATGGTAATCATATGATGATTAGTGGTTTAAATATAAAATGCTGAAAATAAAAATTGCATCATGAAATACCATGTAAATGTACATATCAGTGAAAATAATCACAATCAAAATAATTAGAGTAGAAGGCATAAAAATATCTAAAACAATAAAGTAAATTGGCTAGAGAGAAAAAAATACAAAAAAAATATTTATGAAACTATATCATTAACTTAAGTAAATATAGTGTGCTAATTTACAATGTTTCGAAACCATTCACACTTTTCTTCTAAAAGAAAAAGAAAGAAAAATGCTATCCATATGTTGTCTTTGATAGAATAGTTTAGTTGCCTAGAGTATCACCCTAAATTCAATATTCATGAATCAGTACTCAACAAAGAGGTCTATTTTAAATACTGTCTTTTATACTAATCATTTATGATTACCAATAGTAAGTATGTACATATTACAAGAATTTGTCAGGTACAATAAAGTTCTAGCTGTTGTTAACCATTCCAACATAACAACCAGTTGGTAGTTCAAATATAAACAGTTTTATTGTAATGTTTTTATTTTTAAAGTGTGAATATAAAAACACATCAAATACAAAGTATAATATCTTGAATGAGATTTATTATAGACAATCTAAATAGACTAGACTATATTATACATATAGATTTTATTTATATCTCAAACATAATTTTAAAATATCACTACAAATATGTCTTTGATGAAGATTGCTAATCAGATTTAATGTTAGATATTAATACATTACATATTGCAAAATTAGTCTTCTGTCTCTCCACAATCATTATAAAATGTTCTTTATTACAAAAAAGTGTGGTTGTTTCTTAAGTTTAAAATGCTGTATTAGCATTATTGTAAGTGATAATGACATTAGGTTCTTTTAATACAAATGTTCCCATAACGCTTTTATTAATGTTTAATTTGAAAAAAAAAAATGAAGCAGTCAGTGTGTTATAGACAATAAGTTTAGATATAAAAACAGTCTGCTTAGATCTAAAACATGCCACTATTGCTTTACATGGAAGAAAATGAATTATGGGTGTTTTATTTATTCTGGTCTTGTTATCATGCAAATTTTTTAAGTATACATGACATATGAGGTTTTTCTTGTTTATAAAATATTTTTGATTATGTTTACACACTAACTGGTTGATTATTATTTAAAACAAAAAGAATATACATGTACATTTTTAATTTATTCATTTTTTATTTTTAGAAATAAAATAAACTTGATTGTAATATAAACAAAAACCATTACAGTGGTGGAATTGACATTGTGTTAAATCTTTTAAAATATCAGTTATTATAAGAAAAATAAAAGATTTTAAAGCAGAGCTCAATGTCTATCATAAATATACTTTCATTCCTGCACATTAAAAACGCTTAACAAATGTTTTACTCATTTTCTGAAAAGTGTTTACACTCACTTGGTTGATAATGTATATTGTACTGATCGCTTCTTCACTTCATTTATCACAGAGGGCACCACTATGTTGCTTACTACCCAAAAAACTTAATTTATGGTAATCAAGAATTGATGATGATGAATGCCACCAGCAAGATTTAAGAAGAGAAAGAGTGCTTTAAGATTGCTGAGACAATTGAGAAAATAACACAAAGACAAATGTCATCCCAAGTAATTATAAACAATTGCATAGTTTATTAAAATAAAATAATAATTAAATCTCAAGCAAACAAAGCATAAAAGATTGACCTAGTTTTTTAAGAATATTTATCAGAGAGTGCACATGGGTATTAAAATTTTAAATACCCTGGAAGATAGGTTCATCTTCTCACCTACAGTTTGAAAAAGAGGCAATATATAATATCTTCCTGCTAGTGATTTATAAAAAAATATTTTAGAACTTTTTTATTTAGAGATTGCAAAACAAAAGAGATCTTGTAGGGAATACAATCAATCAGCATAGGTGGGCTTTCCTTGTCACAGAATAAAGCATTGGGACCAAGAATGTACTGCAGAACAGCTCATGATTATCCACATTCAAGATTATCAAGGTTGACTTCAATACAAGCCAAGAAAATAGAACAAGAAAAGATTACCATTTACATAATCTTAAATAAAAGAAACAAAATCTCTGATATAGTAAAAAAAATAACACACTTGATAAATTGCCAGCAAAAAGATATACAATATGTCAGAAATGCAAACCAAGCTTATCTAAATTACATACAGTATAACAAAAGGAATAGGTGAGTTAAAATAAAATTATGAATGTTTGACAAAGCATTTATCAGGGGTTAGTAATATAAATAAAAAAGACTAAACACTAAAACAGAAACCCACAATACACTCTCAAATAAATTCATAATAAAAAAAATAATATGTAGTTTTAAAACTAAGAACTACACTCTAAATAGAATAATCAGAAAATAATTAAAACAACTAAAATATTACAAGTCTATACAAAACTTATACTAAAGACAGGATGTTTTAAAGATTAAGCTGAGACTTTAACAGAGATTTAAACTCTGGTTAGAATATGAAAATGTTTTACTAGGTTTGGTGGATGTCTTTCAGCAGCACACATAATTTTTTTCAGTTTAAAGTTCCTATGAATATTTTTGTTTCCATTTATGTTTGGGAGTCTAGTAGCAATCATAGGGATCAGTTCTTGTTCAATTTTTAAGACATGATATTGAAGGAAGAACTCAGGATCTGGTGACATCTTTGGATTGATTTAGCACTGCATGATCTGGAAAAGATTCATCATGGTGTGTAGTTTTGACATTCTAAAGAGATAATCCTATTTAGCAAATGGTAGTCAGTAATATAATCTCAGCCAATCTTCCTATTAGCAGACAGCACAAGGTAATGTTCTCAATGGCTGTATAAAGACATGGACATCAATCTTTGAAGTTTAAGGCAGCACAGCAATTTAAATAGTTATTACTATTAGCATACTAAAAGCTGAATCAATTCTTAATAAGCAGAATAAAAATGAATAGCCAAATAATAATTAGTCCAAAATCCCAGGGCTATTTATGTGCACTCTTACCTCCAGCATCATTTTAATTAGAAGTTTTTCCCCAGGGCAAATCTTTATCTGAGACTTAATCTTAATAAAAATCTGACCAGGGTTCATATCTTATCTAAAATTAATTAAAAAATAAAATAAATAAAAAATTAAGTCTCAGCTTTTCTTTTTAAAAATTAATTAAAATTAGATTACAATCAAAAATGAAAGAAACAGAAATCCAGTCAAAACTTTTTAAAATTAAAAATAAAATGCTTTTTTTTTTAAAAAAAATAGTTAAAACTTTTTAAATTAGAGGGTTTTTACAAATGAATAAAAAAAGTTTCAGAACAAACTTATTTTTAAATTAAAAAGTAAAATTAGAGAATTTTAAAATATCGCAGCATATGTGTGCTATAACATATAAAACTTTCAAACAGTCTTGTTTTAAAACTTTATATAAACAAAAGTTACTTTTAATTTCTTGATGAAACTTTTGAAGTGGATAAAGCATCTGGTTCAATATAGTATATTTCTTGATTTACAACTCAGTTTTTAAGAATTTAAAAACATTCAAGTGATTATTGAGAATGTTATTTATTTAAAAAATAAAATTAAAAACATTCATTGTGATTAAAAACATTCAATGTCATTATTGAGAGTGTTATTTATTTATAAAATAAAATTAAAAAGAAATCAAGTTCAAACTTAATCAGTTTTAGTATAAAGATTTTATATAGTAGTGAAGATTGAGCATTTTCAAAACCTTTTACCAGATAAAACAAAAGAAAATGTCAAATTGTAATCTAGTTAAATGTAAAATGTGTATAATTTACTATGTTTAGTAAGAATATTATAAGTTATTTTTAAATTTGAAATAATTCTGTATGTTATCTATGGTTTTTCACAATTTAATTTTGCTTATTTTGGAATGACAGACAATAAAACTAATCAGTATTGCTCTACATTTTAGTGTTTTTACTTTAATATAGATATTTTTTAATGCTTACAATAATTATTTTATCATTTTTTAAAATATATTTGAGAAAAATTGAAGAATGTATTAATATATCTTTTAAAAGTGTATTATAACTATACAGCTGTTTAATTTATTTGATAAAACTGTACCTTTATATTATAATTCAAAATTTATTTTTATTAGTTCAGTGAAATTCTCTACTTAAACTTATTTTTGTTTCATGCAGGAAGTTCTAAAATAGAAAACGAATTCTTGATTAAATATTAAAGTAATTCACATAGTTATGGTCAACATTGGAAAAATCCTGTCAAATACTGACTACCCAATATATCTTTTTTTTATTCCCTTTATTTTTTTTTACTTTTTATTAGATTAACCAATTACATTTAATTTGATATTAACATTTTATTTTACGTATTTCAATATTTTTAGACTGTAGCCATTTGTTCTTTCAAAATTTAGTACAAAAGATATTGTTTAAAATCGAGTGTTTTTTGTTATAAAGTAACATATAAAAAATCATTTAAATGATCATTATATAATTTTAAGCCTGATTTTTTGCAAATCAAGCAAGTATATAGGATTAGCAACTTATTGTACAGAAAATATTAGGAACTTGAAGATAATTTTTCTCTTAATTTTATTCTGATTGTAACATACTTGCAAATATTACTCATGATATCATTATTATTCCTTTAATTGTTATTACTTAAAAATAATATTAGTAATCAAAGTTAAAATTTTGTCACATTATATATATATATATATATATAATAAGCAAAATAGTGCCTAAAGCTAATCTGGGATAATGATGTAATTAGTTTCCAACCAGTAACAACCTAAACATTCACAGTAAATATAGCAACCAATATTTCTAACTGTTGTCAAGGCAACCTTCACACCTTTTAATAGCAAGAACCTTTTAATAGCAAGAATGGAAATCCATTTTTGCTATTAAAAAGTGTGAAGGTTGCCTTGACAGCAGTTAGAAATATTGGTTGCTATATTTACTGTGAATGTTTAGGTGGTTACTGGTTGGAAACTAATTATATATATATATATATATATATATATAATTTATATATATATAATTAAGTTATAATTTTCACTATTCCAATAAGTAAATAAATAAAAGCTACATTAAGATTAATTGTTATTCACATTAACAGTTACGCTGCAAGCTGGTTATAGATTCTACTTATTGATATATTAAATATTGTCGATTTAATTCCAGTTTTTTGTTTATTATTCATTATTTTATTTGCTATTATATGTGTCTATGCTTACATTTAAACGCACATGCACATTTCATTCATTAAGTTTAAAAGTTTTATTACATTTTTCTTTCTGTAATGATCATCTGCATGTAAAAAATCAAATAGAATGAGTAATTTGAAATGTAATAAAAGGAATTAATTGCAGTTTTCTTCCTGTCAATTTAACCAGCTGAAAAGTCAAATCACCATTAATAATTTTGTTTTCATCCAGACAAGACATATTCTGCTAAATACAAACATAACAATTAAGGTTATATTGCAACCAAACTTATAAAAGTAATTCATATATAGAAATGACTATGTAATCTGCCTTCTGAATGAGTTCAACTCACCCACTGAAAATTAAAACGATCGTTTCATTTAATTATTGCAAACAGATCCTGAATTCTGATTATTAAAAACATTGTTAAACGGTTTATTCTTAATACATACAAATATAAATTGTGAATATATATACGCATAGACATCCATATCTATGGATTATAATACATTAAGATTATATGTTTTTACTGAACTACAACTTTTAGTAAAACCAAATAAATAGCTTATATCGAAGTAAATAAGAAATAATATAGATATCGCTTTGAAATTTATTAAAATTTAATTAAATTTAAGGAATTAGTTAAATATGACGTAAACATACTAAATAGTAAAAAATTGAAAAATTTAACCAAAAAATAAAAAGAGGACTATATTAATCAGAACAGTTAATATTTTTTATTCATGTGTCAAAGCATCGGCCGGGAAGCGAACCCACGAACCTGGAACAACTGATTGTAAGGCGGCTGTGCTGACCACTCGGCGACCAATGCTTGACACAGTTAAACCTTTTTAATACATCAATAAAATAGCACACATAATATTAGTGATGTTATTTTTTATTTGAAAATTAAAGTATTATTTTTATTTTTTGAGCTTTTATTAGTGCATTCTCATTTCATATTCAATCATATAAGAGTCAGAAACTCAAATCACTCTAAATTTTTACTAAGTTAGTAAATATAAAAGAAAACTTGGCTCTTCCTGTGAGCATGAGTTAACAAAGGTCTGCATTTTTATACTTGTTTTGTCTGTTTGTTTAAACTATCAAAATCCAGCAACTTTAGTGAGAGAATTTAATAAATTTAAAACTATTAATAATATTGAGTTTAGTCTTTGTCTACTTCCTAACAAAAAAAGATAAAATTGAAACATAATCATATTATCAGATTACACTTCATTTTAAACATTAATGTTTTTTCACAAAAGCTGACAATATTAAATGATAAAATAAGTCTATCATAATTACTGTTATTTTATCTAAACTCCAGATTCCAACATATCAAAAAAGTTATAAATTGTTATATATTTCATCTTCAAGTAAAAGTTGTTGTTACTACTACTACTACTACTACTACTTCTACTACTACTACTACTGCTACTGCTACTACTACTACTACTACTACTACTACTACTACTACTACTACTACTACTACTACTACTGCTGCTGCTGATACTTCTGCTACTACTACTACTACTACTACTACTACTATTATATGTCAAAAAGGAACTTTACTTCAGACTAACAGTTCCATTGCTTCTCAGCATATACATATGCTTACATTGTCCTACTTTAGGATATATGCACAGTTTTAATTTGGATGATTATATATTTCAATGGGGGTAAAGTTTATTATTATTAAATGCATATCAAAAACAACAACAATAAAAGCAGTAAAAGCAACATTTATTTCAATTTTTTTCTATTTAAAAATAATAAAATATAAAATATTTTTGAATAACTAAAAATTTTATGAAGAAGAAAAAAATTCTTAGTTGAGAAAAAAAATATAGGCTTGACATAGATTAATTTATATTGCATTTTGCAAGAGTATGTATTTTTATTATATATGTGTCATATTGTCAACTTTGATGTTACAATAAGGCTATTTCAATATTAATTTAAATTTAATATCTACAAGAGGTTTTTATTACCTATTAGATACTCTATATACTTCAAATTCTTTATTATATATATATATATATATATATATATATATATATATATATATATATATATATATATATATATTATATATATAACAATCAACTCTTAAGCTATCAACAATTTTAATCTGTAGTTAAGGCAACATTCTTCAACAATAAAGGTTGGACTACATTTATCTATGGTCTGATATGCTTATATAGAATCAACATATTGCAATTTGATCAAAGATTATGAGATTAATAATGCAAATAAGTTTTAACAAATCTTATTAATCAGGCAAATATAACATGCTTTGAAAGCAGACTAATAAATAATCAATTCTAACTTCATTATGACTTTATATATATATATATATAATAATGAAACTTAAATATATTCCAAGCAACGGTAAACAATTTATAATATAATATAAATAAAAACTCATAAAGAAATATTTTCGATTATATTCTTTTTCAACTCAACTTTCAAAATGGAATTGATGATTCCATTTTGAAAGTTGAGTTGAAAATGATTATGAATATAATCGAAAATATTTCTTTATGAGTTTTTATTTATATTATATTATAAATTGTTTACCGTTGCTTGGAATATATTTAAGTTTCGTTATTGTATTATTAATATTAGCAGACTTTTATTTTGTTATATATATATAATAAAATGTCTATTATAATCATTATTGTAAAAAAGTATTAAAATAATGATAACTGTGAAAATATATTTTATAAATAACTATAATAAACCAAAAAATACTTTCAGATAATTTCTTAACCTTGTTTAATGTAATACATTAATTTTTTTATTTTAGTTTATACATTATGTTTAGTTAAAATATCTTTATTAATAATATTCATAGAAACTGAATATATTTCTAATAAAAATATTGCAAAAGAAGTTACTAAGTCATAAATTTATTCATATAAATATGTGAATAAGTTTCATAGTTCATAAATAAAATATAATTTTACACTCAGAATAATTTTGTATCATATTTCAGGAAATATTAATTTTAATAATAAAATTATTTTTAAAGTAAAGTTATAATTCTATATTTGTCATAGTAGAAAGTTCTTTATTGAAAAATTACAAGATATATATTAAAAACCGTCTGAAATCAAAAATTCCATATAAAACAATGTTAACAGATGTTGTAAAATTAAGTTTATTTTTAAAAAATACTGCCATTTATAAAAATTCTGTAGATAAAAACTTTGATTTATGTCTTCTGTTATAAATAATAATAATAAATTTTTATTTCATATTATAGAATGATTAAATTCAATGAGAACATTAATATATTTCACTTTACAAATAGACTAACATATCAACTATTAGCTTCATAATCCTAGATGCTTATTTCATCAGATTATACAATGTATGATATTTTACTTTTCAAATACATTTTAGCTCACAGACAAAAGCATCACAAACTTAACAATTATCTATATGCCACAGAAAATTTAAAAAAAAAAAGACTACTGGAATATGGCCCAAAATACATAGGTGAATCTGTGAAAAACTCTCTCCTGGAAAAAAATCTATTATAGAGTTCAAAGCAATATAAGATAAAAACAATATAATCAGAGGAGTGATGTGAACATTAAGTTTGATCTCCCAAAAAATCTGCAAATAGCAATTGGAAGTAATAAGATGTTTCAAATGTTTGCTACCAAGAATGAAATAATCTGCCTAAAAGAAGACAAAACCAAGAGATTTGTATTTATAAACAAAATAGAGTACACACAAAAATAGTATAGCAAACTGAGAGGTTAAGTTTTAACATAAAAGCTATGAGAGGTAAATTCATAAACTACATTCTAAAAAAAAATGCTGCCATAAAGATTATAGTAAAATAAAATACTTAAAAATAAATTTTTCAGCATTAATAATTCCACTGATGTTCCCAAAATTTCAAATTTTTTAAAGAAATAACCTCCTCTGAATAATGAAAAATTTTAAGTGGCTCTTAATACTACAGAGTCACTTGCCCCAGAGCAGAATAGCTAAAAAGCCAACTAGAATTTTAGGAAATACATGATAAAATAATATTTCAAGCTGATTCAATTAATCAAATGCACACTCATTAATAAGGCTACAAACTCATGTCACTGGACATAACTGAGCTGTCTAGATCAGTGTCTCAAAAATCACTAAATGTTATCAAAAACATACTGGAAGAGATAAGATATAATCAACAAAAGGTCTATCATAAATAAGATATTGGAATGAATCAATAATGACTTCAAAGCCAAATTTAATAATAAATATTAAGTAATAAAAACATATGGTTTAAAGGATTTTCAACTATTAGAATAATATGCAGCCTAATATTGGAAAAAAATGAAAGAATAAATTGTCTCAGCCTTCTTAGAGAAAGATCAGTATATAATTTACAAAGGATAATCTGATGATATACTGGTTGGCACATCTGAACAGACTTTTACATAAATGCAAAACCTTCTGCCCATTAAATTATCACTGCAATGGAAAATTGAAAACCAAAATGCCACAAAAGATAACAAATATCTAGACTTCATAATCCAACAGAACAAAAACATCCTGAGTTATAAAACACTTATAAAATCATCGGTTATAAAACATGGAATCCACACCCAATCAAATATCCAAATGTCACACAAGGTCACATGATTCCTTTCATGGAAATGAGCTGTTTTGTAAATATGAGACAGACAGAAAAAAATGTGATCCATGAGTATATAAATTACTTTGAAACATATGACAAATGATTTAGTATAAAAATGAGGCAGAATATATGACCAAAATGATAATGGCTTACCATGTCTTATATAGCAAAACTGGCTGATAAAGTAAAAAAAAATGTCTGCAATCAAAAATATAATGTGAGATTTTGAACATTAATCAGCCTCAACAAATTAGTTAGAAATATTGATGGCAAATTACCAAAAAATGATAGACCACAAATAGTCTAAAAGATGCATATCCCAGAATAGACAGTAATGTATTAAGGTAAATCCAGAAATAATATTACCATTAGAATTAAGCAGCAAATTATTTATATAAATGCACAAAAAAGAATTTTTGATAACAGGTCCATTTTCGAGTAGCACAAAACAGAACATGGCCATGTCATCAATTCTCAAAGCAGCAACTAGCACACCTAGAGTGTGATTGAAATTAGAGGATGAAAAGTGCATGGTTCATAGCTAACTACAAGTAAATCATAAACAGGAAAGAGAATGATAGTCAATTAATTCACTATTTGCAAAATTATTATATGGAAAAAAGAATATTTAATAATCAGTAACACAACAAAACAGGTTTATGATGATGGTATTGGAATGCACTCACCCAAATATTTAAATGCACTCACCCAAATATTTAAACCACATAATAAAGCAGAAAAAAGAGGGGAAAATATTTCTCAAGCTTACTCACATATGTATGCAAAAATATTATTATCTGGCAAAAAGTTACAACAAAAATTAACACATGAGAATCATTGAGATATTGATGCAGACAGACAAATTATGCAAGAAATTTTATTCTTTTCAATCACTTTCTTCTAATTTTAAAAATGTTACATATCAGATAATTCAATATATTTGTTCAAACAACTTAACCACAGTTTATACAGACTTTACAACTCCTCTTCGAATTCTTTTGTCATTAACAGAATTTGTAGCATCTGTGGAATGGTCCTTTTCTAAACAAATTATTTTAAAATTATTTGCACTTCACAATGGTACAAAACAGACTTTCAAATATTGCCTTTACGTCAAGAGAGTATTAATTTGGATCAACTTGATTTAAATGATATTATTCAGAAATTTTTATTAATCAAAATTAGAAAAATTCAATTCACTAAGTAAATTTTCTTTCCGTTTAAATATTTGTTTATCAATTTCTTTATCCGATAAAGTTTAATATATTTCTATTTTATATATTTGTAAGTTTATCTGCTTCTTATTTATACCTATACAAATATAAATAACAAAGTGACTTCCCACTTAAATTCTTTAAAAAGCCTGCTATAAGACAAAAACGCCTTTCTAACAGTAAAGAAATATAATTTTCATTACCCTTATTAATTGAAGTTGGTAAAGATTTGAGTAGTTATCCATCATTGATTTACTTTTTTTGTTAATAATAGCTAGATATCCCCTTATCTGCTATGTATCAAATAGTATGTATGCATTTATATTTAAATAAAAGGACACTTTTATAAACGTGTTTTAATCTAGAAGTTCGATTGATAAAAAATAAAAATTATTTATAATGTATTTTTTCTCCTCAAAACTTATTTATTAAGTAAATTATTCTCTTTTTATTGCTTATCAACTAGTTTTTTTTTTTTTTATTTCTAGATACACCATCTGTTCGTCAACTTAAAATATTTAAAAAATTGTGTTGAAATTTAATGATTATATCACACTTTTTTAATTAGATTAAAACTTTTTGTTCAATCAAAACTATTTTTAAAGCAAAAAAAAACACCTATATATATATATATAATTATATAGAAATAATGACATTAATAAAAGTCGAATGTATAAGTGATATTTTTGCAGTTTGTGGAACAAGCAGAATATACCAATATGACCATAACTTTTGTTTCACGCTTTTGGCAAAAAGTGAAAAAACTTCAGATAAAAATAAGACAATGCATTATTCAGAATTGTTCAGAAATTGCAAAGCATCTAGTAATAATTACATGCACTACATGTTTATTGCCCAGATTCTGAGTTGTTTTGGAAGTAACCGCCAATATGAAAGGTCGACTTGGTCATGCTGAGCATCAACAAGATACTATTCCGGACTCGTTCCTCGCTGATATGCTTCATATTAGTCCTTTTAGCTGGTGTCAAACAAGATATCAATATTGAGCTTTCATCCCCCTGATTATCATGTAATATATTCTATGTTTAACTATTATCATATATTGTAACCAAATTTCTGAATAAATTCTATATTTTATAAAAAAAAAAAAAAAAATATTAGCTTGATAATTGCAAAAAAAAATATATATTATTCATAGATAATTTTCTTATCTCAATTGGTATAACAATTTCTAAGAAATCAATAGTTACATATTTATTTATCACAAAAAGACTATTGTTTATATATGTCAGATCTAAAATAATAGATAAAATACATTAGGATTAGTAATGTGCGATGTAACTCCCTGAAATTAAAAATTAAATATTTTAATTCGCTGTCTATATAAATGTATAATAATAAATAAGAGAAACAATTTTTAAATATTAAAAAAAGAAAATTAATATATATATATATTCAATTTTTTTTTCCATCGGTGCTCATCCCTATCACAACGATCCATCAACCTAGAATTCAGATCAACAGCTCACACTATGGATACATTAGAAACATTTACTGCATATTTTTCAAGCATGTTTATAAGGATACTGAAACTTAAATTCATTTATATATATATATATATATATATGGTGTCTAATCTATAAAGGAGATTGATTATTTAAACAATAAAATAAATGAAGACAGAATTAATTTGATTGTTTATGGGAAAATAAATTCTCTAACTCTAAGGATATATATAAAAAAAGCATATAATATATTCCAGCTATATATCATGCCAATATAAATTATCAGTAAAATTAGGATAACTTTTTCTTAAATTTTTTTTTTTAAGAAAATAGATTATAAATGCAGATGTGTGCGCGCGCGCCAATGAGTACATAATTAAACTGTACTTATTGGCCTATCAATTGTAATAATGATAAAATGAACAAATTTTGTTTTAGTAAAAAAAAAATAATAAAAAAATATTTTATTTGTATGTAAAAGATCAGTAATACAAACTATATTATTTTTGTAAATTAAAATTTTCGTTACTATTTTTATACACCATATATTAATAGTTCTAGCAATATAAAATCGCCAAAGCCTTAGTAACAAAAAATAAATGGATAAAAAAATCAAGTCAAATAGCTGGATTTTTAGACATATAGATGTCTGAAAGTTTCAGATTTTCTTCTCAATAGTTATACATTAGATAAAGTACTGGGCTAGTTCTAGTATTTTTAATCTAATGAATATCCTAACATCTCACTGACGACGTTAGATGCAGAAAAGCTTGTTAAGAGTTTGTTTTGTGAACTCTATATATAACATTTGTAACATGGGCTTTATTAAAATTATATCATGTGACATCTGACTTGATTTTTTTATCAATTTATTTTTTGTTACTAAGGCTTTGGCGATTTTATATTGCTAGAGCTATTAAAATATGGTGTATCTGAACTTAGTTCAGTCCCATATGTCTATTTGAGTTAGATAGCTGGATTTTTAGACATATAGCTGTCTGAAAGTTTTATATTTTTTTTCTCAATAGTTATACATTAGATAAAGTGCTGGGCTAGTCCCAATATTTTTAATCTAATGAATATCCTAATACCTCACTGATGATGCTAGATGCAGAAACCAGTTTGGGGTTGAGGGTATGCTCAAAGCTTGTTAAGAGTTTATTTTATGAACTTTATATATAAGTATATGACATATACTTTATTGGTTATAATATTAAATAATAATTAATGGATAAAAATATATTAGGAAACTAGTTAATTCAAGAATGCAATAGTACCAATTTTTATGTTTATCATACAAGAATGGGCAGTCTTTGTAAATAAAAGAAATATTTTCTCTTTGTTGTAGAAGACAAATTATTCTATAATATGACCCCTTTTAAATGATCAATTGAGTGATCTGGTAAATGGAAAGATGTAGATACTTGTCTGTCTTTATTTTTATTCAATATATGAAATCTACAGTTATTTAACTATGTAAATGCTTGTGATGATTACTATTAATGATTTATCTAATATTTATCACTAATTCCAGTAGTATTTGCTAACCATTATTCCCCCAAAAATCAATTTTAATCAAATAGAGAGCCTAATTTCCAATTACAGAAAATCATTTTAATCTGCAATTATGACAGAATCTGAGTACCAGTGTTCATCATCATCATCAACCATTATCAATCCACTGCAGGATGAAGGTCTTTTCAAGTTCAATCCATCTTTTCCTATCTTTAGCTTCTCTTCTCCACATCACCCCTGCACACTTTCTTATTTCATCCCCCCATCTCACATGCGGTCTCTTTCTGGGTCTTTTACAATTTCTTGGAATCCAGCTTAAAATTTCAATAGTCCATCTGTTATCATCTCTTCTAATATTATGTCCAGACCAACTCCACTTCAGTCTTTTAATTTTTTCAATGAGGTCAGTAACACCTGTTTGTTCTCTTACCCATACATTGCATTTTCAATCCCTTCTTGTTATTCCCAACATGCATCTCTCCATACTTCTTTGAGTGGTCTGAAGTCTGTGTATTGCTCTTCTATTAAGTGTCCAAGTCTCAGATCCATAAGTAAGAATTGGCAAAACACATTTATTAAAAACCTTCTTTTTCAAACACATAGGCATATTTTCTTTTAGTATCAAGTTATTTCTACTAAAAGCACTCCAACCAAGTTTAATTCTATGATTAATTTTATCCATTATATTTCCATCTGTATTAATAATCTGACCAAGGTATTTGTAACTGTTAACTTCTTCTAACTCATCATAATCAATCTTTATTTTCATATTTTGAGAAAATCTATTAAGCATTACTTTAGTCTTTTTAACATTTATCTTTAGTCCTACTTTCCTACTTTCATCTAATAACTCCTGCAACATTTCCTGTAGCTCTAAAGCATTATTTGCAAAAACAACTACATGATCTGCAAAATCTAAATGACTTAAATAATTTACATTTACTTTCATTCCTTTAGCTTCCCATTTTAATCCACAAAATACTTCTTGCAGCACTGCTGTAAAAAGTTTTGGAGATATGGAGTCACCCTGTCTTACACCCTTTTTAATGTTCATTCTCCTACTGTCATTATGTAATCTAATTGTTGCTGTTGCATTTTTATAAATATCCTTCAAAATAAGACAATATCCAGGATATACATCTTGATGATCCAATGCTTTAATAACTGAAGAAATGTTTATAAAATCAAATGCCTTTTCATAGTCTACAAATCCTAAGCATAATGGCAACTCATATTCATTTGTCCTTTCTATAATTTCTCTCAATACCTGGATATGATCTACTGTACTAAAACCACTTTTAAATCCAGCTTGTTCTCTTGGTTGGTGGAAATCCAGTGTTTTCTGTAGACGAGTTGTAATTATCTTAGTAAAATTTTTGTACAAAACTGATAAAAGACTGATAGGTCTGTAATTTCTAATATCTTCTTTATCACCTTTTTTAAATATTAATACTGCATTCTTCCAATCATCTGGTACATCTTTATCATTTAGACATTTGGTATATAACTTTGCTAAATTTTTTTCTATTTCTTCACCTGCTTCTTTTAATATATCAATTACAACTCCATAATTACCTGGAGCCTTCCCTTTCTTCATAAATTTAATTGCATGTCTCACTTCCTCATTCAAAATTCTGGGCAATTTGGAAGATACAATATGTATAGGAGGCACTTGTTTTTTATTACTATATAATTTATGATAGAAGTTTTCTACACATTTTATGATATCATCTCTCTTTTTAGTAATAATGACATCTTTTTTCTTATTGCAGATATAAATTTCCTACCAATACCAAAATGTTGTTTTACACTCTTTATACTTTTATTCTCTTCTGTAGATTTCCTTGCTAGTTCACAATTATAATTTCTTATATCATTTTCAACTCTTTTCTGCACCATTTTACAAAATTTGAGATATTCAATCCTTTTTAATGCATCATCTTTATATATTCTCATTATCCTTCTTTTCTTCATAAATTCTCTGGTCTCAGTAGAAATTTTATTGGTCAATTGCTGCTTTTTTCTACCAGCTATCTAATTTAAATTCATTAGAATGTTTCTGAAGATTAGGAATATCAAGTGTAAATATTGTTTTTCTTAATAATTTTTGCCTCTAGTTTTGCATTAACCACTGTTATAATGAGAAATATTCATAGGATGGGTTCAACCTCACTCTATTCTTTGATATTAAACCCCTTCTTTCATTCACAACTGGATCAGGTGAACATGGCAATAAGTACTGAGTAGTAAATCATATTGATTCTTCAAAACTATATAAATTATTATCTTTTATAAAATAAATGAAAAAAAAAACAAAAACAATCTCAGTATTGCAACTATTTCTACATTTACGCAATAATATCACAGAATAGAGAATTGAAATGGTTTATTAAAATTAATTAAATTATTATATTTCTCATAGATTAATTAATTTTGTATATTATTTAATAATTTATTATATTAATAAAAAAATAAAATAAAATCCTTGATGCACATTTGTAAATAGAAAAGAATGATTTGACTTTAAATAAATGTAATATTTTATCTTTTAGTCGTATAAAATGGAATAACAAACTGTTTTCCTCACTTCATTAAATTTTTATAATCACATTTTATTTCTTTTTCAGGACGGTTACTTTGAGTTTATATATTTGGGTCTTGATTCTATGTAGCTACACCTTATTAAATTTAGATTTATTTAGTATGATCAGCATCCTAGTACATATTACTTCACATGCATTATATCAAATAGATATTTGAGATCTTTTGATTTCACCCCCTATGTCAGCACGAGTCTTCATGTTTAATCAATACTTTCTCTTTCTTAAAATAATCAAAGATAAAATGTTGAATCTACAATTTTTTTGGCTATAAATGTTTTTTTCATAATATTTTACAGTATATTTATTGGTCTCTGATACAGAAGATGTCATGATGAGAGCAAATATCGTTTGATAGTCATTCGTTTAATTTCAGGTTTTTATTCCATTTGAGAGTTGTATTTTAAAGCAATTTATTTCTACTTGATCAATATATCATAAAAATATTAGAGTAATTACATATTTGGAGGCTTAGCTGTTCACAGAAAATATATTTATATAACAGACTACATTTATCATCTTCATGGGACTATCACATAATAGTTACTGTTTTTGCTTCCTGATTTTTCAATAATAACTTTACACAGCTCAGCATCTGTGATTATATATTGGCATTATAGCCTTCTTAAAATTACACTCATTGGTACTTCTGTTTCTGACATAAAGAGAGGAAAAGAAAAAAAAACCAATACGATTGATTTTGACCCCTCCCCCTTTTTTACCTCAACACCATTTTTGAAAGATATTTCATTATTATCCAGATATAATCCGAGATCAGTCGGGCACATAATTTCTTGGTTTATCTATTTTTTTATAATATTAATTTAATTCCTTTGTTTTTATTTTATTTAAACTGTAATACAATGTCAGTTACATTTAGACCGATATATACTAATCCCATTATAAAAAATGTACAATTAATTAATATTTAACAAAATGTCAAGATATTTAGGATTAATTGCATTTTGTTTTTTATTTATTTCAGTAAATCTGTATATTCTCACCTCCATTAATTTTATCTTGGAATTAGTTTCATTTATTTTAATTATAATAAAACTTATCCTTTTGATTAGTGTAATGAAAAATCAATATTATAAAACTTTTCCTGCATATTTATATATATGAAAATAATAAATATATGAACTAAGTCAAGGAAATATAAAAATAAAAAATACTAATAAAAGAAAAAAAACACAACTTCTCTATAAAGCTGCCTTAATAATTCAACCAGCAGACTGGTTTACATCAGAAAACACAACAAAATCGCTACTTCAAGAATTTAAACATTAAAAAATTACAAACATTCACATATCAGATAACAAAAGTAATTTTTGTAGGTTAAAATTCTTTCTTTATAAATCTTTTTTTCAAACTTTTTTTTTAAAATTTTACTTACAATATCTCCTCCTCTTAACAACACATTCTTTAAATAACAATTCTTATCAATCAACCAAATGATAAATTTTTCATATTTATTGTTTTAAAGCAACAATAACAAAAAAAAACAAAAACAGTAATTCTATTTTTATAGAATTCTTATAAAATACTTATAAAACTTTACAAAATCCTCCAAAAATAAAAAAAAATGTTTAGAATTACAAATTACATTAATACATGTATGTACAATACAAATGATTACATAAAAACCTTGTACAAAAAATTACAAAAAAAATATTTCAAAAAAACTTAAAAAAACAAACAAACTAAAACTATACATATATTACTATATATTAAAAAGATCATACACGTACTATTATATATATGAAATATTATACATATTTTAATAGTCCATATATAAAATAATAATAAAAAGACAAGTAATAAAGCAATAAAAAATACAAAACTACAAAATAGTTCTCTAAGAAATAAAAAACAAATCCCTAGGAAACTAAGTAATTCAAGAATGTGATAGTATCTATACTCATATTCATACCATGAGGATGTAACATATTAAATTAAAAAAAAAAAAAACTTTCTGCTTCCTGGCTGTCATGGAAAAAAAATTATCCTTCAATATAACCATTCTTAAATTATCAATCAAGTGATCAGGTAAATTAAAATGTTTAGAAACTGATATGTAAAATATCAAACCTATGCTTAGTTATTTTAATGTGTAGACTATTTGTTGATTCATCTAAGTAATGACTCAAGCATCTATTACATTGTCTTAAATATGCTAATTTCTTTCTTTTAAAATAGACGTAGTTGAGGATATACCATTTAAAATCATGAATGGTAATTCACTGAATCATCTTCGTAACAATATGTTTGCATGTTAGACATATTTTATCCTTACATGAAAAACAACCCTTTTCTGACACACAATTACTACTAAAATTTGTCTTTATATGTCTACTCTTAAGTGTCCTATGTCTATAATATACAACATTAGGTGGATCAGGAAAAAACAATCTCAGATAATCTGTGGAATTTAATACATTAAAATGTTCCTATTCATAGCATTATTTTCAGCTTGTTCTCAATAAATATGAAGACCTATTACCTCAATACTTTGACTACTACTCTTACATTCTATGTATGTGTTATGTTAGTGACATGCTTATTTGCACTTATAATGCACAAATCAGCAGCATACAAACTGCTTCCTCACAGATATTGCTCTTAACATAGACTCAGAAAAATGAAGATAATCACCGAGGCATCTGGTTCCTGGACCTCTTCCTTCAACTAAAAAGCATCCAATTTAATTATAAAATGATCATTAAGCCTATCAAAGTACATAAAACCATACATCCTGAATTCATTATTTCAAAATCCCACAAGCTCACTGGTTTGAAAACATTCTTTTCATTGCAATCATCATTTGTCTAATTTGGAGTCAGATAAGAAAAATAACACTAACTCCTATCTCTCAGACTTATGCAACATTGCTTATAAAAACAAAATATCAAACCATCAAAAACATTTTATTTAAAGCTCAGACACCCACCTTCAGAAGTTGATAATAAACCCTGACCTTCATTTATCATATATTCCTAATATTAATGGTTGCTTTTCTAAAATTTTCTCCGTAACTCACCAAATTGCTCTACACAATCCTTCCCATCAGAACAGACTTTCTGACAACACAAAAGACATTCTCTCCCCCAAATCAAAAATCACAAATCATATACAAGGTCACATGTTCTCAAATCAACTGCCACATCAAATATTATAGAGAATTAAAAGCTAACTTGTTTATCTGATTAGCACACCACCAGTACATATACAACTTTGCTCATACCCAAACATATACCAAATCAATTTTTATGAACATTAATCCACTTCTGGATATCACTTTGAGCATACCAAGTGTAAACTGAAAAGGCTTGACATATGGCAAAAGATAAAAACACTATTAATAAGAAAGACTCCTACATCACCTTTTCTAAAAATGGTTTACTTAAGTAAATAATTGGCCATTCGATTATGCTAATCACACATTCACTTTCTTAAATAAATGTCAACAATCTTCCTCCTCTGTCAGTTGTCATAACTATGACTAATATAACTTAGTCAAAAGTGCACTAAGCAAAAATTGCTAACTTAGCTTATCACTAGATTTTTGAATATATTTATCAATAATAATAATAATAATAATAATAATAATAATAATAATAATAATAATAACAACAGTAGTAGTAGTAGTAGTAGTAGTAGTAGTAGTAGTAGTAGTAGTAGTAGTAGTAGTAGTAGTAGTAGTAGTAATAGTGGTAGTAATAGTAGTAGTAATAATATTAATAATATAAATAATAATAATGATAATAACAATAGTAGTAGCAGTACTAGCAGCAGCAGTAGCAGTAGTAAGTACTAGCAGTAATAATAATATATGTGACAATATTTGAGTATGTAGTGAAGTTAATTTTATATTTCCAGGAAAACATGAAAATGCTTCTACTATAATATGGGGTGAAATACACATATAATTTCAAACTAGATTTTTTTCTTTGCCTAGATATTAATAATTAGTTATTACTATTTTGGTGTTATTATTATTTATTTGCTTAGTTATGTGTTTTACAGTTTTGTTACAAATACTTTAAAATTAGTTAACATATATTTTTGATATATATCACATATCTATCTAATATATATATATATATATATATATATATATATATTAGATAGATATGTATAGTTTTGATATATATATATATATATATATATATATATATATATATCAAAACTACCCCAAATCCAAAATTAAACCAGACCAGCATAAAAATAATATTAAAACCCAACCTAAGGATTCATTACTACAAGCATATATATATAATTACTGTTGTATTTTCATATTTTATATACATTATCAAAAAGGGTTTGCCTTGAAATAGTTTGAAAGTATTGATTGTTATTGATATTGAGATTGACTAATTGTCGACTGGCTTTTAATGATACATATATATGTGTGTGTGTGCATGTACAGAAATTAGTTTCATGAGATACGATCCTGACATAATTCTTATGATTTTAATATAAATATGTATAAGCCATTAAAAAAAAAATTGATTTTATTTTATTTTTGCATAGATTCCTGTTTTCTCATTTAATTATACATTAACATGTCTGTATATAGCAGCACTGACGCTAAATGCAGATGCCTGTAAAAAATTGTATTTCTGGAGTTTTTTTTCTTTGCATGAATATAAATATGTAGCTAGTTGTTTTTTGTTTACCCGTTTTATGGTTAATTGATTTACCTATTTTGTTGCATAAACATAAACAATGATTTATTGTATCTAATCCACCAATTTTAAAGACAACTAGAAATTTTATATATACATAAAACTCCGGTAAAGAACAATGAAATAAAAATTGAAAGGATAATATGATCGATAAAGATGTAAGTAACTAGGATATCTTAAATACAAGTAAAAGCTTAAAAGATTATTGAAATAAAAAAGAACTTCTTTTCTAGTTAAATGATATCTAAGCTATATTGATTGAATTCAACGTTATAAAAAAAATTACAAGGTAACTAAGAAAAAGAAGTCAGTTATATGTAAAATGTAATTTTTTAACAATATTTTTTTTTTCCAAATGCCAGACTAAAAACAATTTTATGTATAGTGAAAACATATATAAAAATATATAAATATTCTTTAACAATGTGAATAGAAAATAGAAATGCAATCAGAAGATCAATGCAGTAAATTTTTCTTTGAAAGGAAAAAAATAAAAGCCGAAAAACAGAGAAACTAAATAACAAAAGAGATAGAAAAACATCTATCAGGAAATAAATGATGAATATATATATATATATATATATAAGTACTTAACACTACATTTTGAACTTATTGATAGAAAAAAAAAATATAAAAATTGGTAATATAAACAAGAAAGTCAAATTTGCTATGAATTTACATCATACATCGTATGCAGCTATAAAATAGTGCTCCAGCTAAAAAATAGTTACATAAAATTGATTAGTTATTAATAAAATAAAAGTCAAATGAATTAAAACTGAAATGTAAGTACTTAGATTAAATGCTTCAATCAACAATGTACATGTCATGCGAATAACTATTATATCTTCAAAGTTTGAAAATTTTGATCTCGGTTTAAATACCATTACATAATACATGCACTTCACAACTAATAATGTATTACGTTACCATACGGAGAGATCTTACTACAGCCTTTTAAGTGAAAAACATGTGCACACATAAAACATATAAATCTCCGTTCATTACTTTTGGATTTTTGGGGGGGATTATGTATTATAGAATTTACGTAGTACAAAAAAACTTTAAATTAGGTATTAAATACTATTAAAAAATGGTGACCTAGTGGTTAGCATAGCTGCCTTCCAAGCAGCTGGTCCGGCTTCGCTTCTCAGTCAACACATTTGACATAGAAAAAAAATGCTGACACAAATATAATTATAAGATCTTTAATAGGATTATGTTGCAATAACTGAATATAATCATAAATAATTTTAAACAAAATAAAATAAATAAAAACTAATCCAAATAACAAGTAATGCTAATATTCTTGAAATTCCTAGTCTGAAACTTTCCAATAATTAGGCTCTTGAAACAAAATAAGCTGTGATAATCTTTAATATAAAACATTAAATATTTTATTCTGCTGTTTCTCTTGACAATTTAAATAATAATATAGCAATTTTTTTTTTTTTAAAAATAGAAGATTATAAAGTACACCTGGGTTTCGTTTTACGTGATAGATAGGTTCCTCAAAAAACATGCACAAATGAAATCGTGCAAAAATAGCTGTAACTTACCTTGAAAAAGGGGGATACAGACTGTGATTTTTAAAAAATCGCATAAGAGCAAAGCACCAACGTAAAATTACTTTAAAATTCGCACAAAAAAAAAAATAAGGAAATAAAATATGACTAATAAAAAATTTCAAATTTGAAAAAAATTGATACAAGACAAACTACTTTTTAACTATAATATTTAATTATTCAAAACAATATGTATTTTCATGCATACATTTTTAAATACACATTTTAATTATTATCGCTATTTGCCGATAAACAGGTTCATTTGCAAACTGGTAAAAAATCAGATTCTTCACAAGAGGATATACAACTAACGCCAACTTCATTCTCATGTTGTGTTAATGGTTTTCTGGTGACAATGTAGTTAGTCATTAATCTTTGAGATGATGATTTTATTAATTGTTTATGAATGCGATATCCAGACATACAACCATTTAGCTCTCCTTGGAATTTAAGAGCATGTTCGTGATTAGTGTCATTAATAAGAAAATAATTTGCCAACTGATTAGAAAGTTGAAGACCTTCTCGAATCATTTTTGCAGTGAAAGAAACAGGTTCCACTTCTGTTTCATTATATTTTTCTACATTTTCTTCTGTATCCAAACTTTTATTTTTGTCTTTAATTTTTTAATTTTCAATTCCGTTTAAAAATCAACATTTCACTGCTATTACTTACCTTTTAAAAATAAACTTGCAGACAGTAAATGATTAATAATTGATTACGTTCTTTTTTAAAAAGCAAAAACAGAATGTGATTTAAAATGCAAAATTAACATGCACAATGTTTGAACAAATTTACATTAATGTTAGACTTTGGGGGAGCCCATTACTTTAAACTGGCCAAGTTGGTGAACAGATGGCGGATTGAAATTTTGGGTTTTGGAAGTTACACAATAAAGTCTTCATTTGAGTTTGTGGCAAAAATCAAAAACATACAAATAGACGCAGACACAAGGCTAGCAGCTATGGACAAAACAGAGTTGTATGGTTCCATCGACAGACCAAAATCTATAGATATCATATAGGAAGCATTGGCTCACAGGGATATAGACCAAGCCTGGATTACATTTATAATTGAGTTCTTAAGTTGGCTACATAATAATATAATGGCAATGTTTAATGGGGAGTGGTATTACATGAAAAATGGATGGCCTATGTGTCTTTCAATTAGTGGGATTATTGCCAGCATTGTAATTGACCATCATGAACAACATATCTTGCCAAAATATGATAACTTATCAGATTTTAAAATCTACACTAGATATGTGGATGATCTGTTTATAGTTGCTAACTCTGATGTCATTAATGAAATCAAAAATGAACCCCAGAACAGCTCTCTTTTGACTCTAAACATAGAATGGAAAGATCTTAGCAAGCAAGTAAAATATCTTGATTTGTTGGTTCAACATGAATGAACATACACACTTGACATACAAAATGGTTGTGAAGCCATTTGAAGTAAGAGCCCATATCCAACCCAGTTTCATCACACCCACCAGTCATAAATTAGCTTGGCTTACATCTTTTCTGCACAGGAACCGACAGCTGTGTAAATTGAATGCAGATAGGAAGACAAATTTAATACTATACAGAGAGGATTTACTGAAGATGGGGTTCAAACATAGGCTGAATGACGGAAAGATTATACAGTTCAATAATAAAGTGACCAACAATACACTTAATGAAAATACACACAGGCTGCTGCTGCCATACATTCCTAATTTACATAATAAATTTTATGAAATTTTTAATAAACAGTTTCAATTAACTTTTCACACCCTCCCGGTTCTAACAGATTGCTTAACAACACTAAAGATAAATTAGCACTGTCTCAAACACCACAACCCATTTATAATATTGCATGCACTCATGCAAATTGTAGAGCCTCATATTATGGGGAGACCAAGGCAGCAATAGAAACCAGATTACACCAACATAAATACGCATATATTAAAGCTCAATCAGATCCATCACATTATTCAATTTTTGCAATTCATCAAAAAATAACCAGACACCAGTGTGAACCTCAATATGTCAGCCTGGTATGCAAAGAGAGGCATGATTTAAAAAGAAAAGTGAAGGAGACCTGCTACATAGCGATGGATTGCAATGCCATCAACCACAAGGACACATGCTTCATGATTTCAAGAAAATGGAGCAGTTAATCTTAAACCTTGCATAATTTGCATATCATTAATTTACATGAAGCTTTGATGATGAGAGCATGTCTCTTGAAAGCGCTGGCAGAATAGTTTAATTTTATTTTGTTTTAAGCATAAAATAGCTTTGTGTTCAGGTGCAATAGTGCCTATATTATTTTTACAAGTAGATTTTTCACGCAAATTTTTTGAATTATTTTTGAATTACAAAGTTACATTATAATCTTGTAAAATTTAATGTGTGTATACGTAAAATGTGGAAATCATGATTTTAATTTCATTATTGCATAAAGTCTTACTATTATAAAGCACTGAAAATATTAAAATTACTAAGATGAAAGTTGAATTCCAATAATGTGCTATTACTTTCAATATGACATAAGTGCATGAAATTTATTATTTAAAGTAATAGCACATTATCGGAGTTCGACTTCCAAAGAAACATGAATCACGTAACTTCAAAATCATGTTAAATAAATCCACATAAAAAGAGACCCAGGTGTATAAAAAAATAAATTAAAATCACAAAGACAACTTTCAGTGAGTAAATAGTCATGAAAAAAATTATAAAATTTAAACATTTCTAGATTCCATTTTACAAATTTTACAATTCTAGCAAAATTTAATAAAGCTTAACCTACATTTTTGAAATTATTAATCCCGAATGGTGTGTTTATTTTATGCTATGTAATATTTCTAAAATAAATTTGACTTTTATAAGAACAACTATTCCTGTTTTGTTGAATAATGGTTTGAAATGTACTATGCCACATATATAAAATAAATAATAGACTTGTTCACACTTTTTCTTTTAAATGTTCTATTTAATAAAATATAAATTTGATATTTTTTTATCCTGTTATCTAATTATTGTTTACCCTATAGTAAAAATTTAATAATAACTCAATCATTATAATAGCTATGATTTTAATAATTTATTTACAAATCTATTAACACTTATAAAAAATGAACTCTTTCAGATTTCACTTCATCGAATTATTTTTTTATATAATTTTTATTATTATTATACATTTAATAATAATATCACTTTAAATTTACACAAGACGTTAAACTTCAACCAGCATATGTCAGTATTCCATACCAGCAAATCAATTTCTCAGTTGATAATTTAAAACATATATTTCATGTGATTATGTGCATTTGTATGTATTTTTAGTATTGTTAGATGCAGAAAAATCACTTATAGGAGATTTATGTGTAAATAAATTTTCAATATATTTATTGTAAGCAATATCTAATACCTCTATTTATTATTAACAGTAGTAAAGTGCATGGATGATTTAGGATTATATGGTATTTACTATTTCTAATGTTAAATTTGAATCTGTACTAAATTTAATCATAAAGTAAAATATTTATCTTTATAAAATATATTTTATTTTATAAAATTCTATTTTAATGCTTTTTATAGGCCTTTATAAAAGTATTGCCAAATACTTTCTCTTCATAAAAGAAGTTGCTAGTTTCTATATTTGATGAATAATGTACATAATTTCTAGATGATAACTATGATAAGATAAATTGTGACAATAAAAGTGATTGGCAAAAAGTAGAAGGTGATAATACTGACTTGTCAATTTCAAAATCTAAGTATGAATATCAAAATACACCAAGAGATTATGTTGCCAAAAAAAAAAAAAAAATTTAAAAATGAAGCAAGCCACAAATATTATTGCTAGAATTGAAAAATCCTAAAAGTTTTATCCATTTACAACCCATCAAAGAATGTAACTAATAATTTCATAAGAAATAAGCAAATTATTTACTAAATATAAAACAGGAGATGGGCTATGGTAGTTTTCTTTTAATAATAAATATAAATGGAGTAAATGTATACAGCATTATAAAACATTCAAAATAATTAATCGATAAGAGTTCTAAAAGAGTTAGCAAAAGTTTGATTATATCTCATTGGCAAAAATATATGAAGCATGTAAATATAATGATCTAAAAATTGATTATCTAGTGGCAATATTATCCTAAGCTGAAGACAAGAAAATGCAAAAAAACGTCACATAACAAGCTTTTTTAAATAAAGAAATCATACTACTGCTGTTATAGAACATTATAAAGAGAAAAAAAAATCTTTTTTGACTATCAAAAATGTCAGGTACCAAATTGTCTCAGGCATGTTAAAAAGTTGTATTAAAATAATATAACTTATGATTAGAAATAATAAGATCACTTTTTCTTAAATATTTGTCCTGTGTAGTTTGACACAGTTGGTAGAACGTCCGATTTGGGATCGGAGAGCTTCCAGGATGGATTCTGGCGCTCGAGCATCCCATGAACCCCCGAGCAAGTAAATCGTTTTTTTTAAAATAAATTTCTTTTATGAAACATAAAAAATGTTCGTTCATTTTTATTAATGAAATTATATTATATAATCTTAAAAATGCCTATCTTATTAAATGTTACATAATTAATTTATTAGCAATTAGTGACGTAGATGTATAATTACGATATAAATTTTATAAATATGTGCGATTGAGAATTAATATATATATTACTCATTTTAAAATTGACTATTTTTATATAATCTGTATACGGACTTTATGTAATTGAATTGTAGAACTAAAAAAAAAAATTATGTCTGACAACATTACTTTGACTAGTAATCAGATTTTAGGATTTTTAATTGTTGTTATTGGTATCCCATTATTATTCGTTGATCTTTTTTTTTACCTGGTTTAATTTAAAATCAATACTACAATATGAATGTCAATAAGTTTGGAAAACGATTATATAAAGTAAGTGAAAGAATTTTTTTAGAGAAAAAAAAAACTTTTAATACAATATATATTCTGGAATAATAAATAAGTTACAAGCAAAACTCACTAAAGTACCGGAACAGCTTCATTGATATATATATATATATATGTATATATATTTGAAATACATAAAGTCAATTTTTCAATAAAAAATAATCAGAGTGAGTATGACATTGTTAAGAATTATATTTCGTGTTTCTGATTATAAAAAGCAAACCGGGTAAAATAATTAACAGATGATGAGTGATTACTTTCCTAATAAATTTGAATGAAGTAACTCCACATCAAAATCAAAACATAATATAATAACCTTTTTATCTGTTTATAAAAAGTTTTTTAACTATTTCACTAGAAAGGTGAAAATTATTTAGGATTAATTACTTACATAAAAATATTCCAAAAAGTATATGCATCAGTTAAAATATATTTTTGTTATATTAGTAAGACTCATTTGAAAAAGTTTAAAAGAATAAAGTTGCAGAAAATTATGATAGAGGTAGACGTTAAACAAGTATACAAATTTTGAACTTTTTTTTAGTCAGGTTTTTAGAAGTAGGATTGTAAAGAGATAAGTAATTTTTGTAATGTAAAAAAATAATTTGTAATGTGGAAAAAGTTAATTGATAAATATAAGATATTTAATAAAAATAAGAAAATGTTAGAAGTTGATTAAAAATATAGGTAAAAATACAATAATTTTGTATTAAATTGTAGAATAAAAAATTATAAGTTTTTTAAAATTAAAATTATAATAAATATTTTAAAAAAATAAAATAATATAAAATAAATGTGGATAGGATTATTTAAGAGTAAAGTAATAAAATAGAAAATGATTATTTGTAATGGTTATATTAAAATGTATGTTATATTTGTATATTTAATTATGTATATGAATGAAGGTATAAGTGTTCTAATTAAATAATTATATATTTGAATATTGTAGCTCTGGTGATGACTTCAGGACAGTCGAAACTGTTAGAATAAAGTTTTGATATAAAAAATAGTATTGATAAAGTGTTTAAAAAAGTTGTAAATGGTATGATATGTAAAAGTAGAAATCAATATATAGGAAAAGGAAGAAGAATAAAATTTTAAAAAAAAAATACATTATTGAAAAAAAATACAATTTTAAAATAATAATTTCTATTCCATCTATAATAACAGTGATAATAATTTATTTAGTGATATAAAAACAATAAATTACAAATCTGCAAGTATTTGAAAAGGTAGTGATTCCATATTTAATGGAGATTTGTGGTAGTCTTAAAGAAATCAATATGGCCTATGAAGTCTTGTATGAATTGTAGATATAGATTTAAGTTTTAAACTCATTTAATTTCTATCAAGATGAAAATGATAAAAAGCTTTAATTAAAGTAAGAAATCTTTTAAATAAAGTACGAATCTTAAAAAAAAAACGATTTGGCCTAAGATTTTATACTATAGACAATGCCAAATTTATCACCAAAAAAAATAAAAATTCCAAAAATAGAAAAATCTCACTAAGAATATAAAAAACTTTGGAAAACGTTTTCAAAGATGATGTGTTATTTCTAATACAAAAAGGAAAATTGTCTCAACTTTTCTAATAAATGAGGGAAACATTCCTTAATCTGAATATAATCTTTTGAAATAATAGACAGAAATATAATCTTATCCAAAGTTATTTAGAAAAAATCTTAGACTATAATCTAATTTATTTTTTCATTTATATAAGGTTGGATATAAATAATTTTTATAAATCATTACTTGGAAAGATAATTGAAACACCTTTGGGTTGTGATGCAAGTATTTTATGAACAGCTTTATTAGCATGTGCTTATTCTAATGATGAATACTTTATCCCTTGTGGAAAAAAAGTGTCTCATAAAACATCTGTATACTTAATTAAATATTAAACCACTAAACATCACATGATCACCATTGCTTATGCTTGCTCATAACTAATTAAAACAGGTACTGAGTGGCACTACTGTATGGAGAGCTTTGCCTGTTTTAATTAAATATTACTATAAGAAATATTATTGGCACATTCCAGTCTATTTCTTGACATTGTTTTATGTTTTTCCACTGTTTTCTTCACCAATATCAGATGGAAAGTTGCCTCTTAGAATATATACAAAAATTGTTACATAGATTGTACTTATTAATAACTCATATAAGACTTATCTCAAGTCAAGATCTTTTTACTTGTCCTTCATTCAAGAATCTATAACCAAAGAATTATAGAAGCAAAACAATCTCAAGTTCTAAGCAAGTATTTTAGATCCAAATGTGAAGCACATGGATTTGATCTTACTAAATATTATAGAAGTCACACCAATAGATTCAAAACAAACAATGTCTATTTCTGACTTATAACTGATATTTAACAGTTATTGACTTATAAAAATATGAAAAAATGTCAATCATGATCCATGTTATTTTTGATTGTCAGTACAATACCTTGAAAGATTTACTAAACCATTAATGATTCTATATTTTACTGGAAATCTCTACAGGTATCTTTGTAATCTTTTATTAATAACTAAGCTATCTAATAAAAGTAAATTCAGATGCCAAATGAATTGTATCATATAATTTTGGTTTAAGTTTATTTTGTAGCAAAAATATAAAGCATTAGAAATTCTCACTTATAAAAATAATAATAATAAATTTGATATTCAATGGTCCAATGACTTTATTAATTTTATTTAACTGTAAAATTTTAGCTTAATACTGTTATTAATAAAAAATAAATTATAAATAATTAGTATAGTTACTAAGTATGACATTCGTATTTTTTGTAGTTTAAAGGTTAAACTAATTCAGAAATGTATAATTAATAATGTTTGTTGAATTCTCTAGTAACTATTCCATTATTAAATAACATACAAATGTTTTTATTTATTTATGAATAAAATAATAAATAATGAATTTATAAATTATATTATGTATTTACTTATCTTTAAAAAAAAAGGAGGGGTGACATTTTCTCCTCCTCATTTCATAATTATTTAGAATAAATATTGATTTCTCCAATATGTATCTCCTGCTTCTTTTATTATATCCTATATCGTTGATTTGTTCTAATTTATTAATCCTAACACCTTCAATTATATATTTACTTCCTTTCTAAATAATGTAATAATCTTCTTTGCTTTTTATTATTCTTTTCTTTATTTTTTTAAATATGTCTCAGTTTTGTTGATTCTATTATCTAAAACAGTTTTCATCTCATCTTTTTTCTTCTCTTTTTTATACATTAATAACTCTCACAAAAGACCTAAAACATTTATCCTCTCACTATCTCTTTCCCTTTTATTTTAATCACTATTTATATAATTTAAAAACAAAACATTCCTGTTATTTTTATTTTTTTTTAATGAGTTTGTGTTCAATTGTAGAATTTTTGTTATAGATGTATTAATATAAATCACTTTAAGATTAGTCAGGAATATGGAATTGTAAATATAAAATTCAATAATAAAAGTCAATTATAAAATAATTAAATCGATTATAGTGATAATGATAATCCAAAAGATGGATAGGATATATCTGTAAAATAGTAAATAAAAAAACAGTATGGCTCTAATGCATAGTAACACTGGGGAACTCTTAATTTAAGTTATTCAAAAATTAAAGCCACTGTCTATATTTAAAAATTAATTGATACATTTATTAAATTCATTAATACTTTTTATAGATCTTGAGGGTCATTTAACGCTTTAGATGTCTTTATTCATGTTTCAAGAATATTTGATGAAATGCAAATTGGAATATAACTGTCTTACTGTGTGATTATGTTTAATAATAATAAAAAAACCAGTTGTGTTTATTTTTAACTGTATTTAATGATAAATATGATAATCGCTAACCATATAGATATTAATAGTGGCAACATTTGGAAAAATCATTTATGACATTCTAGTTGCATCTGGGGAAATTAAATTCAGGTGGTTTTATTGTTGTATATGGAAAAATGCTTGGAATTTCATAAGAATACTATATTTATGTCATAATTCTTTGATTGTAGATTATTGGTTGAATATTCAAAAGAAGGATATTTATTTCCATCAAAGATTACATGGTGAAACTATAACTTGGCTTATTGGTAATATTGATTCATATAATGATATTTTATATTTTTTCTGTAGGAATTTTTGTAATGTTTAGTGGAGGAATATGCTAACGGGCAGAGAGCAATTGCAATAGTCTTTAAGTGTACTAGTAATATTTCACATGGTAATATTTAATTGAGTATCTAAATGTTTAGTGATAGAACTTTTCTTCCAACAGTGGCACACATTTCATCAATGAAAAATGTTAATGCTATAAAATCTGTCAGTAAAGTATTTGCATTACAACATGAAATATTAGCAACCAACTTTCTAAAGAAATTATTTCTAGAAATTAATTTTCATGTAACCTTAAATAAGCAAAATAAGTTAGACCATGATCTTAGGTCATTTCTAAATAGAATGAGATAGAATCACATTTTAAACTACCATTGCAAAAAATTATATTCAAATTAAAAGTGATTCTCTGTTGTTTAAATGAAAAACTGAATATACTGTCTGTACTGTGTTAGGAATAAGATCACAATCTTTGAAGAACACTTCCAATTTTTATAATCTCACTTCAGGAAAAGTGCTACTTTGACAAGTCAAAAAATATCACCGTCATAGATGAAATTTCTGCCTTCTGTATGAAGGTCACTGATTAGTATTTTAAATAAAGAAGTTGAAAGAACTGAACCTTATGACAGTCCATATCTATTATGAAGATCATTTAATATTACTTGTATTTCTACTGAAAATCATTTTGTCAAGTAGGTTAATGGTTTGCTTGCCTCTAAGAATTTTAGGAACTTTTAAATAAAACTACTTTTCAAATAGAATCAATAAAGGACCAACATATTTTAATTCAATTTACAATGTTAAAGATAAATCTTATTTACAACAGCCTCTTCCTGCCTAAAAAATAGTTTGCTATATAATAACCTAACAAACAATTTTTGATAAAATTTTTATTAAAATGATTTTTTCAAATACCTTACAGGAAGTACATAATGATATTAAATAATAATTGTTGGATCAATTGCTAGCTTTTAAATTGCTATAGCTTTGTTTGCTTTTGAAATAATTTCGATATAAATAATGTTATTGAATAGTTCAACCAATCTTGCCTTGAATTTAGATATTCAATATTTTAGAAATTCTGGAAACATTTATATGCTTCTGGGGCTTTTCTGCCTTAAGACATTCAATTGCAAGTTAGATTTTATCAACATTTACAAGTTTTATCAAATTGCAACATTGTGAAAAAGATACAGAAATTATGCTGTAATGATGCTTTTCTTTACTGTATCAATATTGGATTTAGAAGTTTGGGATAAAAAGATTGGAAACATGATTAGCAATGGCAGTGGTGACTATTTTTGAGTTACCTTTACATCCACCCAGATTTCTTAAAAGCACCATGGTCTTATGACTAGATCTTGTAAGATTTCATTTCTCTATGGCCCCTCTCTATTTTTCTTTTCTCACATAAGCCAATACTTTTATAAGGTTGTCAGAAATTTCTGTATCTTTGCTAAAAATAATTGGATAATCTGGAATAATAAATTGATTATAGTATCCACAGGAAGTAAATTTGTAAAACATACACTTATACTAATATTTTGTTCAATCTATCCAATACATTTATTCCAGTTAGCGTTTCTAAATTTAAGTCAATTAATAGAATAGTTTTTAAATATATGAATGCATATAAAAAGAGTGATTAGATGAGGTTTATGTTGGATATAAGGAAAATGATTTAATATCAGTAGTTCATCAGCTAGTTGTAAACTATTTTATGAAATATTCTTCTTTGCTTTGCAAATACAAAAGATTCTGTAAAAAATCTTAAGCAAAACATAGGACCAATTTGTAGTGGAGATGGGGTAACTGCAAATATTGCATGTATAAAAAATATCTATTCATAAGTGATTGCAATATCATTTGAACTATTTTTGATAGAAGATCTTTGTTTTACTTGATATAAACCCCATTTTTAAAGTGTATTTTATCATTTACTTAATTTCAATTTAGAAAATTTAAAGAAAAAAAAAACATTATTAGAAGAATGATGATTCTCTTGAAGTAGAATTACATCAACATTGTACTAAAGAGAAAATTTGTAAAAAAAAAAAAAAAAACCTACATTTTTGATTTTAGTATGTTCTTACATTAAGTTTAAATAATTTATTGGGTTTGCTGAGTAAAGATAAAGTTGGTCTGTAGAATATATGACTGAGATTTGAAGTGTTCCATAGTTGACAATGTAATGTAATATTTTTTTTTTTATTTCAGGAGCCTATGTAATTTTGGTATGTCTATCTCCCTTAATAGCATCACAGACTCCATTAATAGTTCGTTTACATATTTCTAATTATAATGCTCTAGTCAGAGTTCAAGATAAAGTGTAATTTCTATTCAGAAATATTAGTTCCACATACTAATTTACATCACTTGCAGTATGGGATGCTGGAAGACACCCATTTATAATAATGATGCTCAAGTTGGCCATAGGTAAAAAATATAGGATGGATTTATTCTTATCTTTTTAAGGACTCTATCTTGTGTTTACTGATGAGAGTATTATTAAGCATTATAAATTTATATAGCACATGTATCAGAGTAATTTCTGTATGTACATTACAAATAAAGACATCACACTAGAAAAGTAGAAGATGTAAAAAGTGTCAGAGCAGAAAAATTCACAATTATAGATCAAACTGTATTAGTAATATATATATATATATATATATATATAATAAATAAATATATATATATATATATATATATTGTACCAGTTTGAAATCCCCACAACTGGTCTTATACACCTAGACCCACATACGCACCAAGCATGAAGTGATGTATGTTACAAAAATGGAAAAATCGATAACAATTCTCTGAAAATATTGTTGATTAAATATAAATAAAATATATCTAAAGAATTATTAGAGGAAGTAGATTGGACCTAAAATTAGGTCAATCGAAGCCTTCCCTGTTAAATTATTTCACAAATGTCCAATTAACTATACATTGACCATTTGGAGATTTCGCACACATTTAAAAGCACCAAAATGTTTTACTTCAGCCTTTAGCACCACCCTTGCTCAAGAATGATATTGTTTATTTTCATTTTCTCTCCCAAGAGAGTATGCAAAATATGAATGGTCTTTATTGTATATTAATAATTCAAGAAGTTCAGACTGGAATAAAGAAAATAATCCAACTCCTTGGTAAGTTACCTCTATCTAATTCATTATATGTATTCTTTAAGTCTCAGGTTAATAAGTGGGTTAGCACTTTGATTAAATAACTACAATCCTATCTGCTAACAAATCAATAATACTTCAAAAACAAGTAAAGAAAATGGTAAACGATTTAACTATGAAATTTACTATTTATTATTCCCAGATTATTATATGTTTCCCTCCAACAATTACATAAAAAAATTAATTTAATCCAGTTCAATCTCAAATAATGAAAATATAATATTAATGAGGTATTACCTGAGTAAATTTAAAATTCATTTATAGAAACAAATGCGTGTCTATAACAAAAAAATATTTAAAAGATTAAACAATGGGTGTGGTCTATATCCCTACCCCACTTTAACGTAATAAACTCAGAAATCAAATGTATGCAGCAAATATCATATATTACAAAAAAATAATTTAAATACAAAGGTCAATCTTGATAATATATGAGTAAATAAAAAAAAAACAGTAATTATTTATATATCTAAGAAAAAAAAATTTAATATTATATAAAAATAGAGAAGATAAATGAAATAGAAATAAAAAAACTATATACACTCATCTGAACTTGCTCTTTCATTAAGTTCAACTTTCATGGACCACATGGCTACTTAACAGGGCACATAAAGCTTCCTTTCATCAATACACATATGAGATTTTTTTCCATCAGGGTCTGCTGTTTTTCCTATATCATTTTCAGGCTTGATGGACAAACAGGTGGTGCACTGCGGCTAGAAGTCTACTCCATAATATTGTAGTAAACTGGAACAAACAATTCGGCCATCTCCTTGATTATAGGATCGGTGAATATAATTCTCACGTAGAGATATATATATCGCTTTCACGGCAGACTTATAATACACTTTGGCTATACGAATACTTGCTTGTGACTAAAGATTATGCTCAACACATAGGTCAAATACAAATTTAAGTTCTCCAAATATGATTCTTCTTCCTTTTTTTTTATTACACGGATATGGAATTCATAATCCATTTAATGATCCTCCTATGTTCATAAGTCTAATTTCAAGTTTCCTTTCTTCTTTCTATTCTTTAGACAAGCCAGATACAACTATAATTTTTAGCAAACATATTATTTCTCCTTTCTTTCTGCTTTGTTATCTTCTGCAAGCATATACCATTCCATTACTTAGACACACTGGAGCCAACTCTTATTTTAGCAAACATAGCTCATCCTATTTCTGGCACAATCTGGAGACAAAGTTTTTTTATTTTCTTAAACATCTGCCATCTGACTGCTTTGGTGAGCTAGGAACAACTGAACTCAATGCCCCAAGTAAATAGCTCACATGGTCCAATTAGTACAATTGTAATACCCCCCTATGAACTATTTCATCAGCCAATAATAAGACTATACTTTTATATTAATTTACCTACATTCTTTCACTTTTTATGTATTAAAGTATGATTTCTCTAATATTGGAATTTGTATAGCTTCAATATTGATTAATTACACCACCCATTGTGTTTACATTCTTTTTAGATAAAACTGATTTTTTGATTTTATCTTTATCCACGATCAACCAGAACAATTTTTTTTAATACAAAACATTTTTATTTTGCCAAAACTAGATTACAATTGTTAAAAGTTATTTTTCTTGATAAATTAATATTAATTACCAACCATCTTATTCTAATAAATATAAAATTTAAATTGTAATAAGTACAAAATTCAAATTCTATTTATACAATTTTTAGGAAAAAAGAAAAAAATACATTTCTATATATGTGTATCGGAACATTTACAAGTGGTAATAAACTTAAATACAAAAAAAAAAAAACTGTTCCACACATAAACAAATGTTACAAGATTAGTTTTTCTTTTATGATATAGATTTGCTGTGCGAATAAATTTATTAACACATATACTGCATACACTTGTACTGTGGGTGTAAATAGGAATATAATATAGACTAAACCCATTTATTTATGTATTATATATAAGTACCTCCAAATACACATCTAAATTATGATTTAATAGATCTGTTAAAAATTACAATTTTAATATGATGCATTTTAGCTGTGCTGAACCTTCAGCAACAGCCATTTTGTGCATGGCCATTATACACGGTCTGGCACAAATATATATATATATATATATTGTAACAGAAACCCGACGGTCGACAGGCTTAAACTTCCCTTTTATATAGATATAATGGGGAATTCTTATAATTCAAGATTGCCCACTTTCCGCTACCACAAGGAGAGAGAAAATACTGACATAAATGAGTCTATATCCATACTTGACTGAACTTGTATCCTATATGGGTATAGCCCCAAGTTATATTTCCCGGTCAACTTTCTACCAACTGCTGTAAGATTTAACAGAGTTACAGTGCTTGAATAATTATAAATTTAATGGGATCAAATAATGCACCACTAGCTTCACATGTTAATTAAGTACTCAAATGAATAATAATTATTTCCCAATCCTAAGACTATACTACTTTTGGAAGTGGCGAAGAAAGAGATGAAACGGATTTTACATAAATAAAAGATTTTTAATACAATAAATTATAATAAAAGAAACACTCTAAATTATTAACACTCAATATATAAAAAAAAACAGATTATGCTATAATACTACAAAAAAATAAATAAATACAATAGAAGATTCTATAAATGATTGCAATCTGTGGAAATAACTTATCCCTTTATAGTCATTTCAAATATTCAAAGAGTCTAATTAATGTCTATCTCATTATATGTGGGATTGGCAATTGCATTAAACTTAAAGGTATGTGCACATAATTACATAAAATGTCTTATTCATAATTACCTAGGTGATAAAGTCTTCGAATAAACTTGGCATCTTGTTGACTGTCCCATGGAATTTTTCCACTTCTTTAGTAGGGAACGGTCGCTCTTCGGTTAGATTTGATTGTTGGAACTCCTCCGTATTGTGGGCATCAAGGCAAAAACAAACTCTTCGACAGGCGCTAAGTCGGCAGTTGTTACATCGAGATGCGAACCATTTTAGCACAGAAGTCTGGATCGACCGGCGATCACAACTGGCCCTTAGCCACACATCCTCGAAGCTTCCCTTAAGTTATAGTTTGTTTTCATGTTCCCAAAATTTAACTTTTCATGTCTGCTTTCTATTATATTTCTCTGCTTCTTATCAGAGCAGTGTCCTCACTGAAGTCTCGACCAATACTGTTTTTCAATTAATTAATTAATGTCCTTTATTTTTCAAATTCCTTCCTTATCTTGATCTCCCGCTGTATTTTTATTTCACACCTTTTTACTTTAACATGCTTTCATTAACTTATACAAAATTACTTTTAATTTGATACAATTTTATAATATAATATTTTACATTTATTTATCAATCATTTTCTTTACAAGATTATTTCATTTTGACATGAAATAAACCTTACTCCCTTTATTCATACATTCACATATGCATTTCATTTTTCGTCAAAATGTGTAATTTTAAGAACAGATCTTTATCTTTCGTTGCATTCTAAATTTTACTTATATTTTATTAAACTCCCCAACTACCACTTTCTTTTACATTATTAAGTTTTTATTTTATTTATATTTCATTTCTCATTTTTTTAAATCTTACATTAAACACATGATAGCGATATTTTTTAACCTTAATATTTCTATTCTTTCTAAAATCTGAACTTTGGAGGGTAAAAGATAAGAATCTTTTTCGATTCTAATTCCCTCTCTTTTTTTAATTAAGCATTTCTTTGTTTTGTAAATTTTTTTAAAACTCACTTTTTTTTATAACCCAAGCACAATATTTAGCATTATTTAAATGTTAAATATCTATATGTGTGACCACAGTATGTGCGAGCATCACATTACACCGTTCCTCTCCTTTAAAATTTTTTTCCCAAAAAAAAATTTTAATTTATTGCGTTTCAAGCTAAATAATCCTAACTACGGTTAGAACCATTTATTTATATCCATTTACTTCTAATATAATTTTAGTGATGAGATTATTCCTAGAGAGGCAACCAGGCAAATTACATCCCTACTCTGATGACCCAACCAGCATTACTAAACCGATTTAATCTTGCTATAACATTACATGAGTTTGATTTCTGCCTCCTACTTGTATATACAGGTTCGAGTCCACAGAATATCTCTATTACTCGATTAAACCTGTTTATACCTTGCACTTTACAAATGATAAGCCTCTAAGTGCCAACTTTGGTCACTATTAACAAGGTGGGTTGGGAGGCTGGCATCTTTTTTGTCCAGCTCATCTAAGAGCTCAGAATATTTTACTGATAACTCATCTTTTTTTAAAAGGGGTCCTTTTCCCATAGATTGGTTTCTAAACCATTGACTCATGATATTTGTCAAATATCTAACTGGAAATCGTAATCCAGTGAGTCATTATGAGAAGGGGATCTCTGTCCCTGTCTTCTCTATATAATAAGATTTGATGACCACAGAACACACATGAATGCCTAACAGAGAAGGCTCAACATATACTGCTAAGATCCATCTACAAATATCTAAACCTACATGCCTTCAGCCTCAATCTATGATCTCATATTACTATCTATTTGATGCTCTGTCTTAATTTGGATCCCTTTATAACTGTTTTGCCATTTGGGCTCATTCTTTCTTTATAGTATCATGATCAATGTTAAAGTCCATTCTCCATTACTTTTGATGCAATTCCATTTCCAATCTGGTATCAGTGAATCCTTCCTTTATTGGTGATTACACCTAGGTTTTATCTGGTGGTTGTCTTTCTCTACTGGCATCACCTCTGCCTCCTCTGGGATGCAAATTTTTGATCCCTAAGTTCTCAGACTTCATCCCTGTCAAATGCATGCTTACATTCCATCTCCAATCTTTGTCGTCCATTTTCCTGCCTCCTTGGGTTCCACTTTGTAGAATATCTCCAGTTTTCTTCGCATTGTCCTTCACTAGGATCCCATCCATTTTTTATTATAAGAGGTTCTTTTGGAGGCAGTCTAGGTTTATATCCATCCTCCTTCTTGTCATTCCTGGTGGTATCCAATGCACTCAGCAACTCAGCCACATAGTCCACCATCCCCTTTCTGTACTGATTAGAATCTGTTCTATATTTTTGTGAACCCATGCCTAGTTATCCGGAGTATTTGCATCTCAGATAATGGGTTTGTGGTCATCATCTGCAACTTGGCTACTTGACAGTGGAAGAAGGTTATAAATGATTCCTCCGGTCTCCATTTCTCCTGTTTTATCTGATGCAGCATATCTTCTTGGAGTTCCTCACTCCAATAACTGGTCTTCAAAGCCTTGTGATACCCTGCAAATGTGGTGGGTTTCTGGAACAGTGAGTTCCACCAAACTTGAGATTTGCCCTGCAAGTGACCGCTAACTTGGCCTCCTCATTCATTCTACCAAACTTGAAATATCGTTCCAGGCTGTTCAAATGCTCCATAGGGCTTTCTCCAGGGTTTCCAGTGAAAACTGGTATCTTTACAATTTAGTGGAAGCCAACAGGATAATCCATGCAATTTCCAGACCCCTTATCTCTACATTCCCCATTGATTCTTGGTCCTATGCCCTTTACTTCAGTATCGGCACTGTTATTGGCTGACCTCCTTATCCTCTCTTCAAATTTTGTGTTCAACCTTTCTATTGTCTTCGCTATCTGAATTAAATTTTCCTGCATGCTTGTCAGTATCCTACTATCCTTTACTTTTATTACTTCCACTTCTTCATTTAACTTTCTTATTTCCCTTTCTGGCCACCCTATGTCTTCTCTCAGATCAAACTCAGCTGACTCTCTACCTATACTCTCAGCCCTCTCTACTTCATCATATACACATGGCTCCATACTTCTTTGTTCATCCCACTTAATTTCTCTGTAAAATCCATTTCTTGTATTCTTAGCCTCTGATTGCTGGATGACATCATTTCTAATTTCTTCCATGGCTTCAGCAATTCTTTTCTGGTTGTCTATTTTTATCTTTACTTACCATTTTTCCAATCCTTCTCTCCTGTCTGTCCATGTATTCTTTCATGAATTGCTGTTGCTCAACTTTCATTTGCCTTAGCATATCCATGATATCACTATGGTTTATTTTACCCTTTACTTTCATCTCCTTATCTTCATTCCCTTCTTTTACTTTCAAGAAAAGGAAGTAAAAGAAGGGAATGAAGATAAGAAAAGTCCATTTTAGCTTGGGACCTTGTATGCATAAATATAATTTTATTTAACCCTTCTTGATATCTGTATTTATTATTACTATTATTTTACTAAACTCTTCTGGATATATCTACATAAAAAATTTCTTCTACTGACTCTTTGCTTTCCGCTTTGATTAACTTTTAATATATTTATTATTGGTCAGTTAACATTTAGATCACTAGCCAACCCAAACATCTGCACTCTGGTTCACCTCTTGTTCGCCTGCCTTCGATTCATCTGACTGGCTGCCCGACCTTGATGATTGTCCTATATTTTTTTCCAACTTAACCAACTCTGACTCAATTACTTCAATTAAGAACGCTCTTATATATTTCTTAAATCTAACTTAACTATTATACTTTATTCCTCTGTTAAAGTCATTTATAAATAAACTCATTTCTATTTGACTGTATTTCCAACAGTACTCACTTATGATATATATTTCTAATATTCTGTTTATAAATTTTGATCACTTTAAGGTTACGGTTGTTTTAAAACAAAAATCATACACATATATATTTCTTTAACGGACTAACCTCTTTCGTTTCACACACTATGTTTTGTAATTTATATTATCTCTTTACTATCTTAAAATCATACACATATTTTTCCTTCCATTTAACAGGTATACTTCATTGTACAGGATATTTTAGCAATTTATTGATCATGTTATCCCCATGATTATTTTTTAAAATCATACACATATATTTCCCTCAACTTAACTAATATACTTCGTTACACTTATTATGTTTTGTAATTTATCGATTACTTTCTTTTCTCGAATCTTTAAAATCATACGTATATATTTTCTTCAACCTAACAAATACACTCTAACATTTTTATCATTTATCATTATAAATATTTTATTTTCAGCTTAACGGGATACGTTATTATAAATTCACATTTATATCTCTTCAACTTCATTTACATATGCGATTATTCTAAAGTCTAACATATATATTTCATTTTCAACTTGACTAAGATACGCAAATATTTTAGAATCTGTCATTTATGATTAAAACCTTACTATTAACTGTTTTTTTTCTTTTTAACTTAACTACTTTATTTTTGTTACAACAAACATCTAGATAATCTATATTTGATCACTATAATCATAGCTGAACACACTTTATTATTCCGATTATGAATTCATACACACATTTATTTATTTATAACTTAACTGGACTATGCAACTATTTTTATTACTTAGCATTAAAAATTTCACGAAATTTTGTTTTATTCTTTTTCTTTTTTTCTGAAACGATTTATATTTCATTACAGCAATTATTTGAGATAATCCATTCTTTGTTCGTGGTGATTATATTGAAATACTTCTAGTCTTTTATTAAATATGTCACAACGCATTTCAAAACTTTCTTAATAAAAAATTTTCCCTTCCTATCCTTTGTACACATTTGACGATGAAACACATATATGAAGTATTATAAAGCAAAAAAATTATCCCCTTTGTCTCCACTTCTAACCACTCTGATTTACAACACGAATTTTATATATCTTAAAAAACACATATATTATTTTAGAAAATATTTTCGTTATCTTACAAAATTATTCAACACGTGATCACTAATTGCACAGCAATAGAAATCCTGGACTGGCCCCCAAAATGTAATGGAAACCTGACGATCGACAGGCTTAAACTTCCCTTTTATATAGATATAATGGGGAATTATTATAATTCAAGATTGCCCACTTTCTGCTACCACAAGCAGAGAGAAAATACAGACATAAACAGTCTATATCCCTACTTGACCGAACTTGTATGCTATACGGGTATAGCCCCAAATTATATTTCCAGGTCAACTTTCTCCCGACTGCTGTAAGATTTAACAGAGTTACAGCACTTGGATAATTATAAATTTAATGGGATCAAATACTGCACCACTAGCTTCATGTGTTAATTAAGTACTCAAATGAATAATAATTATTTCCCAATCCTAAGACTATACTACTTTTGGAAGTGGCGAAGAAAGAGACAAAACGGATTTTACATAAATAAGATTTTTAATACAATAAATTATAATAAAAGAAACACTCTAAATTATTAATACTCAATATAAAAAAAAAACAGATTATGCTATAATACTACAAAAAATAAATAAATTAGTTTCCAACCAGTAACCACCTAAACATTCACAGTAAATATAGCAACCAATATCTCTAACTGCTGTCAAGGCAACCTTCACACCTTTTAATAGCAAGAATGGAAAAAAATAAATAAATACAATAAAATATTCTATAAATGATTGCAATCTGTGGAAATAACTTATCCCTTTATAGTCATTTCAAATATTCAAAGAGTCTAATTAATGTCTATCTCATTATATGTGGGATTGGCAATTGCACTAAACTTAAAGGTATGTGCACATAATTATATAAAATGTCTTATTCATAATTACCTATGTGATAAAGTCTTCAAATAAACTTGGCGTCTTGCTGACCGTCCCGTGGAGTTTTTCCACTTCTTTAGTAGGGAACGGTCGCTCTTCGGTTAGATTTGATTGTTGGAACTCCTCCGTATTGTGGGCATCAAGGCAAGACAAAAACGAACTCTTCGGCAGGCGCTAAGTTGGCAGTTGTTACATCGAGATGCGAACCATTATAGCATGGAAGTCTGAATCGACTGGCGATCGCGACTGGCCCTTAGCCACACATCCTCGAAGCTTCCCTTATGTTATAGTTTGTTTTCATGTTCCTAAAATTTAACTTTTCATGTCTGCTTTCTATTATATTTCTCTGCTTCTTATCAGAGCAGTGTCCTCACTGAATTCTCGACCAATACTGTTTTTCAATTAATTAATTAATGTCCTTTATTTTTCAAATTTCTTCCTTATCTTGATCTCCCGCTGTATTTTTATTTCACACCTTTTTACTTTAACATGCTTTTATTAACTTGTACAAAATTACTTTCAATTTGATACAATTTTATAATATAATATTTTACATTTATTTATCAATCATTTTCTTTACTAAGATTATTTCATTTTGACATGAAATAAACCTTACTCCCTTTATTCATACATTCACATATGCATTTCATTTTTCGTCAAAATGTGTAATTTTAAGAACAGATCTTTATCTTTCGTTGCATTCTAAATTTTACTTATATTTTATTAAACTCCCCAACTACCGCTTTCTTTTACATTATTAAGTTTTTATTTTATTTATATTTCATTTCTCATTTTTTAAAATCTTACATTAAACACATGATATCGATATTTTTTAACCTTAATATTTCTATTCTTTCTAAAATCTGAACTTTGGAGGGTAAAAGATAAGAATCTTTTTCGATTCTAATTCCCTCTCTTTTTTTAATTAAGCATTTCTTTGTTTTGTAAATTTTTTTAAAACTCACTTTTTTTTATAACCCAAGCACAATATTTAACATTCTTTAAATGTTAAATATCTATATGTGTGACCGCAGTATGTGCGATCATCACAATATATATATATATAAGACTGTATGTGTGGTAAATAAAATATTTTTAAAGAGTATGCATTACCATGCATATGAAATTACTATAGGATTTAAATACATGTGTACTTTAAGTCATTTTTATTTAATATATTTAAAGAAGTCAAACTTTAAATTTTGGACTTAAGCAAACTAAGAAAAGTTCTGTTTGACAATAAGTTTATTTAAAAAGAAAATAGAAATTTAATAAAGAAGTGTATTGACATATAAAATTCTCTAATTCAAATTTATTTGTCTGTGTATATAAAGCTGCAATAAATTCTGAAAGATCAAATCTAATTTGTTGGATGCAATTTTTTGAATAACATGAAAATGCACCGTAAAATGTTAAAAAAAAAAGTAAAAATTAAATCTAAAAATTATTATTAACAATTATATTGCTAAAACAATATTACAGTTTTCCTTCTATCAATATTTTTCATTTAAGGGAAATGCAATGAGCCTATGAATTTTCTATGTATATAAAATCAGATGTAAAGTGTATTTAAAAAACCTATATAAAAATTTGATCATGATTAACAATTTTTTGCCCGTTAAAAGCATACGGAAAAAATGTAAGCAATTCTAAAAAGTAATCTACCGAGACTCCATGCAAACAGAGAAAAGAGGAAAAGACTGAAAATCGAAAGAGGGATTGTTAAAATGTAAATGACATACAATTATTGAAATTTAATGTCTTAACGAACACGAAGTAATGGCTTTCTTACAATAAAATGTCAGATATAAGTGCGTGTTTTCGACGTTAAAATGTTTTTGATTTTATTTATTTAATAACTTATAATAAATAAATATTAATATATAATGATTACATATTTATTTGTCTAATCAATTATAAACTTTTTTTTTAAAAAAAGAAAGGGCGGAAATAAAAGCAATCTTAGAAGTAGCTAATTATTTATAAAATTCTGCTAAAGTTTATTATCTTAATTGCATAAATGTAAATTAAATTTTTAGAATAACAATTACATAATCATGCATAGTTCTAATATTATGAGTAATGGATTAAGAATCAATATTTATTTAGAATTTATATGTGCTTTAATAAAAATTAAATATTTGTTGAACATTCATTTTATTTTATTGAGTGAAGGTAAGAATAAAACATAAAAGAAGCTGACAATGTAAGAAAAAATATTAAAATAAAAGGTTTCTTAACATTTCACTATTTACTGCTGTAGATAATCGCGAAGTACTTCATTTGGAGATCTTTTTTTAAGAGTGATGATGAACTTTTGTTTATTATCCTGCAGCTGTCTGTATCATTAGCTTTTTTGGTTTTGCATTCATTTCACAATTTAAAGTGAATTTAAATAATATTGATTTATTACTTTAAAATAATTTAAAATGGATAGGATTCTGCAATTATCAGGAATTTCAAAGAAATGTAATCCTGCCTCCACATTATTGATTGCTACGCTCTTTGTACTCTGGCTTTGAGATTATGTAAGGTTACTTTGAGACAATTTTTAATCAAATGCAGAATTGCATAAAAAATTTTTTTAGTTTATTTAAATATTTAAAAATATTTTTACATAATATTTTATAGTAATTATTTATGAACAAATGTACACATTAAACTTTGATTTCATTCAAAGTATTTTAATTTTAAAAATATATGTTAAGAAATACAACGTTAATGGTAAACAGAAATTTATTATGACAATATTGTTAATGACTTTTTTAAAAAATTTCTTATCATAGATGTTACTGGCATTTTTTTAAAGGAATTTTTTAACATAGTGGTTTTTAATATTTGCAAAAACTTTAAAAAAATAAATAAATACAATTTTAAATTTTATAACAAAATTTGATAGACTTATGGTAGTTCCACATTAATTTATATATATTTTTTAAATATAGTTTACTCAAAAGGATTTCATTAATTTTCCTTTTTTAAGGACTATGCTGGCTTTCACATACATTACCAATCAAAGGAAAATTCATTGTTCTCATTATATATTTCACTTTATTAGTGTTTTTTCTTAACTTTCAAAGTTAAATATGATTTTTAGGCTATCTTATATTTTTAACAATTCAAGACCAAATTATTAAATTATAATATATATTGTACCAGTCGAAAAACCCACCAAAAACTGCAAGTCGGATCCAAACTCAGCTGAACCAAAACTGAATTCAAACCCAACTCACCAGCTCAGATTAGTAGAAATCTAAATCAATGGCACAGTGTTATGCACCAAGAAACTAGCTCAATGGTTGGTGAGGATCAGAGACCCTGAACTGACATTAATATCTGATAATAAACTGACTAAAATAATTTTAAATCAAATCATATGTATATATTCAGGTTGCCAACACAGACAGCGAGTATTAACATTAAAATAATTATAAAAGAATTAAGAACTAAGAAACCAAGTGTGTTTAGAAAATATTTAATAATAATAATTTGTTTTGTTTGAATTTTAAATAATGATTATATTAATCAACTCTAGCCTTTAACAAAATTTATAATTATAATACGAGTGGCGATCCTTATTATATGCCAATGAATATTACGCAATATTTGGAAGTCTATGCCCCCAACAAGAATATAAAGGCAGATAAAGGTATTCATTAGTAAAGGAAATTATTACTCTATTTTTGTATGAAAGAATGTGATATTTATTTTCACATTCACAAATCCATTCATGAAGAGCAAGATACGTAATTTAGGGCATAACTTTAATCTTTATTGGAAAACTTATTTAATTAAATATAACTGAGAATTTGTTCAACTTTAATTAAAATCACTTTGTCATGAATTACAAGCATCAGAGCGGGCTTTACTGGAACAGAAAGGCAATGGTGCTGACGAATTATGAGCTATACAATGAAATTGAAGACGATAACTAGTCGATAATCGAAGTCCTATGGTGGCTTGCGTCTGACAAGTCTTATGCCCTTTGACTAATATGAACAGGAGAGGAAGTGCTTTCTTCCTTGATAATTTAAAATAACAGAAATATGATCACCAACCAGCCTAATGGAGTGGAAGATTCCCCTATGTCAGCAACGTTCGAAGATGATGACTTGATGGTCATCGTTTGAATACTAAAACCCATATAGAATACTCTATGTGATGACTTGATCAGATGAATTAAAGTCAAATGAGCTTTTAACTAACATTATTTTAAAGTATTTGTAAATCATATTAATTATGCCCCAATCATCATGCCCTTCCTGAATCTTAATAGAAAATAACAAAGCTGAATTAGAATATATTTATTTGATTCCTTTATCGGCCCTTTTGCAAAAAACATTTTAAGATTATGTATGAATAAATATATATTGGTGAATATGAGAAAATAGCTGAGGCATAGATTAGAAGTGGAGCTAATAATTTATTATTAGCCAATTATAAAAATAACAAACATTAATAATTTCTTTCGACTTGATGATTGATAGAACTGTATTAATCTAGTTCTAATGGGTGAGAATTAACTATCAGAATTAAGTTATATTACTTGTGTAAGACAAAGAAAATGAAGGAGATCATCGAGTCAAAGGATTATTGGCATATAATTAAAAATAACAACATTAATAAATTTACTCAATAAATATACATAATAAAATAAATGAACCACCATGTAAGAAAAGAAAGTTAAAGACTAGAGGTTGAGAGAATTACTATGAAAGTTAAAATAGCATAAATAAAAGGTTTTACACAGAGTATTATTACATTATAAATGAGAAGAGCTCTTAAAGGGAGTGTAAAGTAAAGTTCGGAACTGGCCATAAAGTTTAAGGTTCATTATAGAAATATATTACCCATTTCTTTCGAGCTAGGCTCCTTAGGTTACATGTCCAAGTTGGTAAAATGTAGGCACCATTTGATTGATTACTTGAATAGTATTTTAATGAATTTTCATGATTTTAGCAGCATGATTGGTCCGGAAATAATTCAGCAGCTCCATTGAAGATTTTCAGGGGACTTTAGGAACTGATAGCCAGATTCCTGTTGTTTATTCTCTTACCATGATCGAAACACTATTTAAAATGCACAGAGTTTACTGCACTTCTCTACAACAAAGATGGCTTCTCCTTCTTCAAACTTTTCTGAGCTATATATACTGTCCTCTGATACCTTCAGGCTAGTGCGTCTTTCATTATTAATGTTTTTTAGATTTTCTGGTTGTTTTTAGATACATTCCTTCAATAAGGCTTTCAAACTCATTAAGTTGAATTCATTTTCTAATTAGAAAATGAATTCTTAAAATCAGAAAATGATTTTAATTAGAAAATCCTTATCTTTTTTCTAATTAATAAAACTTTAACTGTTGTTTTTGGAAAGGGAAAATCTGAAAGCTTATCAAAAGAATGTAGCTTTTAATCAATAAAACTTTAGCAAATTATTTAAAAATAAAATCAAACATTCCCGACGCAAAAAAACTTTCGAACAATTATATATATTTAAAATTTACAAATATATACGCACAATCCACACAGTTATAATATATAAATTTATGAATAATTCTATCATGAATTTATTAATAGAATTGATCAATTTAAATCTGAAAGAATTAATTTTAATACGCATTTATAAAATAAGTTTCCTTTATGGAAATTAGCGTGGATTGAACATATAAAGCCCCATTACATTGGATATTTAAGGTTAGTACTAAGGTTTGAAGTGGGCTTATGGCTAGATGTCATGAAGCTAGGATTGAACTCAGATCTGACTGCTTCAATATTAAAGGCATAATATGAAAATCAAATATTGACTAATTACAAAATTTGTCATCAGTGTGAGTAATGAAAATGTTTTCACCAATCAAAGAGTTATTAAACAATAGGTTAATAGGGATGCATTCACACATTTTAAATGGAGCATATCATCTTGTATTGATAATTAAAGCATTGGAGCATCAAATATAGACAGGTTATTGTTATATTATAATGAGTAGTTATCAAAATGCAACAATAATGATTAGATCACATGTTGTTACAAAAAGATTGTCATTATATCTGAGTGAATAGGAAAAATAGCATGAATCTGGATATACAATTTATTTTAATCAACTTTTAGAAAAGACCAATACATCATTTTTGACATATTATCCCTGTTTTTCAGTACAGTTTGCCTTTATTCTCTTAATTAAAAAATATTTTAGGCTGAACTGAATGTCATGAATGTACTATTGTTTTTACCACTTCATCTGATGTGAATCATTTTTATAAATCTTCTTAAATGAAATGAAGCAGAGCAGAATTATAAGAAGACTTCAACACATCTAAACAATGTTTTGAAGTGTCTATAGTATGGACAATGGTGTGCTGATGTGCATGCTCATGCAACAAGTAATATCCTTAGATATCAGTCTTCTGTATTATAGGATTCAGCTCCTCACTGAATATCTCTTTGTAATTATCCCTAGTGATAGATGAATCTTTTTTGATAACATTCCAATGCTAAGCTTGAGATATTAGAAAATTGTAAGCATTAAATATGCAACTCCTTGTTGATTTTAACTTTTTTAAATTGATGATTAAGGAAATTTCCATAACATTCTGCCATTAACTCTCAGGTTCTTAATGATAATTTTATGTTCCATCACAAGTAATGAATTTTTTAAAATACTTCAAGCACTTTTAGAGTATTAGTCTGAACATTCTTGTCAGATATCCAATTGCTTTTGTTTCTGCTTTACTATGAATTGTTTCCATAGTCATTTTACACAAAATTTTGAAATCCAAATCTATTATGAATTATTGCATAGGCAAAGTAATTTGAAAATCATTTTTCACCCAATCCACTATTAATTATCTATTCAACAAATTCACATCACATGCATACTCAATGTTGACACAAATCATGGGCATAGACAGGCATTCAGCTTATAGTACTTAACTGATATGTTTGTAACATCGATTAAAATTTTATATTCATTTATCCATGCTTTTTCATGATGAAACACTTTATACAAACTGTGCACTATGTCATTGATAAATAGCAGCACCAAACGTATCCTTCGATAGCAAAAAAAATAATTATTGCCTGCTGAATTTATGAAAATCACAGACATTTTTCTCACAATGCAGTCACATTTCAATTGATTTAATACATTCAAAAATGCATTGCAGTGACTAGTGACATAGGACTCACATAAATAAAATTCTGATAATAATATAGTCAGGAGAAGTTTTAGTATATGTGCAGTGCTGATAATTTTTACTCACCCTTATATATCCAAAAAATATTGCAGTAGTTTTTCAATATGTAATTTGTAGATTAAAATGGAAATCTAAGAAAAAAAACTAAATGAAGATTATTAAGTCATTTACGTTTAGGTTTTGCAGCGATGTGGTTGTTTTTAAAAATAACATTTTAGAGCTTCAGGGTATGTTTAAAAATTTTTCAGATGAAAATTAAAAAGTAGAACTAAAGATACTGCTCAAAAATAATGTTTATTAGAAGAAAATAAAAATAGATAATCATGAATTAAAAATAGTCAACATTATAACTACCTTGATCAGATTATTAATACTGATGAAAACAAGATGGATGGAATTAATTATAAAATAAACTTCAATGGAGTTAAAAAATACTCCTACGGGTTTTTCAAAAGTAATTTTTTTAATAGATGAATCTTAAACTCTAAATACCAGAACAATTTAGTGACTTCAGACTAAGCAATGAAGTAGGGTAAAATGTTTGATAGTAGGAATAAAAGATCGAAGAGTGAGTGAACAAACAGGCATCAGTAATATCATTTAGAGAATTAAAAACTAAAATGGAACTGGATAAATGTCAAAAAGATAATGAAAACTTTAAAACAGACTATATAAGTAAATTTGCTGTTGTGTTGTCGAAATGTCAAGTTAATAAGCAGAAAAATGGATTAGAATTGGAGAGATCTTCATCCTGAACTAGTAATGGTTAATAACTATGATATATATATATATATATATATATATATATATATATAAAGATTAGTATATATATATATATATATATATATATATATATAGTAATCTTTCCACATGACACATGATCAGGGAATCAGCTAATACCTATGGAATTTCTATAGAGACGAGCATTCTTATATAGACAAAATTATTACATAAATGCAACTATTAATATATCTTAGGTTTTTCTTATATTTAAAGGCTTATTTCAGACTTTTCTTAATCTCAGTTTTTTTTTAAAATTCAACTTAATATACTAGGTCAATATTCTATCTATATCCAAAGTTTCACTCGTATACTTGATAAAAAATATTTTGTGATAAATATTTTAACATTCTTAAATGCAATAACTATTTAAGATTATACATTAAATATTATGTTTTCTTTTTATGACTTTATCTTAGGATATCTTGTGTTTTAGACAAACAAAAATACAAATATGCAATATCAAATATCTCAACACTTTAGATAACACATGACTTGCATATAAAATAATATTTGAATAATTCAAAATTTCTTATATAAACATTCAAATTATATCACCTATAAATATATTTAATTTTAAAATTTTCAAGTATTAACCTGTACCAAGTACTAAAAGAAAATAATGCAGCAAGTAGAAAGAGGAATTTTATGTTACCCACAAAATTTCAAAATACAGTTGAAATAAAGCTGAAATAAAATCTTATTATAATGCAGACATGATAAATGATAAATAAAATATATAAATAAATTTTATATGACCATTAAAATGTACTCTTTTAAAACAATGAATAATAAAACTTTGTTATATTAGATTTTTTTCATAATGAATATAATAGTGGCAACGAAACAGAAATATATTTAATAAATAGCAAAAATATTTATTTACAAAATACTATTTAATACAATAAATATTTGCAATAAGTCATAATTTTAACCTAACAAATTGTGATAATAGAAATATTGTTATATTTTGAAATAAAACATTCCCTTCAGAACATTTCTACAACAATTATAATGAAAGCATTTATATTACTTAAGAAATTCTCATATTTTATCTGATACTAACTCTCTTTAGCACCCATATATACCTATACACAGGCCACTATTATGATATTAAATATATTACAACACCAAAAATATTTATAAATTAGTGTGGAAAACATATTTCTCATGGAATTGCAAAGATTGCTTAATATTAAGCAAAAATAATCAAAACATTACAATTCTACTAATACTTATGAGGGGAAAGGAAATAAATAAGCTCAATAATCATAATTATACTAATATAATTAACAATAAACTGTAGTAGAGCTAATGAACTAATCTAAAGATGAACTTGCTTTAAAATATTTTCACATATTAAAAATACACACTAAAAATAGCATATAGGCAAAGTGGATGAAAAATACATGAAAAAGCATCTGATAACTTGACTTGGCAGTATTGAGCAAAAAAGCCACACACTCTCTCATGAAAAGGCTTAGAACATGCACTAGCTAAAAATATCTACATAAAAATTTCTAAATTGATACCTAACTCCATGCAGCTTATCCATTAATAATTACATAAGACATGATTTTGATAATAATAAGTATAAATAAATAATCAACTTGTATTTACATTCCCAATCAAAACAATACATCTTTTCAGATATAACTATATATAAGCCTCCACACAATGATTGTATAACAATATCAATGATTAAAATTTTATAAACTATCTAATCTTACACACCAACTTCATACATTTCATTTATAATCATATGTGAAATGTAAAATCTGTTCTTGCCCTGGATATGATATTGCATTCCATTAAACTATAATAATAATTAAGAGAACTTTTAATAATATATGCCCTCAAAATAAAACCTTTTACACATATTTTTATATTAAATCTATTAAACGTGTATATCATTACAAAGGCACTTAATAATATAAATAATTTAATAATAAAATATATATAAATTAAAAAACTATAATTACACAATAATAATTTTATTTCAAATTTGTAAAACATAGAAATATACACTGTATGTGTTTACCCATTTAAATTAAGGATTAAAAGTTGTCTCATTTTTTAAAACTGAAATTAACCCTTTTAATTGAGGAGACATTTTATTTTCTTTAATGAAATATGCAGGCAACAGTTAAGACCAGAAATTTATTGACAGAAAACATCCACAATTGAAATATAAACTTAACGAGAAATAACTGATAGCAAGCATAGCAATAATAACACCAAACAGCAACAATAAGTTTCATTATAAATTTACAATTATTTTGTTAATTTTAAAGCATGAAGTGAATTTGGATTATTCCTTTTTTAACAAAGCAACAAAATATGCTTTAAATAAATAGGTAGATGAATTCAAAATTAATAACTTATAATAACAATTAAGTATTATTTTCTTTGCATTGACAGAAAAAAACATATGAACAAAGTCTTTTCTAAAGGTTTGAGAAAGTTGATGTAAATAATGTTCTCCTTTATTTGAATTTTATAAAGCAGTGGAAAACTAACACATTTTATCTTGTTTTTGAATTGGCAATAATTTTAAAACAATTTCTTACTGAAACACTTTTGGTTTGATAAAAAATATAACAGTTCTGAAACTTCTTTCTAATAAGTTAATAATGAATGTCTATCTATCATTAATTAAATTGTCCACATTAATTATTTATTGTAAGATCAGAGCTTTATCAAATACAATTGTTAAGAATAAGAATTAGTGTCAATAATAAATTTAAAAGTTATAATAAAATGTTATTTAAATAATTTACTAGCCACAAATTAACTAAGTCTATAAATAGGGTAAATCAAAGACATGCATGTCTCAATGACTAGTAAGTTTCCAATAACTTTTTACATTCAAAACACTTTATAATTTTTTTTAAAGAAATAATATAGCTTTTTGCATCTTTCAGTGATTTATTACTTTTTGAATACATGGACATGTACAGAAGAGCAGCTTAACCTGAACAACTCGTGACATCTTACCCTAACATTTAAACTTATAAAAAAATAATGAGCAATTTAAAACAAAATAAACTGAAAAACTTTTAAAACTGATTAAGTCAAAATAATAACAAAAATCTATTGATAATATGAATCTTGGGTTTTTTATTTTTCTGTTTTTCCTTTTTATAGGCATGTGGATGTTCTTTTTATACTTCATAGATTATCCCATGGTATGATCCAATAAATTCAGTTTGATTATTAGAGAGAAAATTTTAACATTAACATATTTTAAACTCTTTTAATCATAAGATGATTTATTTATAGAAATAAACTTGAAAATTACAAATTAAGTCTTTCTAAACATGTGATGTTTGGACAGTAAAATAATTCATTTTTATTAATTTTATTTAATTATCAAATAAACCATTTAATTTTTATAAAACTTATTTATTTAATATATCTTTATTTAGAAATAAACACCTTTTTTCTCACCCTCCTTAAGAGTTTTTTAAGATTGTCATTGTTTTAAGTACTCTTTTTTAAAATGTATTATTATTATTTTTAATTATCATTTTATAAACTTTCCAATCTTTCAATACACATGCACAAACATTCACACACACACACACACACACACATATATATATATATATATTAAATGTAACCAATATTTTAAAAGCAATGAAGTTAAATTTTTCCTATTAAAACTTATTTATGTTAAACCCTATTTCAATTAGTTATCTTTAAGCTTAATGTCTGAAAGTATAAATTTAAATAGATATCACATTAATTAATACTTGTGAAATACTATTTTAAATCTATCTTATTTTGAAAACTAGCAAAAAATAGAAACTTTACCATAATTTACTAACTATACTTTACAAATAATAACTGAAATAAATTTTATAACATAGCACACTCTAACAAACTCTTTATTTAGGTGTATACTGCTGTATTTGGATTTTTAAGCAAAATATTAAACAAGTTAATTAAAATTACCTTAGCAAATTATTATCCAAGTATGTTTAACAAATTATTCTATTAATAAATTAGAACATTTAGTTAAGGCTTTTATATAGCTTAACAACACTGAAATTTACTTATTACAGAGTTATGTTATTTAAGTAAAAAAAAAATAAGTATTACAATTTATATTTAACTCTTATGGACTAAATATATAGTTAAAGTTTACTACCCTCTTCTAGCAAATACTTTATAAATATAATGTTTAATAAACATGTACTCTTGAATTAGTTATCTTTCAAACAATAGCTCTCCTTTTACTAGTTGTGACTTCATCCTTTTTACAAGTTAATTTTGAATATATCCATAATAACAACATAAATACTTATATAAGAAATAAATTTTTTATACTGGTTCACTGATAAGATTGGTTTTGTAATAAACTAGATTAACTCATTGTTTTACAACTTTCTTAGTTATAGTGACACACCAGTAGATAGATTACACACATCATCACTCAGTCATTTGTATTTAACATTTGGATAATAAGTGTCCTCTTTATAATAGAAATCTGATCTTTTTCCATAATGATTTCTACACTTATGTATAAATTTAACAATAGGATACTTTAAATATATACTGTTAACATTATTGAAAGCATAATTGTTTAAGTTCCCTAGTTTCTTATATCCTAATTTAATATGAGGTTTTCTAAATATTTTGAATTCTCACTATGATTCAGTTAAAAGTTCTATTAACTTCACTCTAACATCATCATATTCCCTCTTAGCTTTTAATTGACTTGGATTCACATAAAATGTCTGTCAAATTTATCTTAATATCTTCAAATTCTGTTTTACTTAGATATTAATTTATTTGATACTGTGTAGAATCTTTTTTAATAACAATTAGTTCTTTATCAATGTTTTAAATTTACATTTTGATTTTTTTTATCTAACTTTGAATTTTTCTGCTCTGTACTTTTTAATGTATTTCTGGTCTGTTCAAATTTTTTATCTAAATTCTTTGTTTGATCACAATTAAATTTTTGAATTTCCTCTTCCTGTACATTTTTTACTGTTCATTCTAGCTTTTTAAAATTTTCCTTCTATAATTCTTTTAATAGAACTATGTCTGACTCCATTTTACCTTGACTATTTTCAAATTTTATTTCCATTTTTTCTTAGATTCCTTGACTTCATTTTATATCACCAACTGAGACTCTTCTATTTTTAACATTATATTTTCAGGCAAATTCTTTGACTGACTGCTTTGGGAAACTTTTGAATTACTTAATTGGATCTTCTGAGGTTTTTCTACTTTTATTATAGATTATATTTGAGTCTTTTTTATCTCATATAATTTCTCAGACAGATTATACTATCATACATTTTTTTATTACTATGAACTTTGTTTAATATTTTAATACTTTATCTATGTTTTGGAGTTATTCTTAAGTTGTGAATCTAGTTTTTCCAGTTTATCTATAGATGCTACTTTATAATTAACCAACTGATCTTTAATTTTGTCTAATTTGTCTGTCTAAATATTTCTTCACCTCTTTATAACTGGACTCTTAACAAAACAAACTTGGAATTGATATTCCTGTCTCTTCTAAGACATTTTTAATTCTGAACTACATCTCTTCAAATCGACATTCCTGCAAATTTTTTAAATCAATTAAATCTAGCCTCACATTTTTCTGAGTCTCCACTAATTTATTTCCTAAATTTTTAGACTGACCTTTAAGATCTGCTTTCAATACTTTAGCTGAATTATCTATGTCTATTCTCATTTCTTTTATTTTTTTGGATTGACTATCCATTTTTTCTCTTAGTTCTGCTTTTAATTCTTTAAATTGTATACTCATTTCTTTTAACTCTCTAGATTGATTATCCACATATACTCTCATTTCTTTCATTTCTCTAGATTCATTTTTTCACTCATTTCCTTACATTGATTATCCAGCCTTGCTCTCTTTTTTGTTTCTATTTTAAATTCTCTAGATTGTTTTTAAAATGATTGATTCTGCTTTTAGATTGTTTTTTAAATGAGTCATCCTGTTTCTAGATTGTTTTTTAAATGATTCTTCTTGTTTTTTAAATTATATTTTAAATTCTGATCTTAAACCAAGAAGTGGGGATTTTGGTATTAAGAGTATTCTGGGTTTCACTCAAATCTCTAACTTCTTCTACTTCCTCAATTATCAACAAAAAGGTAAGCACCACTAAATTTTACATAACAGTTATTTTAAAATAACAGTTATCTTAGGTATAAGTCTTCCAAGTAACACTACTTTTACCCAAACATGTCTTCATTATCCACGAAACAAAATCCCACTTTTGGGATGCCATGACCTATTATCATTTGAATATTAAGTCTCAATTAAGGACCCACCCCCCTTAGCAAATCAATAGTAGTGATATTTTATTCAAATTTCAACCTTATAAACAGATAACAATGCAATAATAAAAGAAAGCAATACTAATATTACTTCACTATTAAACAATAAATTGCAATTATAAACAGAAAATCCATAAATAAATAAAAAATGAAAATTGACTGTAGCACTTAAACACAAATAATACATATTTAGTAATTTATAACTAATATTTATTATTATAGAGTACAAGTCACATAAGTAATATGTTTACTTAAAATAATGGTGATATTAAGACAATTGAAAATTTTAAATAAATACTCAAAAACATCAAAGTAAATTTATTTAAAACGTAATATTTACAAAGTAAAATCCATATTATTAATTCGTTAAATTGGTTACAATATTTTAACTAAAATTGGCAATTAATAACTAAATCAGCAAAATTTTTAATTTATTTACTATCATTTTCAACAAAACTTAAATTACAATTAAATTATAACTTGGGTACCTAAAGTTAAAGTGCCAAAAATTTTCCAACAACTAGAGCGTCCTCACAAAATCAGAGAAAAGATCATCTACAGGCAGTCACCAAAACACTTATGAGTTTTTTTTTTTTTTTTTACAGAGAAAGAGCACACTTACATAGACAAAAATATCACATAAATGCAAATACTAATATATCTCAGGTTTTTTTTATATTTAAAATCTTATTTCTGATTCTTTTTTTAATCCCAGGTTCTTTTTAAAAATCATCTTATTTACTATATCTATATTCTATTTATAGCCAAAGGTTTAATCATGTACATAATACAAAAATGATTTTGTGCTAATTACTTTAACATTTTTAAATGCAATAGCTATTTAAGGCATACTTTAAATATTCTGCCTTCTTCTTACGACTTTATCAAAGGATATCTTGTGTTTTAGGCAAACAAAAATGCAAATATACAATATCAAATATCTCAACAATTTTGGTAGCCCATGTCTATCATATAAAATACTATTTGAATATTTGAAAATTTTATCTTCTATTAATATTCAATTTATATCACAATCATATTTAATTTTAATATCTTCAAGTATGAATCTGTACCAAGTACTAAAAAAAAATAATGCAGCAGGTAGAAAGGGGAATTTTATGTTACCCACAGCATTACTAAATACAGTTGAAATAAAGATGAAACAGAATCTTATTATAATGCAAGCATAATAATTAATAAATAAAATATATAAATAAATTTTATGTGACCAATTAAATGTATTCTTTTAAGATAATGAATAATAAAACTTTGTTATATTAGATTTTCTGGATAATAAATGTAACAATGGCAATGAAACAGAAACATATCTAACAAATAGCAAAAATATTTATTTGCAGGATAGTAATAATATTTAATACAATAAAGTACTAATTTTAATCTAACAATTTATACTAACAGAAAGGTTGGGAAACTTTGAAATAAAAAATTCCCTTCTGAAACATTCCTACAAAAATTATAATAAAAGCATTTATATTTCCAAGAAATTCTAATATTTTATCTGATACTATCTCTTTTCTATGACATATTCAGGATAAAATAAAACACATATATGCCTATACACATGAAACTAGTATGATATAAAATATATTACACCACTAAAAATATCTAAAAATCTGAGTGGAAACCATAATTGTCACGGAACTGTAAAGATAGCTTAATATTATAAAAAAATAATCAAATTTTTACAATTCTATCAATACCCTGTAAGTGGCAAGGAAGTAAATCAGCTTAATACTTACAATTATACTAACATAATTAAAAGTAAATGTAGTAAAGTTAATAAATTAATTTAAAAGATGGACATAGCTTAAAATATTCTCACATATTAAAATAGACAATACTATTATATAGGCAAAGTCGAAGTAAGTCACATTGGATGGCTTAACTTATTTACTAGTAGTAAGAAATATCCACATAAAAATGCCTAAATTGATGCCTGTGCCAAGAAGCATACCAATTAATAAACACACTATGCTTGAAATTGATAATAAGAATAAATAAATAATCAAAATGAACTGACATTCATAAGTAAAATAATATTTTTTTTCAGTCTATAACTATATGTAAATTAGCACACAGTAATTGCATAACAATATCAAAGATTAAAATTTTATAAACCATCTAACATTAAATACCTACTTCTATATATTTCATTCATAATCATTAATACTATAATTCATTCTATTAAACTATAATAATAATTTAGAAAACTTTTAATAATATATGCCCTCAAAATAAATCCTTTTATATGGATGATTTTTTACTGAATCCATTTAACATATACCATTATAAATATATCTCATAATATCATACATAGTATAATAATGAAATAGATATAAATTATAAAACTATAATTACACAAAACATAGAACTATACACTGTATGTGTTTACCCATTTAAATTCAGGATTAAAAGTTCTCTAATTTTTAAAAAAATGAAATTAACCCTTTTAATTGGGGAGACATTTTGCTATTTTCTTTAATAAAAATATACCACAACACAATCTTTCATTATGGTAGACAAATAATTATGCACACAACAGTACAGAACAGGATTTTTTTTAGCAATCTCACAATTGAAATATAAATTTAAAAAGAAATGTGCTGAGAAACAAATATGCTATGGCCAACAATAAATGGTAACAAAAAGTTCCATTATAAATTTACACCTTATGAAGTGAATCTGAATTATTTTTTCTTTAATAAAGCAATGAAAATATACTTTAAATAATAGGTAGATGAATTCTAAATTAATAACTTATAAAAACAAATGAACAAATTTTCTAAAGTATAGATAAAGTTGACCAGGATGAAATTTTCTTTCATAAGAATTATATAAATCAGTTTAAATCTATAGCATTTTATCCTGCGTTTAACTTCTAATAAAATTAAACAATTCATTACCACAACTCTTTGGGTTTGGTAAAAATATAACAGTTTATAAACCTATTTACAATAAGTTAATAATGATTGTCTTTCATTAATTAAATTGTCTGCATATATTATTTATTCTAAGTTTAGAGCTTTATCAAGTATAATAAATAACATCCATAGGAATTAGAATTAGTGTCAAGAATGGATTTAAAAGTTCTAATAAAATGTTAATAAAATGATTTACTAATCAAAATTTTGAATTAACTAGAAGTCTATAAATATGATAAAATAAACACATGCATATCTCGATGGATTTTAGGTTTCCAATTACTTTTTCCACTCAAGACACTTTATAATTTTCTTTAAGAAATAATATAGCTTTGTGCATCTTTCATTGATTTATTACTTTGTGAATAGGTGACACACATAAAAAAGCAGTTGTACCTGGATATCTTGTAACTTCTTACCTCAACATTTAAACTGATGAAAATAATAAGCAATTTAAAATAAAATGAATTGAATTTTTTTTAGATTGATTAAGTGAAAACAATAAAAAAAATCTGTTATTAATGTGAATCTTAATGTTGTTTATTTTTCCATTTTTCCTTTATATATATATATATATATATATATATATAATATATAAAGGAAAAATGGCTAAATATCTATTGATCATATATATATATATATATATATGATCAATAGATAAAGCCTTACCAAAACTTCCCAACAAGCATATTATTTGTTTACATAAATGTCAAAAGAGTCAGAATTCACTATCTCTTTCATTGGCTCCACCTTCAGATCAGCTGATTTCAAGCTAATTTGCTATCATCAGAGAAGTGCAGGGACCAGAGAAACTAGATCTAAACACTAACTCTCAGCGTTTATGAAACAAGTTCCTACCAATTTGCAAGCATGAATTTTTCAGACATGTAATGTCTTCAAACCCAGCCTAACAAGCCAGGTAGCTACATGGGTCTGATATCAGTTCAGTTTCACCACATAGTCAAAGCCTCTGCAATATATACCATTACAAAAGCCTTCAAAGATACATTTATGAAAAACAAAAACAAGTTATAAATCACGGAACTTGCTATCGCTTGCATTTATAATCAATAGATGGAACTTTACCAAAACCTTCAAATGAGCATATTATTTGTTTACATAAATGTCAAAAGAGTCAGAATTCACTATCTCTTTCATTGTCTCCACCTTCAGATCAGCTGATTTCAAGCTAATTTGCTATCATCAGTGAAGGGTAGGGATCAGAGAAACTAGATCTAAACACTAAACAACACCCAAGTCTACACATTGCAGAATTTATAAGGTAAATTCAAATGAATAGCAAAATAGAGACATACTTAGAAGGTAGTGAGAGGAATACCTGTTCAATTTGAAAAAAAAATTGTAATTAAAGCATTTGAAAATTTATAGTACTATTACAAACCGATAATTATTATTGCAGGTTTATCAATAAATATGTAACATTATACAGGATGTTCAGTATATGGAGGAAGAGGAGAATTACAATGAAAAATAAAGAATATCGTGGCTTCACCATAACATTAAAATGAAATAGTCTATTAAATGATGACTAATATTTGAATTGTTTAACTTATTTATTTTGAGAATGTTACATCCAATTAATATATTGTTCAGTTATGTAAAAATAATATATATTTGATTTTTTTTTTTTTTTCATTTTGAATGCAAATTTTTCATACAATTTTGCAATTATTAAAAACTTTATGAAAATCTATGATCTTATTATTTTGCAGTTTTTTAATATAGAAATTTGCATAAGTGACTGCTCAAAATATATTCATATATATAATATAAACATACATGGTGTCTTTTATTTTCTTTTGAGTAATTCTTTTTCACAAATAGTTTTTTTCTTTCTTTGTGAAAAGCAACCTGAATAAAAATGAATACGTGGAGGGAAAATTTCCACCTGTTGTTATTACTAAAGTTAAATACTGCGAAATAATTGAATAATTCATTGGAAAAGTAAATGATCTTTCGCTGTATATGTAATAACCAATGTTAAGAAATAGTAGACAGTTATTTCATGAATATAAAATTGTGATTATATGTATACATATAAAAAAATTTAAAATATATTTGCGCGTCAATAGGCTTTACAATGTTTGTGCATAAAACAAAATAGTATCAGAAAGAAGTTAGGGACTTAAATAAATAATATGATCATAAATGAAAATAAAACAGAATGATTTTATTTTGGAAAAAATACTACCATTTTATTTAATTATATATATATATATATATATATTATTTTGAGACTTTGCAAAGCGGTTTATAATATTCGCTTTATACTCATGTAAAATAATTGGATGTATATTTAGAAAAGTTTTTCCTTAAAAATAAAACTTACTGAATAATTAAATGTTAATAACTAGTTTTACCCATTCTACACTATAGATAAGGGATTCAAACTCAGACATTCACACGACCCTCAACTATCCATGTCATCTCATATTGCTGACCCACCTGATCACACACATGTTGAAAAGACAAATAATCACCAATATAGATATTTCGTGCTAAACCAGCACTCATCACTTCATCCAGATTACCATCTCCACACATGTATAGAATCAGTGCTCAGCTTTAAATTAAGATCGCCAATCTTCATACTTTAATGGACAGGTTTCAAACTACTCCAACCCACAACTCTTCAACTGTCCACTTCATTGAAAATCTGATGATGGAATGTTCAAAGTTCACGTTAGTGCCAAGTTTGTCATCCTATCCATGTTGACGTTAGTCATTCTGACCCATCACATACAGGAGAATAATCTATTTATACATACATAGGCGAGAGATGGGCAGACCTTTAACTCACTATGTTTTAATATGTAACTTAATACACACACCTGCACATGTAATGTAATATATATTTTCAATGAAATGGACAGCTGAAGAGTTGTGAGTTGGAGTAGTTTAAAGCCTGTCCATTAAAGTATGAAGATTGGCTATCTTAATATAAAGCTGAGCACTGATTTATATATGTGTAAAGATGGTAATCTGGACCAACTGATGAGTGCTGTTTTAGCACATAATATGAATATTGGTGATTATTTATTTTTTCAACATGTGTATGTGATCAGGTGAATCAGCAATATGATATGACATGGAGAGTTGGCAGTCTTGTGAAAGTCTGAGTTCAAATCACTTATATATTACATTATATGTACAGGTGTGTGTAAGCTTCCATAGTGTATTAAGTTTCATTCTAAACTATGTAAATGTTTAGAATTTTGAAAATTAATTTTTCCATGAAAGCATTAAATTTACTTCTTTTTTTTTTAAATATTTTTAAGTAAATTAATATTGTAAACTATGTTAGTGTTTTTTTTTTTTTTACTATCCTGATTAACTTTCAAAATGTTTAAATACAGGCAAAACTCTACACATAGTAGTGCAGTGCAAACCAGAGGAATCAGTGGATGCCAGAAGGCTTGTGCATAAAACCCCTATGATGTCCAATGTTTAAATACATTTTAAATTGGTACATTTAGAACTAAAAAATATGGCTATTTAATATTCTAAAGCTATTGAATGTTTTTTATAAACACATTGCCATCATTATTTTACACTGAATAGAACAAAAAGTAATGCTTTTTATATAAATATTGACAATATATTTATTATTAAGTCTTTGTTAATAAGCATATATGCATGTATAAATATTTATATGTGTTTATATTTGTGCATAAGTGTACATTAATACTTATATTCAAATCACTCTTCCAAACATCATGATATTTTAGCAACGCCTTCTGTGAATAAATATTTATTCACAGAGGACATTGTTAAAATATCATAAAGTTTGGAAGGGTGATTTTAATATTTTCTATTTAATTTGCATATGGACTAGATTATTTGATTTATCTGCAATGAAGCCATGATATATTTATATTAATATACACCTTCACATATATGTTATTCAAATAAATATATTAATAAAATATAAAAACAATAAAATTTGTAACTTTAATAAATTTTACAATGTAGTACCATTTTTTTTAATCTCTGAGATCACATTAGTTAATAACATTTTTTCTATGTCTATTTAAAACACATATTTTATTTGTTGTTTTAATATCCTTTCTGAATTTGATGTATATAGTATTTCATATAATGAAATGTTTTCCAAATGTAAATTTAAAAGTATTAGGATTTGTCATAAAAGTTTATAGTTTAAACATTTTAAACAGAAATATAAAATGAGTAATGGCAAGCAGGATGACTGCACAGATTCCAAAATCTACAAACTTATAAACATCAAAACAATTAGAGAAACCATAATCTGTTGATAATGAGACTTATTTTATTTCTATATGGTAAAAACATTGAAGAAAAAAAACTTTCAGATCATATTTAACTGTCATAAATGTCTGCCACTTTGTTATTCATTTTATTTAAAAAACATAAAAGGACTTTATAGTAAGTTTGTTTTATTTTTTGGATGAAAGCAAATAATTGAGCATACACAAAGTAATATACATAAATGGCTTTGTGAACTTATTAATAACTATATTATTATTTATCTTTATACTATAATGTTAATTTATATAAGAATAGTATACACATAGAAAGCTGTGTCATATACATATGTGTGTATAATGAAAAATACTGTATATGTGCAATTCAGTAATTAATATGAATTCTATTGTAATCAAAGACCTCAACAAAATTTAAATGATATACAATATATGCAAGGCAAGCTTGAAACAAAATATGGCAGATATCACAGTTCCAATCTAAACTATTATTGTTTTACTATCAGATTTTTAATGATAATGTATTCTGTAACTATAATTTTTATGTATGTGTGTATAATATACTTATTTTAATAGATGAATTAAATCAGTATGCAAATTGATTTCAAATTCAACAGAGATCATCTATACATTTCTACTGATGTTAATCATAGTCAAAATGCTTTATAGTATTTCTTAATAATTTAATGAGTTTATGTATTTCTTTAAAATACATATTATGATTTGAATTTTTGATTCCCTTAATCTTTGAGAAAAATTATATGTGCATATAATATACCATCATAAATATTATTGTCTTAAAACATAAAACATTTTAAATTGAAATATTTTATTAAGCGCAGAATACTGAAAAATTTTATATAAAAAAAATGTAAATCACATAAAAATATAAAAAAAAAATATTGCCTACTGATTCAAAAGAATTTTGGTTTTTGATTAAAAAATTTTCAGTTAATAAAATGAACAAAATATGAGCTTTTTCAAATTTCACATATTGTGCTGAAGAGTTTGCAAATTATTTTATTAATAATATAAAAATTATAATATGGAGTCAAGAGCCTTTATATTGTCTAAAAATTCTTCATTAAATTTTTATTGAATGCTTTAATTATGACACTAAGTACCAATAAAAACCTTTAATGCCTTGCATTGTTCAGTACACTGATGGAATGCAGACCCTTAATAAACTGTAAGTTACATATTAGTTTATGATTGGATAATGACCTTTTTAAATTTATAAAGACTATGCCAGATATATTGTAGTATTGTGCTATTAATCAGTATTGAATTGCTCTTCAAATAAATGTATTTTTATCATAGTTTTTAAAATGAATATTAATTATCCACATTCATAAAAATAAATTTAAAGTATATATATAAATAACTTCAAATAAATTTAAAGTATATATATAAATAACTTCAGGTCTATTTCTTTTCTATATACTGTGTCAAATAATTTGAAAGATGTACACATATTTTTTTTTTTTTGATTATGTAAATAAATACTTAGTAACAAAAAGAGATCAAAAACGCAATATATGGGTAAGAAAACAAACAGGTGTTACTGACCTAATTGAAAAAATTAAAAGACTGAAGTGAAGTTGGGCTGGACATATTGGTAGAAGAGATGATAATGATGGACAATTGAAATCTTAAACTGGATTACAAGAGATTGTAATAGACCCAGAAAGAGATTACATGTGAGATGGATGTATGAAATAAGAATGTGTGCAGGGGTGATGTGGAAAAGAGAAGCTAAAGATCAGAGAAGATGGATTGAACTTGGAGAGATCTTCATCCTGCAGTGGATTGATAATGGTTGATGATGATGATGATGAAATAAATACTTAGCTCCTGTTCAACGTGATTGTTGATTACTAGAAATAAATCTTGTAATTGCTTTTGATAATAGTATTCATGCCATGGAAATAAAAACATATCAGATATATTTCATCAACTTATATTAAGTTATTGCAATCACAGATCTTATTTATCTCCAGTTGCTGTAGAATTTAGTTTTCTTTATATAACTTAATCAGTGGTTTATATAATTTATAAAGAGTAAAAAAGAATTTTTCAAAATTAATATATATATATATATATATATATATATATATAATTTTGAAAAATTATATACACTTTATATATATATATATATATATATATTAAAGTGTTCCAGGAAGCATTTTGTATCTTCTACTGTCTGATGATTGCTGGTTTAGCATGAAATACGAATATTGGTGATTATTTATCTTTTTAACATATATGTGTTTAAATGTATCAGTGTTATTAGATAGAGTGGAGAGTGGTGGGTCATGTAAAAGTCTGTGCTCATACACTCTATATATATATATATATATATATATATAGAGCTCATACACTCTATATATATATATATATATATATATATATATGTATATATATATATATATAGACACAGGTATATAATAAGCCTGTGTTTCAGTTTTTAAAAATTATTGTAAATCTTTATTTTTAATATGTTATGATTGTAAGAGTTTCAAGTAAATATTTTATTTGAAATGATTGTATTTGTCTAGAAATCAATATTAGTAATTTTATTTGATGTTGTAATGCCAATGAGATGGTAGTTAAATATTAGAAAATATTTTATTCCTGTTAAGTGATGGTATCTTGGATCTCTTAGTATATTGAAACTTTATAAATTAAATGCAATGTCTTTTAGTAAATACATGATTCTTATTTATAAATAAACAGTCACTTTTCGTTTATGTTAAATAAGATTATCTTTAAGAAGAAAAATAAGCCATTTAAACATTTTTTTATAAAATCATTATGAGCAGAATATTTATTTCAAATTTGATATTAAATATTTTATTCAATGCTTTGAAGATTAAAACTAAAATTTCAGCTCTTTTTATAATAAAAACTGTTGAACAGATATTTTTTCTTTACTAGACTTTTATATTAAGGTTTTTATAATTATTAAACATTTCAAACTGGATAATAAAAATAGATGAACATTTTTCTTACAAAAGTTGATCATTAAATTATTATGATAATATATATCAGTTTAAAGTGCTCTCTTAGCCATTTTGGGTTTTAAGGTAAGCCCCAAAACCATTATGGACACAATGAAACAATAATGGTTGGCACATCATTTTCCATCAAAAATTAAAAAAATAAACACAAATTTCTTAGAACTAAGTTCAATGAAAAAAAAAAGTGTCTAGAAATCAAAATGTGAAATATATTAGTAATTATGAAATGACCAAAAACATAAAATTAAAAAAAACCCATCATGTAATCACATAATCAAAAGATCAAATAACTTAGGCAATCAAATATGAAAACAAAATATAGTAATTATTAATATAATTTTATAAGAAATTTAAACACAGACTTTCAAGCTTCCTACAAAAAGTCTAGGTTCAAATCCCTTATAAAATTACATTAAATTCTGTATAAACAATATACTTGTATTAAATATAACAATTATGAGTAAATAATCACAGAAATATTAGTATAATTACATTATCAAAATGAAAAATAATTAATTATCACATACATTAGTAATTAAAAAATGATCTGAAAAAATCAACAAAAATCAAAATTTCAAAACAATATATGGCAAATATTATTAATTAGCAAATATCTCAATGAAAAAAAAATCACCAGTGTAAATAATTAATAGACTAAACTACAAAAGAATAAAACATGTTCTTATAATTGCAGATTAGAATTTGTTCAAAAATGTTTTCTCAAATTATATTTATTGCATGGTGTTCTTCAATAAATAGATCTGTTATTTGTATTCTGACATATTAAAATTAAGTTACTATGGATAATTTGTTCAATATAAACAAATTAAAAACTTTTGCAGAACAAAAAAATGCAGGGAATGTAATTTCTAAAACAATACTTGAGTAAATATTTGATAAAAATTACTATTATCTATTAATGAAATAAAAGTTATGAATAAAAAAACCTATAAAATTAATTAGCAAATATATCAATAAAAAAATAAATTGACCAGCATAAAAAAAAAAAAATTAACCTATGAAAATTTTAAATATGCTTATGGTTGCAGAATAGAATTGGATTGAAAATATTTTTTCAAGTGGAATTTATTGTTTGATGTTTATCAATAAATAGATATGGTATCTGTAATGCTCACATGTTAAAATTAAAATATTATGGACATTTTGTTAAACATAAAAAAAATAATATTTACAGGAGACAAAAATTACAAAGGATGGAAAATTTTATAAACAATAGTTTAGCAAATATTTAGCCAAAAAACCAAATTATTATTATTTATTAAACAAAATGAAAGTTGTGAATTAAAAAAAAAGTATAAAAACGTATTACAAAAATATATTTTATTATTTCACAGCATGCAATGTCATGCCACATAACCAAACACATACAGAATATTAAAATGGAGATAAAATTCAAAGCAGTCAACCTTATATTCCCATTTTTTATTTTATTTTAAGTTGGTAAAAAAAAATTAAGTGAGGGGAAAATAATATTTATTTATTTAACTGTCTTGTCACTCATACATTCATATAACTTTATCTGTCTATCAATCTAAAATTATCTATTGATCTATTTTTTACTTGTCTCTCTATCTATCAATATATCTTTTACCTATCTCTTCATCTGTTTATTGAGATAACTATCTATCTCTTTTTTACCAATCTCTCTATCTGGTCATTTTGATTCTATCTATCTATCTATCTATCTATCTATCTATCTATCTATCTATCTATCTATCTATCTATCTATCTATCTATCTATCTATCTATCTATCTATCTATCTATCTATCTATCTATCTATCTATCTATCTATCTATCTATCTATCTATCTATCTATCTATCTATCTATCTATCTATCTATCTATCTATCTATCTATCTATCTATCTATCTATCTATCTATCTATCTATCTATCTATCTATCTATCTATCTATCTATCTATCTATCTATCTATCTATCTATCTATCTATCTATCTATCTATTTTTCTGGTTTACTATCTATTTATTTATGCTTCTAGCCACCAATTTAACTATCTATCCACTTGATACTTATCTATTATATGTCTCTATTTATTTTTATCTATCTATATATATTGAACCAGATGTTGTATCTGATTCAAAGATCTCTTTGCAAAATTGATGCTAAGTTTTATTTTTAAAAAGTTATTTAAAAGTTTATAGGATATAGCACATTTACACAGCTATATTGTAAAATTCTGTCTTTAATAGATTTTACTTGTTAGTTAAAATGAGTTTCTTCTGACACTTATTTTTTTTTTTATCAAATTGTAAAACAATTCAAAGTTAAAAGTTTTAATCTTTGTTTTTTTGTTATTTTGAGAAAGTTTTTAATTTTGGAAAGTTAATTTCATTCCTGTTTCTGTTATTTTAATTACAATACATTTTTAGTTTTATTTAAAAATGGAGATTTAATTTTGTATTGTTTTATTTATATAAAATAATCCCTGGTTAAAATTCTTAATTAAGGTTGAGTGGGAGATAATGATTTGCCATGGGCTAAGGCTTATAATTGAAAAATAAGAAAGATTACATGGGAGATAGATAGAGTATATAAATAACCCCAACAATTTAGGACAGTTTAAATATTGGCTTGACCAAGTTAATTCTGCTTTAAAATGATAGATTCAGCTTCTAATAATTCCAATATTCATTTTCACACATTGATATTAGCCTCCTGAGATTCATACTGTGTTGGCAGTCTGGACATATTTTTTTCTTAAAGTTTGGTTTCACAAGATGTCTAAATTTATTGCTATGTGTATTCAAACCTACAACATGCCATGCTAACTTGCTTGAGGATGAACTCCTGATGCCAAGCTGTTCTTCCAGTCATGCCATGAAAGACTGAATTAGAAAAGTTTCTAAAATACTCATCTACACTTGCCACCATGAAGAAATGAAAACACCTGAAAGTGTGTGCACTCTTTGAAAAAATCTGTGCACTCTGTTTTACCATAAGTTAAAACTTTTCTTATTCTTTCTAGAGTATATAATTCTCTAGTTAAATCTCCACTCAATCTAAAAAGAAACTGGGTATATAAATTTTACTAGTTATTTAATCTCATAATTATTTTCTGTGTTTGCTTTTCTTTGTATTTTGTTTTCAATGTTATTTACTGAGGAGTGTATTGTGAGATTGTATTTTATAAGCTTACTATGCCTTTTTGTTTTATTACTAACTTATGCTAAATGCTTTGGCAGACCCTTGTAATTTCAGTTTGCTCACCTGTCTCTATTTTATCATCCAATCATTAATTTAAGTTAATAGGTTTGCACTTTTTGCAACCCATAAATATTTCAGCTGGAGGTTTATCATGTTTTATTACTCTAGTTTTTTTGAAATTGGAGATTTTGTGTCTTTTCCAGATTACATAAGATATTAATCCTTCTTCAAATTTTCTTGTCTTGTATGTGAAATTAACCATGAATTGCCTTAAACGTGGTACATCATGAGCTGTCCTACTGGCAAAATGATGTTCTTAGTTTTGATGCATTATTCCAGGACAATGTTTCATTGATTTTCTACAAGACCATATTGTTTTTTTTTTATATCTTTGAATTAGGAAACTAGAATTGTTGTTCTTTTATAAATCACCAACAGGAAGATACTATTAATTACCTTTTAAATTGTAAGTGAGAGAATGACCCTTTCTGCCAAAGCCTTTAATGTTTTAATATTTGCAGAACTCACATACACTCTCTGATGAATATGCTTATAAATATCTAGATCAAACTTTCATATTCTGTTTGCTAGATTTACTTTAGTTTGTTTATAGAATTTAATATAATTTTCAAATTAGTTTAAATTATTTTGGTTGATGTTTGTCTATGTGTTTTATTTTCACAATTGTCTGAACAATAGTTAGATCTCTTGCAGTCTCCCTGGGTCTAGTCAGCACAAACCATCATCACCATCCATTTTTGATCACAGTAAACAAATTTTCCAGATACTTAATGATCTGGTGGTGCCTTCCATGATAAATGGTAATTTGAGTGACTGTTAAATATATATATATATATATATATATATATATATATATATATATATATATATATATATATATATATATATATATATATAAATTATTTTTATTTTCATTCTCCCCTTTTTTTACTCTAGCAACACAACCATATGTTTATCTACCTACATGTGTATCTTTAATCTATCTATTAATATGGTAATCTGTTCACTTAGGTATCTATCAAGTTATCTATATACACACCCATCTTTCTATCTGTCTATCTATATATCTATATTTTTATCAATCAATTTATGTGTCTCCATCTGTTTATCTATTAATTTATCCATCCATGCAATCATCTATCTACTTATGCATCCATAAAATTTATTTTTATCTGTGTTTATATCTAACTATTGATATATGTTTAATTATCCATATGACTTTTTATCTATCTCTATCTATCCATTTAACTATGAATTGTTTAGACATCCATCAATCTATCCATATATATACATCTGTATTTTTATTGTTCATCCATTACTTTATTCAAGCATCACAATTTATTTAACTATCTATCTATTTATTTATCTGTGTATTTCTCATTTATATGATAATCCTTCCATTGATCAGGCGTTCAATCCAGACATTTGTGTATTTATTTCTAAAAATAAAAAAGATTCTATATATATATAATTCAAACAAATATATTTAACACAGTATTCAACATTAAATAATATATTAATAGGATTAAAAATATAAAAAATGATAATAATGATGTTATGTGTACACTTGACATATCTGAAATGTATGGTTCAATTAATCGTATGCAATCAATACAGATTATTGAAAGAGATTTGTTTTTAAAATCTATAGATAATAATATTAAGAATTTTATTATTAAAATATTAAGATTTGTAAATGATCATATATATGTTAGGTTTAATGATTGCTTGAATAAAATGAATTATGGTTGGCCAATGGGTCTTCTGGTGGTATCATAGATTTGTAATAAATTTTTTATTTCTTGTTATGAGGTTAAGATATTGTCTCAGATAAAATATAAAGAAATTAAAGTATATTGCAGATATGTTAATGATGTATTTATATGTGCACTTAATGAAATAATAGTTAATTTGTTTAGTGAGTTAAAATGATTAATAATGTAAAATGGGTGTTAAATGAAGAAAAGGAAGATTCTATAAAGTTTTTAGATATATTTATTAAAAGAAATAATAATGTGTTTGATTATATTAGGGGTTATATTCCATATAATTCTAAAATTCATATGGGTCATAAATTAGCTGGTTTGAAGTCATTATTGTTTAGAAATGATTATTTGTGCAAAATTATTAGTGATAAAATTGAAAATATTAATGTATATATTACTGATATGTTGAATGTTGGTTATGGAAGGAATATTATTTATAATACAATTACAAAATATAATCAAAATAAAAGTAATAATAAGAAAATATTAAATAAATTAAAAAGTGATAAATGGATTTCTATTCCTTTTATATCTAATCAACAAGCTAAATTAATTAATAAACTTTATAGTGGTTTGTATAGAATATTTTTTTTCTCTTCTAATAATATAAATGATATGATAAATAACTCTAAAGCCAAGATTTCTAAGTTTGAATTAAGTTCTGTTATATATATGTTGGAATGTGGTTGTGGAATAAAATATATAGGGGAATCCAAATGTACATTATAAAAACAATATAACGATCATAAGAAATTATATAAACATGTACAGAAAAAAATATATCTTCGGTAAATATGAATACTCCATCAATTATATTTGATCAAAATAAAACATGTAATTATGGTTTTAAATTTAATAATAGAGATATAAAAATTATTCAGATTGAAAGGTGTAGTGAAAAACGTAAAATTAAAGAGGCAATGATGATATCTAGGAATAGAGGTGGTTTAATGAATAGACAATCAGCTAATATAAAGACAACAGAATTGTGGGAAATTTAAATGGATTGAATGATGGGTAATGCAAGTTTTTAATTTTTGTACATTTGTATTAACAGTTGATAAAGATTGTCAGTGAAACAATTGAAAGTACTTCTGGTAAAGAATATATTATTTAATTTTGAATACTGTGTTAAATATATTTGTTTGAATTATTATTATATGATTTAAAAATACAGACATTTAATGGTTGTAGTTATATATATATATATATATATATATATCTATCTGCTAGTCTATGTACTTCCATACAATCATCCATCTTTTTGACCTATTTAACATCTCTCTCTCTCTCTCTCTCTCTGTATATATATATATATATATATATATATATATATATATATATATATATATATATATATATATATATATATATATATATATATATATACCCCCTTTCTAGTCAATTTAAATACCTCATAACCTTTTAACTACTTATTTCAATTGATGTTTGAATAGATAAATGAATAAATAGATAAAAATAGAAAATATAAATGGATAGATAAATAGATATATAAGTAGGTACAGTAGTGGATACATTGGTAAAATGATTGATGGAAGATTATTAGATAAACAAATGGATGGATGGATGGAAATACTGATTAATGAATATATTGGTGAAGGTGTACAGAGGAGAAATATTTGATGGATGAATAAAAAATTTAAAGACTTATAGCAGAATAAATAGATAGGTAAATATATCAATACAAGGATAAAGTAATGGATGAGTATATAAAAGCTATAGGGATAGATATAATGATATATTGATGAATGTCTAAAACAATATGTAATAAATAAATGGTTGGATAGATATAATTCAGGGAGTGAGTAGACAGATAGAATGTCAGATGGATAATTAGAGATAAATCAGTAAATAGATACATATAAAGGGAGGAGAGATAAATAGATAAATGTGTTGATAGATAGATAAATGCATGGATAGATAAATTGATAAAGAGAGGAAGACAGGTAAATAGATAGTAAAATAGATTTATAGTATAAAAGATAACTGCATATATAGATTAATGAATTAAAAGATAGGTAAACAGATTAGTAGATAAATATATATATGCAGATATGTAGAAAGAAAGATGATTAAATTAATGATTGGATGCACAAACATATATATATATATTGTAAGGGTATATGCCATTACATTAATTTAAAATTAGTATAAAAACGGTTTTAAGTTCGTAAATAAAAAAAAAAAAAACCAAAAGCTAAAATTAAAGAATTGTTCAATTTATGTATATATATTCGCACAGATGCAAAACTTTAAAAAATATTTTCCTTTTAAAAAGAAAAAAAAATATATATATTTTTTTAAAAAAGAGATTTATTGAGACATTTGAAAAAAATCAAAACTTTACAGAGGTTTCAAATTATTAAAGTTCTGATTTTAAACCGGAATGCAAAACTAACAGGTGTGTGACTGTAGTTAAGGTGACCAGTTACATACATGCAAAATCAACTCTGGACCATTATTCCTTGTGTAGCCAGTCAGGGTTTAGTAAGTGATCTCTGATACAAATACTTTTCAATAGTCCTATGAATGTTTCAGTAACATTGGAGTTTGCTTGTCCAAAAATATATTTACACCTGGTAAGCCAGACTGCAAAGGAGAGAAAAATGGAAATTCTGATAATTGAGTAGATGCCAGTCTTGATGGTGTTTTGGATGGAGAGAGTATCTCTATAATCAAGAGACACTCTTTCACTAATGAAAGATCTGAGTGGACTGAGGAAAGGACAGATGTGTAATAGGTGAGGGATGGTTTCATCCACTGTTGAACATAATTGACACTGTGGATTGAGGTTAGCAAAACCTCTCATCCATACCAGAAAGTGGTTCGTTGGCAGAGAGGAGAGATTAAGCTTCAAGAGAAAGTCAATGAATTTGAGTTCAATGTACCAATTTTTTGATTTGTAGATTAACTGTTTGTTATTTAGGCTAATAGTGTTCTGGAGTGCCATAAGATTGGGTGTCTGAGTTTATAAGTCTCCCAGTATGTTTTTTTATTTCTAAAAAAGGTTTTGTCAGGTTTGTCATGCTTTTCACATAAGTCCATAGGTCTGTCATCCATATTTGAACATACTTTTTTATAAAAAGTACAAGATCTAAAGATAAAATATTTTTTGTAAATGGAAATGATGTGTTTATTAATTTTCAAAAAGCAAGCTAGCCCTTGGGGATCTTATATAAAAAAGTCAGATGAAATATAGATAAGAGAACAAAAATAAATTCGATGACCAATAAAAGCAGCAATGAAGGCTTGGACCATAACGAAAAATTGGAACAGGAAGCCATTGTTCAGTGAATCCGGACGATCGGTATAAAAGGAAAAATATTGAAATTAAGAACAGTTCCAGCTTGATTTTGTGAGAAAGATGATAAGATGCACTTGTCACTCTCTCTCACTTATTTCAAATGGAATGACTGTAATACCAGGATTGAACCAGCTAAAGCCACCCTATGATAGACCAGTCTTCAAATAAAGACTTTTGTGGGAATTGACACCAGGAACTTGGGGCACTTCTACTGTAAGATATAAATGGAAAAATTTTACTACAAGTAATTAAGAACTTTAAAGATGTAACAAGCTAAACCTAATTTTTTTTTAATGAATTTTTATCTGACTTAAGTATTCAAATTAATTATTAATGTTTAATTTTTTATACATTTGAGTTTGCTAAAAATCATTTCCATTTTTAGTTTATTTTTATTAATATTGTATAAATTATTTAGATGCATTAAGTTGGGTATAGATGCTTGCATAGATTCATTAACATTTAATTATGTTTTGGTTTTCATATTTGATTAGAATATATAGACATTTGGTAAATAATGATACCTTATGGTGAGTATCTAAAATGTATTTATTCAGATGTCTTTTAAGTTATTGGTGTCAATGTGGCATCTTATGATAAATGCCATTGGGCTTCTTGTAAATTTTCCTCTGCAGTTCCATCAATGACTTTATATTTTGATCATTTATGTTTATTTTGAAATGTTTTTAACCGTGTAATCTATGTAGCCGATCTATACTCAACATTAAAAAAACAAACCTTTATAAAATTCATCTGTGTGAAATTATATAAATGTTAAAATTAAGTCAGGCATGAATGGCTATATAGATTTGTAAAGTTATATTAATTAATTAAGGGAGGGTTAATCTTGGGTTATTTGTTTCATAGTTGGATTGGGTAAATGGTTGGATATATCGGTCTAATTAGTAAATGTAATATGAGGTCCACCACATGCAGGATTGCATTATGTGCTGCACACCCCCTTTTTGCCTATGGAAGGGGATAGTAAGATGGAAAATGCAGTCCCTTCCTATGGAGGTTTTTTATTGTTCTTCTTGCCAGACAGATGTAGCATTCCTGTCTGGATGAGAATCAATGTCTTCTCTAATCCTACTGTTCAGATGTACATTCCTGACAGTATGATATTTGTGCTGTCATAATCATGTTGCATTGAATACATTGTTGTATCAGGTGGATTGATATTAGTTTAACTGAGAACTTTTGGCCTAAGGTTAAATAAGGGATAGAATATTTTCTTTTCAAATGCAATCTATGTAGTTTATTCATATTCGACACTCTTAAAAAAATATTATTAAATTCATCTGTGAGGTTGGTTTAAAATTTTAAAATACTAATTTAAATTAAAAGTTAATATTAAAATCTAAAATAATAAGTGTTATTCCTTAAGTTTAAATATTATATATGTGCATTAATAAATGTTTGTGTATTAATTACTGGCAGTGACTTTTATTTTTTTATATTTAAGTTATAGATTAAATAAAGATACATATTATTATCTCTGCATCTCCACTGAGCTAGTGACAAGGGCTGATGGTCTTAATAAATAAAAGTTGGATCTTTAACAGCACATATCTGCCTACTCTATAAATTTTCTAGGTTCAAGCAGCCTAGTGGCACTCTGTAGTGCAGATACAGTAAGACTGCTAGCTTCGATCCTAACTCCCAGACTGTTATAATATATATATATATATATATATATATATATATTACTGGTTTGTATATATATATATATATATATATATATATATATACAAACCAGTAACCACCTAAACATTCACAGTAAATATAGTAATCAATAATTCTCACTGCTGTCAAGGCAACCTTCACACCTTTTAATAGCAAGAATGGAAAGCCATTCTTACTAATGGTCCATTGAATATATATATATATATATATATATATATATATATATATATATATATATATATATATATATATATATATATATATATATATATATATATATTATATATATATAGACCCTTAAAGATTGCAACTTGACTACAGAGGAGTATGAAATATTTATACAATGATGTTTAAATAAACCTCTTTAAACATGAAATAAACATGTCACTATAATGAAGACTAATAAATAGTCAATTATAACATTAGAGAGAGAGAGAGAGAGAGAGAGAGAGAGAGAGAGAGAGAGAGAGAGAGAGAGAGAGAGAGAGAGAGAGAGAGAGAGAGAGAGAGAGAGAGAGAGAGAGAGAGAGAGAGAGAGAGAGAGAGAGAGAGAGAGAGAGAAAGAATTACAGATGGAAACTTTTATAAAAATCAATATATAAATTTTTAATATGGTATTTTTTTTAAGTATTTATTCTGGAGATTTGCTTTCATGATAAACCTTACTAACATTCCCTGTAGTGTTCAAACAAAAGAAAATCCATTAACAAAATGGTAATGGATTTTCTAATTAAAGTAAACCTAAAACAGAAAAGATAATTTGAAATATAAATTCTGCAAATGTACATTTAATTAAAAATAGATTTGAAACAATTAAATCATTGGGTTTATCAGAAAGTTGATCTCAAGAATACAATACCAATACACTTTAGGCATTTTGGCATTGCCACTTAGCCTGGAGCATATCAAAAAGTGCATTTCCCAAAAATAGTTTTAAAAGGTATAAATAGTCAAAGAGAACAATAAAAGCCAACCAATCACAGTTTTTGTCAGTGATTACCTGATGAACCTACACTGGTTAAATTTTTAATAAATGTCTAAAAGCATGGTAGTTGGGTAGACAGGTTTTACCTTGCCCATCTCCCACTGTTTCAAAGATGATCATCCAATACCTCATGCCGGAGAAAATTCATCAAAATGAACTGCTGAACTGTTGAACTCTTTTATTCAATTCATAGCTAGCTATGCCTGTGTGGAAATTCATATTTCATCATGGGATTTCAACTTTCACTTGGACTCATAATAAATTAGGTAACATGTTTCCAATTTGTTATTTCTAACCACCTAATTTATTCTTCTAAACTCCAGTGAAATATGTAACTCCTGCTAATTGAAATGTCTTCTAAAATGTAATCACCATAATGTAATTTAATTGTAATTTAAAATATTTAATTTAATAGTCTGTAAAATATACTTGCTATTACTTAAAATCTAATGTCTTTGCTCTCTTTCTATCTGTTTTAAAATTATGCCTCTTCTTAATGCTAAACTTTCTTCTAATTGCAGTTTAGAAAATATTATTATTAATTACTATAAATGAAATGAATATATGCCAATTTTTTTTGTTCCATCTCGACAAAAGCTATCTCTAAATAGATATTCGCTGCCTATTTCCTGACCAATGTTTGTCGGTAAATAAAATAAATAGTTCTCTAACTTGGAAGATTTTGGAGCAATCTTTATTTTGTCGAGATGAAACCATTATATATTATGTTTAGCTGTGGGGAGATGTTACATTCAAGTATGAGAGTTTATTTAGTTTAAATTATTTCATTTTTAAAGAGTGAAAGGGAAGGGGTTTATAAATTATATTCATGTTAAATAATAAGAGAGACATAGAATGTCATTTGAAATGTAGTGGAATTTTGTGTTGAAGGGAGATACCTGTTGCTCATTACAAATATTCGTAATAATAATTAATGCTTATTTTATTCTTGTTGGTCTGATCTTGATCAATCCGTATGCATTTATGGAATCTTAGTTCAGCACAGTTATATATTCAAATGCTAAAATATATTCTCCAGTACTCATATTTTGCCTTGCTGATATTTTGCTTAATTACTTGTCTTTTGTTCTTTGTGACTGCTAGATCATAACTAGACCACATGATAATTTCATTGGCCATCAATTTTCTTGTCAGGATATGAAAGCTAAAATGGGAAGACCCAGGGTAAGTGGAGCTTAGCTAGCCTCAGCGATTTTCATTTCTTTCACCCAAAATATTTTTAGGTTTGCCAATAGCGCAGACTATTCTTTCTTTATTTCTTGGCATCATGAGAATGAGGGCAAGTGAATTGAGTCTATGCTGGTATTGTAATACCGAATACTTGAAATTTGTTTACTTTACTTTCTCTGAGCATATTATGGCGGATTGACCATGATCTGATTAATTTATATATTTTAAATCATGAAATATTTATTGGCGAATATCACGATCCATTTTTATATTTTAAATGTGTCACTCTCTCCGACACCAATCCCTATAGTTTGAGTTAATCATTTCTCTCTTAAAATAAAATCAATCAGAATAAAATTATATTTATCATAGCTTTTTTAAAATATCTATTCCAATATCTCAGACTTTAGAAGGCGTCTCCCATAAATCGATAATCATTTACATTTGTTAGATTGGCATATAAACTATACCGCTCTCTTGCAAGAGGCATAATAAATGACAGAATATAAACTTTTATTAAATAATTTTATGAAATGAAATCAGAGACATTAGATAAATTATAAAATGTTTTATTAAATATATATATATATATAAATTTAAACTAACTGTGGTTTGTCTCTATTCCTTCATTCTAAAATTAGTATTTTCTAATTAATTATTGTGCTGCTATCCGATGACTCAAGGTCATACACATACCATTTTATATTTAAATAGATAGATAGGCTAATTAAAGTTAGGAATTAGAGTTAGACATACGAATTAGTTGAGGCTCATGCTCCACCATTGATGCTAGTGGGTCGGAGTGGAAAAGATTAATTGTTTGCTTCGAAAATGTTGTTAATTAGTTGCAGATTTAGAGAGTGGGTAAACAGGGCAGAATCCATAAGTATTCTTTATCTTTGATCTCGCATGTGGTTGGATGCGAGGTACTTTTACCCAGACTCTGTGAATCGTGTTGAGTTAACATACAATTTCGACCGGTATTATATATATATATATATAAGTAGACATAAATAACAGGTGGATGAGTGATTGGCTAGATAATTAAATGGATAGCTGGATGAATAATAGATAATAGAAAACTAGATAGTTAGATAGATAGATGGATAGAAAACCAAAAACATATAGTAAACTGATAGAGAGATAAATAAATATATAGGGAATGTATGTTTGGCTAGATGTTTAAATGGATGGTTAGATGCAGAAATGGTTAGTAGGTAACTAGGCAGATAGATAGATAGATAGATAGATAGATAGATAGATAGATAGATAGATAGATAGATAGATAGATAGATAGATAGATAGATAGATAGATAGATAGATAGATAGATAGATAGATAGATAGATAGATAGATAGATAGATAGATAGATAGATAGATAGATAGATAGATAGATAGATAGATAGATAGATAGATAGATAGATAGATAGATAGATAGATAGATAGATAGATAGATAGATAGATAGATAGATAGATAGATAAGTAGTTGATGCATTCTAGATGGTTAAATGGATGACTATATGCATATATAAATTGGTTGAAAACCATATAAAGTAATAGTCTGGTGTAGAAATAAACACTTTGAGAAACATATAGATAGCCATATAGCTAGATAGATAAATAGATATCTAAATAGAGGGAGATTATTAAATAAGTATATAGAGATACTAGTAAAAGAGAGATAGGTTGGTTATAATGGTAAACAGTTGAAAGGACAGGTAAAAGAAATATTAATATATAAACATAGAGACAAGTAAAAGAATGATTGACAGATAATTATTAGGTTAATAGACAGCTAATAGTTGTATGAATGTATGGGTGACTAAGCACTTAAATAAATGGTTTCTTTTTTCCCACTTAATTTTTTTTTTCAGCCTTTAAATAAAAAATGTGTTCAAGTCATTAAGAACAAAGGTGAACCCCTGAGAATATAAGGGTGACCATATAAAATTTTATCTCCATTTTATTATTCAAGATGCATTTGCCATGGGACATGACTTTGCATGCTTTGAGGTAATAGAATATATTTTTGTAATATGTTTTTATAGTTTTATTTTTATTGCCAACTTCCATTTTGTAAATAGATAATTGTGTTTTTTGATCAAATATTTACTAAAGCATTGTTTGTAAAATAAATTCATCTCCTGTATTTTTTTGTCCTGCAAAAGTTCTTATTTTGTTTACAGTTAAGAAAATATAGCATCATGATTTAATTTTATTACACCAGAATATAGATAACATTTATTTATTGATGAACACCATACAATAAATACTATCTGAGAAAATTTTTTTGATCAAATTTTATTATGCTGCCATAAGTACACTGTTTATTCTTTCATAGGTTAGTCTATTATTTTTTTACAGTGCAAATTTATTTTTTTATTGATATATTTGCTAATTATTTAAGTATTATTATTGAAATTTTTAATTTTTCCAGTTTTGTGGTCATTTTCTAATTAATAAGATTCTTGATAATTTGTTTATTTTTATCACATAATTACTCTAATATTTTTGTGAATATTTACTCATAATAATTACAAAATATCACTTTTTCATATTTGATTGTTATAATAATTTGATCTTTTGGTCATGTGATTATATGTGGATTTTTTTATATTTTTGCTAATTTTCTATCATATTTTGATTTCTATACATATTTAATCATTGTTTATTGAGTTTAATATTAATAAGCTAATAAGCTAATGCACATGTGCTTTGTAGATTTAACTATATAAATGAATACTCCTACTTTCCAAACACAACATAATGTCTTTGTGAAAAGATAGAATGAATCCATCTATCTTTTCGACCCAAACATTTATATATGGGCAAATCTTAAGTTGTTGGAAATGAGAGCATGAAGATGTTAATTGATCACTTTAAATTACTTTTTTTTACTATGTGTATGAATGATGCTTGCAAAATTTCTAAAATTTACGATACATAAACATTTGGGTCAAAAAGATAGATAGATTCATTCTATCTTTTTACAAAGACTTTATCTTGTGTTTGGAAAGTGGGAGTATTCATTTATATAGTTAAATCTACAAAGCACATGTGAATTAGCTTATTGGCTTATTAATATTACAGTTTATAAAACATGGCACTATATAAAATAAATGTCTTATATATTGACTTTAGTTCTACAAAATTTTCAAGTGTACTTTTTAATTTTTGATGAAAATTACAATTTTTACTGTATTGAACAAAATATTAGAACTATTGGTTATTTAGGGAATTATCTGCTATCTTTTATCATATGGTTATATCAGCCATGGTTTGAAATCTTCTTATAAATTAAAAGAGCAGAGAGTGCATTCTAAACCAGAACCGGATATCATTTTCATAATTTCTTTTGCCATTATTATTTTTGTTTTATACACTTTTATTTAGTTTATCTTGTTTTTGGATCATCTCTTTGTCTATAAAATCTTGTAACTCAATTTTCTTCCACTTTTCAATTCCCAATTTAGTTGAAACATTGTATACATAAGTATTTCTGAAGATAATACAAGGTTAACATTTGCAAATAACTTTAACAAAAATAAAAATAGCAAATATTTAAATTTTTAATTTTATATGGGATTTAATGAACTCTATGGTACTGCCATTTATTGATATTATTATAAAAAGAAAATAATTAATGGTGAAAGAATTAAAAAAAAAGTACATCGCAAAACTCACATTTTTTTAAACAAATGATAACTAAGAATAAATCTTGGAAAATAAGCAGTAGCTGTAATACTGATCTTTTATCAATGTCATCTTACTTTATACTTTTCTCCACTTGAATAATTTACAAAGAATACTATGCAAATGAAAAAAACAAACATATTCTTTATTTATTAAAATATCATTACATTATCACTATATAGGATATAATTTGATTTTACTTAGAAAATGATAAGCTAAGCTAAAACAAAATAGATGTAACTTAATTTTTTCAATTATAAAAATATTTTCAAACTTTATTTAAATTCATTGTTATTAATTTTACTTAAGTGAACAAAAGAGTTAATAACAGGTGCATTTAAAAAATTATTTTAGCATTAAATATATCTTTACATTTTTTGATAAAATTTTATTTTGCTCTCTAGCTTTAAAGAAATTATAAACGTAGAAAGGAAAACAAATGTAAAAAAATTTTTTATTGAAATAAATAGACTAATAAAATATAAAAAAAGTATTTTTTTAGTACATATGACATTATGCAAACACAATGATTATATTCAGAGATAGTCTAGAATTATGTCTAATCAAATAAAAATACTTTTAAACAGAGCACTGCAGACATTTATTTTGGAAACATAATATCATAAACATTAAAGATTTTTTTTTATTGTATTTGTTGGAATAAAAATATTTTTTTTTGATTGTGCATAACATAAATGTTTTATATTATTATGAATTTAAACAGTAAATAAACTTACTCTAATTGCTATTGTAATTATCATCATCATAATTAATAGAGCATGATTATTATATTAACGGTTTTTTAATTATTAGATGTCACAGAGTCATTTAAAAACTACCACTAATCTCATATAAATAATATTTAAAAAAAAATTATAAGTATAAAAGAAATATTAAACCACTAAACATCATATGATCACCATTCTTTATGTTTCACAAGCTGTTTAAACAGAATCAAAACTCTCCATAAAGTAGCACCATTCTCTGCAAGGCAGACTAATCAATGGATGTAAGAAGGTTTGTGCATAAAATCGTTATCTAGTGCCTAATAATCCAATATCCCAAACTATTTTCTACCTTGTGGCTTTCATTAGTAATGAACCTTGGATCTGAGATCACCAAGATCTTAGGATATAATGCAACTGTCCAGAAGCCATCTTTTACTTTATTACCTTGTTTAAACATAAATAATGGTGTTGATGTGATCTTTAGTGGCATGATAAAAATTCTGCCCAATATAATTATTGAGACTGTGATTATTAAAAAACCATAGACACCAAAAATATGGATGTTGGACTGAGTTCAGATCTTTACAACTATATAAGCTGATGAGCTTAAATTGAAAAGATTATTGTATTTTTATTCTGGACTCAAAGCTTAATAGTTAGCTAATAAGGTAAAGGTAGCTGCTAAAGAGATGCATTAGATTCTAAGTCCTAGGTGCAGTGCTCTCATATTCCAGGATCATTACTGCTAAAAGCAACAAGCTAGAAAATAATCTGGAAATATTGGTTGAGTAAGCACTAGATGAGGATTTTATGCATAAACCTTCCTGCATCCACTGATTACTCTGAATTGGATTGGGTGGTGCTACTGTATGGAATATTTTGACTCTGTGTAAAAGAAATAGTTTATTACTGGATTCATCTTTGCAAATAGAAATAACACTTTATTGTTAATGTATCTAGAATCCATTGTCAGAAGCATATTACAGTACTACTACCCAATACAGATATTTGTAATAAAACTGAAAAAAAAACAAGGCAATAAAGAAAAAATTAAAGCTAGATGAAATTTAGTGATTTAGTGGTTAGATTGATTAGAATTGAAAGATGGAGTATGAATATAGTTATTAAAACATATAAAATAAATAACTGTACACTTTTTTTTGAAAATAAATAATTAATATGGTGTGAACATTTTATAAACTTAAGATTGATATTATTATGTATTAAAACAAATAATAATGATAATATTTATAAATATTATTTATTTGAGGAGAAGAATTTGGTAATAGTTTAGTAGTAATATTTTATAGAAGTACTTGCAAAAAGAAAGTAAAAAATAGTTATAAGTTACAAATATTTGTTACTTTTTAAAGATATTTTTAATAATAAATATAAAATCTTTTATTTTTATTATTATTAATGTTTTTGGAAAATTAAAAATTCATGTAGGAACTGAGGAAAATGTTGTATAAGTAAAGACATAAAAGTGTTGTGTTTGTTTTTCAAGATAATTTCAATATTTTTAAATAAATTAAAATATTTTTTTTCATTGTTGGGAAAAATGTTCTAAATAATAATTATGCTGAAAATAATTTAATTTCTTACAAGCTCTACTCAAGTTACAATCTAATATATGAAAAGTTAATCATAAATTTTAAGTCTAAAATTAATTACATTTAAACTTTTACGTAATAAAACCACAGAGAAAAAATGTTGATTTGCTAATGCTGCTCAAGAATATCAGCCTAATAACCAAAACATGAAAATAGTTACATTAATGCATTTGACTAGTTATTTTAAGACTATCAAAAAAAAATTAAATATTCATGTGCTTAAGTAACATTCCAAAATGACTTATAAATGTAGTAATTCTTGTCAATCCTCTTCTTATCTATCTATCTATCTGTCTGTCTATCTATCTATCTATCTATCTATCTATCTATCTATCTATCTATCTATCTATCTATCTATCTATCTATCTATCTATCTATCTATCTATCTATCTATCTATCTATCTATCTATCTATCTATCTATCTATCTATCTGTCTATCTATCTATCTATCTATCTATCTATCTATCTATCTATCTATCTATCTATCTATCTATCTGTCTATCTGTCTGACTGTCTTTTTGTCTGTCTATCTGTCTGTCTATCTATCTATCTATCTATCTATCTATCTATCTATCTATCTATCTATCTATCTATCTATCTATCTATCTATCTATCTATTCATCCATCCATCACTCTATCTATCTATCTATCTATCTATCTATCTATCTATCTATCTATCTATTTACCCATCCATCCATGTATCCATCTATCTATCTATTTTTCTATCTATCTATCTATCTATCTATCTATCTATCTATCTATCTATCTATCTATCTATCTATCTATCTATCTATTTGTCTATCTATCTGTCTGTCTGCATGTATGTCTGTCTGTCCTTCTATCTGTCTGACTGTCCTTTTGTCTGTCTGTCTGTCTATCTATCTATCTATCTATCTGTCTGTCTGTCTGTTGGTCTATCTGTCTGTCTATCTATCTATCTATCTATCTATCTATCTATCTATCTATCTATCTATCTATCTATCTATCTATCTATCTATCTATCTATCTATCTATCTATCTATCTATCTATCTATCTATCTATCTATCTATCTATCTATCTATCTATCTATCTATCTATCTATCTATCTATCTATCTATCTATCTATCTATCTATCTATCTATCTATCTATCTATCTATCTATCTATCTATCTATCTATCTATCTATCTATCTATCTATCTATCTATCTATCTATATGAATATGGCTATCTAAATATATACTTTAAATATGATCACAAATCAATTTGCTTATTGTTTGTTGTTAATGTCTGCACTCAACAAAAAATAACGATATACAATAATTAATTGTAAACATAGTTTAATTCAAAATAGATGTGTATATGTTTTATTCATGAAAAACTTTATTTTAATATGTATATTGAGAAAAACTAGGTGATGATTATGATGATGGAACACACATATTGAGATACAATGAAAACATTATTCCATATTCAATTTTAATGAAGTTTTAAGAAAATCAATTTCTCTCTATGAATAAGACGATACATATTTAAATGATTATACAAGTTATTAAGGAAATATACTCAAAACTTAATATTTTACACATAATGTTTAATAGTAAAATAATTGATATATAATAACAATAATAATAAGCATAGACATTAACATAACATAAATAGTAAGCATTTCTAGAAGAATTCACTATTTTGGATTTAGTAATTTTAAATATTTAATTCTTTTTTCCTTAATTAATATAATTCTTATAAAATTGTAATTGAAATTAACGACTTTCATGATGCATTAATCGTGCTTTGAGCAGACTACTGCAGAATCATAGTGTTGTATTAATTTAGCAGTTAAAAATATACATTTATTTCTAAATTCTACATGTAAATTAATATAATTTAATTAAATGCAGCACAACTCATGTATAATTACAATTATTGTAATAAATGCATTAGTAGTAATTGCTTGTAAACAAAGAAAATAATAATTGTTATTATTGCGTTTTAGACATGATTTTTATTAAATTAAATACTCTTTTATTTTAATTAAATACTAAAATTGTTTATAAAATATATAAAGTTCAATTGATATGTAAAAACTATAAACAACTATACACTTCTGCAAAATGTATAACATAAACAATAATAAACTTTACTATTTTTTTCTTTTAATATTTTATTTTAATATAGACTATTCCATCTTTTACGGTTTCTATAATCTATTTTTTGATCTTATATCTTCTTTGACGAATTTTGCTACAATTTATATTTGATTTTAATTCTGAAACATTCTTTTACGTTTTTTATTTTAAAAAAACAATTTTATTCATAAAAACGCCACCCTTATTCCGGATCATTTCCAAAACTGTCCAATAAGATATATTAATCTTTCTTATTATATATTTTTATAAAAAAAAATTATAAATTAATAATTAGCATATGGATAATCTTTTTTAATAGTATTTACCATAAAAGAAAAAATATATAACCTTTTCATTAAAATGAACTATATACATAATAACATTGCACATGCAAATATATAAGTAAATATTAAAAATAAGCATACATTTTTTGTAATTTTAATTATATTATAATAAGAGACATAAAAATATTTTTTTAACTTAGAAGACAAATACTAAATCAGAAAACTAACCTATGTAAATAAGAGCTTCTTTTATATAAAAGCATTGGGATGTAACATTATCAAAGTACAGACATAATTATTCAAAAGATGTAGAATTTTAGACAGATTACGTATCACTTTTTGAGCCAAACATATTGGACTTCACTTTAGTTAAGCCTTAACATATACATGTATATAAACATATACACACACAAGTGTAAAGCCCTTTTATATCATTTGTTCTGATTTCTATTTAGAAAACTTTTGTTTTACTTAAATGCGTAAATTGTACAAAATTAAAGTTTTTATCTCTATTCATTTAAAAAAGTAGTATTTTTTTTTTTTTATGAATCTAATTATTTTATGCTATCTTATGTCAAATTTTCAAGAAATATTTATGTATATTATTGTAGATTGTGTGTGTGTGACAGATTAAAAATATATATTTATGCATGAGTATTTGTTTCTGTTCTTTTCCCAATTATAACTCAATGTAAACACGTTTTCTATGTTTCATAAAAAATATTATTTTTAACAATAATGCAAATAATCATGCCATAATCAGCACCAACATCAAATATAGGTTTCTAGAGCTTGAGGCCAAACATGGTCATAGTTTTGAGCCAATGTGTGTAAGCAGAACTGCTGTATGTGGGCATAAAGGTTGTACAAGGCACAAGGTACTTTATCACAGCGGTGTCAAGATACTGAGATAATAAATAAAATTTACATGTAAACAAAAAATATTTACATTTTCAAATCATTTCATTGTTAGAAATATGCTGAGTGTAAATATTTTTTATTTAAATATAAGAAGAACACTTATTTACTTAAATTTATTTGTTTACAATTATCAGGGTCTCGAATTTCTAGAAATGAGCATGAAATATATTACATTTTTACTCTTATCACTACACTAAACTGAACAAGCCAATGCCATTTTGTCACGATAATTAATAAAATTTTTATGTAAATGTTTAGATATCCAAATGATTTTATTTTTATTATAGTTTAAAAAAAAACATAACACTATATAAATACATAAATATCCTAATTTATATTAAAAAAATAACATAATTATTAGTAATTTATACAAAAACAAAACATTTTAAAAGTATTGTCTCATAATTGCAGTAATTCTACACACAATCAAATTGTATTATCAATAACATTTTACTTAATTTAAATGTTTTGTTCAGTTTGGAGTAGTGAGAGAGTGGCCATATGTGAAATGTGTACATGTAGTGATGTTGTGTTATGCCAATTTTTTTTACTACTTTTATCTTTCTTTATTTTTTTATGCCAAAATATCTTTTTGCATATTTTACAAAATAGCTTCTATTTTTGATAACAATATTAACTTATTTAGATGCTGTACAATCTTTTTACACATTGTAGTAAACAACTTTTCCTTAGACACATCCTCTAGCTAAAAACTCATAATCTAAGGAAAACAGAATGAATAAAAAACATAATTTTTAAAAAGATATTATTGCATGCCAAAATAATTAATTGTTAACAAATGTCATAGTAACAGGATTATTTAATGCAAACCCCTATGTGATTGCACTATTGACAAAGTCTAAAAAATATATATGTAGTAGAACAAACTGTTTGATTTATTTTTTTATAGTTATCCAATATAACCTGTGATTAATCAAATTAAAGTGCAAAGCATTTTATTTGCTTTTAAAAATACATTGACTAAACAATCTAAATATGAAAATTTAAAATTTCTTTCCTTAAATAAATCCTCACTAAATCCCTAATTGACAATATATATATATATATATATATATATTATAACGATCCAATTAGGTGGTATATATATGAATACTGTATGTATATGTACAATATATATATATTGATACGAATATTTTCACGGGTTGCATATATAAAAGACATATTTTGCGGGTTCAATCATGTTAAAATATTTTAAATATTGATATACTGACGTTTTGACTTGGTAACACAAGTCATGTTCACACATGGACAGATATTTACATTTACATTCTCATCATCACCCAACTCAGATCGTTTCTGTAGCCAAAACTCTTTTAAACAGAGCAATTAACCTTTCAGATAAGTCACATCTGAAAGAAGAAATAAATCATATTAATAGTGCTTTATTAGCAAATAGTTACAATTATAAATTTATTAAAAAAGTCTTATTTCAAGCCCAAAATGGACAAAATAGGAAACAAAAAGATGATAAATAGCTATTAGGATTTGTGTTCCATATGTAAAAGGAACTACAGACAGTATCGGACGTATATTAAAATGCTATAATATAAATACAGCGTTTTCTACTCATCAAAAAATCAGCAATATAATAACCAAGCCTAAGGATTCAATCCCTCTTGAATCTCATGGTGTTTATCAAATCTCATGTAAAAATTGTAAGGCTTCTTACATAGGTATGAATAATCGTCGCATCAGTGTTAGGTAATATGAGCATACTAATGCAACACTCCATACTATGGATTCAGGTCATAAAATTAATTTTTCTAGTACCAGGATCATATCCAGATGTGATAATCTATACCAGTGCAAAATTAGAGAAGCCATTGAGATACTTAAAAGGCCAAATTGTATTAATAAGCAATATGATACAAGCAAACTTCCTCCTATTTGGAAATTTTTTTTAAAAAAACATTCTTAATTTAACATTTTTGCTATTGGTGGAACTTTAACATTTTTTCAAATTAGTGATTGTAGCACCTCTACAACCATCTTTCTACTTTTTATCACTCAGTTGATGACTTGTGTTACCAAGTCAAAACATCAGTATATCAATATTTAAAATATTTTAACACGGATGAACCCACAAAATATGTCTTATATATATATATAGTGTTAAAGGTAATTTAATAGCATAAATGTTTTATTATTGAATGAAAACTTGTGAAAGTATTTATATTGTAATAAATAGTCTATTTACATTTATTTATTTATAAACTGGTTGTTTATTCCCTTCTCTATATTAAAAATAAATTTGTTAATAATAAATGTAAATAAGTTTTGTGTCTAAGAAATTCTGATTTAAAAATAACTAGTGAATTTTGTAAACAAATAACTTTTTAACAAAAAGATATTAATGGGACATAAAAGTTATATCAGTCATGTTATTTAAAATTGCCCTAGATTGGTGTTCCTAATAAAGTAAAACAGTTATATTAATAAATAATATAAGTATAAAAATTTAAAATACTAGACTATATATATATATATATAATAAAATTGTAGTTTTTAATGGAATAACATCAGATAAAACATTTAATAGTCAGTGTAAATATATTAAAGAAATATAATTTTCTTAATATAAAATGTGAAAAAGTTCATGCATGAGATATTTTCTATGAGTTTTCAAACAAACAACTACATTTAATAAATTACTGACCTGATAGTTAAAGGTGATGTAAATATTGATTTAGAAAGAATAATAGAGATAATCTAGTTACCAGGCTCTTTTTGCTCCTTGCTATGCAGGATGGAGCTTAGAGGTAAGTAACTTATATATTATATAATTACTTATAAAATATCAGAGCTGGCCCAAAAAAGAGAGGAAAGCAATGCCATATGTTCAAGGGTATGTGTGGTGGGATATCTTTTATTTTCTGGTTTTATTTTATAGTAATAAATAGATAAAACATGTAAGGCTATTTACAAAACATGTTAAATGACTAAAGTCATATTTTCATCTTTTTCTTGTGGAAATGCTGGCAAAAATGTGTTTTAATTTGGAAATTTTATTACATAGAATGGAGTATGTGTGCTAAAATTTACTTTGTACAAAGATGCTGCTTACTCATGTGACAGTACTGTGTGTGTATAGTGTATTCCACAAAAATGTCAAAAAGTGTCAAAATGCATTATCAAAGAAGTGGAATGTGTAAATAATCTCATTTTCACATAGAGTGTTTAAATATCTCTTTATTATGATACCTTTCAATTATGGCAAATTAATTAATACATCTATGATTCTGGCTATATAGTAGTTGAAAACATACTAAGCATATATATTTTTGTTAAAAATAATCTTTTCTTATAAAACACGGAAAGTGTTTACATTGAGTTATGGTTACAAATGCTAGAAAAATGTAAACAAACTTTAGACGAAAAAAAAATTCTTTTATTTTTTAGCAATCTACTCAAATAAGCAGATAACTTTCTCACTTATGTAATTAGTTCTATAAAATATTTTATTCTAATAAACTTTTTAGAATTGTAAATAAAATTATCTTTATTTATGCCATGCACCTAATCTATGTAACATTTACATTTTTATTTTTAAATGATATGCCTTTTTTATTTCTGTTCTTCTTTTCTACTTGATAAAAAAGAATATACATAATTTAATCAGTTACAAACAATCAAGGACATTAGAAAATGACATAACATGAATAACTCTTTACATAGTCAACATTAAATGTTATATATTTGGATTTTCTATATATTTTGGGTTATGTGTGATGATGGTGGTGTTGATAAAGAAATTGGATAGTGATTTAATATATTTTGAATATTCAAATTTATGATGATCTTATTAAAGATGAGCTGTAATAATTATTTGCTTAATTTAAATTTTACACTTGTTATATATATATATATATATATATATATATATATATATATATATATATATATATATATATGTGTGTGTGTGTGTGTGTGTGCATACTTTTATAAAATTTTAGAATATTTGACATTAAATTTTTTATATATAAAAATAGAACATTAACTTTGTGAAATTTATTTAATAAAGTATATAAATGATTTGAACTTTATACAATTTAAGATCCAATGTTACACAATTTTCTAGAATCGAAACAAAAAAAAAAAAATTGCAATAAATAAATAAAATCTCACTTTTTGTTTCTTATAAGTGAAATCAATTCTAAAAATTTAAGGATAAAAAAGGTTCAAAAAGAATTCTATTACTTTTGTTTAAATATTTTATTTTTATGAATACGAACAGATATGTATATATATATATAAAACATTTAAAATAAGATATTTATTTAACCACTGCTGAAATTTATATTAGTGAAGTAAAATCATATATACATGTTATGTTCATATAATGCTTAAAGCTAAATTAAAATAAACAAATTTAATTAAAATCATTATTTTCTTTTAAAATTGTAAGTAATATTTTAAAATGAAATAGCACTTAATTGTTTATAATTTACTTACCAGATTGATAAGATTATGTAATACAAAAAAAAATATAATATTGTCAGTTTAAAATAAAAAAAAAAAACTGTTATTTGGATGTTATAATTTTAAAGATAAATAATTGCTTTATAAAGATTTATATGTAAATATGTACCTTTTCCAGTTGTTTACATTCATAGTAAAATGAAAAATTATAAGTAAGTAATCATTTAATAATTTAGATATAATGATTTTTTTTAAGATTCAATATTTTTACATCTCTTTTTCTGTTAGAAGCAAATGACGTATTATTTGTTGAATGACAGCTGTGTGAAAATGTTTTCATATGATTTATAGAAAAAAAATACTTTCTCCCAATTTTCAACATTTTGATGATAATTCTGTTTTGTAGAAAAAAGATATTAATCTAGTCTGCATATCCGTGGTCCATTTGCTACTGTTGCTTATTATAATCAAATATTGAATTGTACAAATTTAGTTAACCTATCACAGGAGAAAGGCAGTGTCTCATTTTTAACCACCTATGATTAAACTTGAAAATCTATTATTATAAAGCAATGAAAATTTAAAAATTATTTAAATGAAGTCAACCTCTTATAATGTACTGTTTTTTAAATATTATAAATCTCTGTGCACTTGCCTGCCAGTAAGAGTTTTAAAAAACTTAAGTGAATCACTTAAGCTTAGAGTGCATTTGTATATACACCAACTCCCATTGATCATGCTTAAGTCAGGGCTTGAGTCTCTATGTCTGATGTTATAATCAAATATTGAATTGTACAAATTTAGTTAATATAAAGACAGTGTCTCATGTTTAACCACCTAAGATTAGAATTATATGACTTATAAATGTAAATCTATTATTATAAAGCACTGAAGATTTTGAAATTATTCAAATAGAAGTCAAACTCCAATAATATGCCATTTCTTAAATATTATAAATCTCTGTGCACTTTCCTACCAGTAAGTGTTTAAAAAACTTAAGTGAATCACTTAAGTTTAGAGTGTATTCAATGTTTGATTATAACATAAGGAACATAATAAATTCAAGCCCTGATTTAAGCATGGTTAATGAGAGTTGGTATATATACAAATATGCTCAAACTTAAGTGATTTACTTAAGTTTTTTAAATTTTTACTGGGGGTGAGTGTATGGATATTTATAATATTTAAGTTTAGTGCATTATCAGAAGTTTACTTCTATTTGAATAATTTTTAAATGATAAATAAGCCACATTGTTAGTAAAAAAAAAACGTATGACTTATATTTATCTTTTTTATAATTAAAATTATTTGAAAATATTTTTATTTTTAAATGTTTGTTTTTTATTTCAAATGTGAACTTTCTTTTGCAATAATTAAATACTTTTTGAAATTGTTAAAGAAATAAATTTGTTAACTCATCAATATTTAATTTCTAAAACTATATACTATGTTTAATAATTTTGTATGATTCATAAATGTCCAAGTATAGCTAGTTCAACATTAGCTTCATTTTCTGCCTTCTATTTAAAGCATTCGGTTTCCAATCATTTTTTTTTAAAATTGATGTCAATTGTTAAGTCCTATCATTTATTGATAGATGAAAATTGTTAGAAAAACAGTCCACTCCACTCTATTCAGATAATACAAATCCTTTTTAACATATGAGTAGTTGAAAAAAAGTTTTATGGATGATCCAGCTTAAGAAATAATGTAAAAACAAAGCATAAGTAATCTTTAAAAAGCTAGAAAACCATTCATTTTTTAATTATTTAAAATAGGTCTAAAATTGTGAGCTATTCATGCACACTGAAGAGAGTGTGGAATAAAGCACACCCAACATGGTAGTGCTGATTTCTTATCTGCACACAGAAGGCTCTCAAATTATATGAAGTAGATAGATTTCTAATTAGAATTGCAGAATATATATATATATATATATATATATATATATATTAATAATAACAAGTCAGATGTCTCATGACTTATATATAGCTTGCACTTACAAATATGTAAAATTAAGAGCATGCTAATAACTCTAAACAAGCTTTTTTTTTATTTATGATAAATGCTACTACAAGAGAAGGCATTCAAATCATTTTTATCTTGGATTGTCCCCATCCCCAGACCGGTTTCGACCTATGGGTCTCTTCAGTGAGGAGTTGGGACATTAGATCTAAAAAACCAACTCAAGCAAAGCATTTATCTAAAAGATAATTGTTAGAAGAAGATCTGAAACTTTTAGACATCTACATGTCTTTAAAGTCAGCTCTCCAACTGAAAAAATCATATGGGCCTGAACTTAATTCAGATACTCCATATATTAGTAGGCTTAGCTCTTTAATTTAGCTAAAGCCACAACAGCAAAATAATAATAGTAATAATAACAAGTCAGATGTCACATGACTTATATATAGCTTGCACTTACAAATATGTAAAATTAAGAGCGTGCTAATAACTCTAAACAAGCTTTTTTTTTATTTATGATAAATGCTACTACAAGAGAAGGCATTCAAATCATTTTTATCTTGGATTGTCCCCATCCCCAGACCGGTTTCGACCTATGGGTCTCTTCAGTGAGGAGTTGGGACATTAGATCTAAAAAACCAACTCAAGCAAAGCATTTATCTAAAAGATAATTGTTAGAAGAAGATCTGAAACTTTTAGACATCTACATGTCTTTAAAGTCAGCTCTCCAACTGAAAAAATCATATGGGCCTGAACTTAATTCAGATACTCCATATATTAGTAGGCTTAGCTCTTTAATTTAGCTAAAGCCACAACAGCAAAATAATAATAGTAATAATAACAAGTCAGATGTCTCATGACTTATATATAGCTTGCACTTACAAATATGTAAAATTAAGAGCGTGCTAATAACTCTAAACAAGCTTTTTTTTTTATTTATGATAAATGCTACTACAAGAGAAGGCATTCAAATCATTTTTAGCTAAGCCTACTAATATATGGAGTATCTGAATTAAGATCAGGCCCATATGATTTTTTCAGTTGGAGAGCTGACTTTAAAGACATGTAGATGTCTAAAAGTTTCAGATCTTCTTCTAACAATTATCTTTTAGATAAATGCTTTGCTTGAGTTGGTTTTTTAGATCTAATGTCCCAACTCCTCACTGAAGAGACCCATAGGTCGAAACCGGTCTGGGGATGGGGACAATCCAAGATAAAAATGATTTGAATGCCTTCTCTTGTAGTAGCATTTATCATAAATAAAAAAAAAAAGCTTGTTTAGAGTTATTAGCACGCTCTTAATTTTACATATTTGTAAGTGCAAGCTATATATAAGTCATGTGACATCTGACTTGTTATTATTACTATTATTATTTTGCTGTTGTGGCTTTAGCTAAATTAAAGAGCTAAGCCTACTAATATATGGAGTATCTGAATTAAGTTCAGGCCCATATGATTTTTTCAGTTGGAGAGCTGACTTTAAAGACATGTAGATGTCTAAAAGTTTCAGATCTTCTTCTAACAATTATCTTTTAGATAAATGCTTTGCTTGAGTTGGTTTTTTAGATCTAATGTCCCAACTCCTCACTGAAGAGACCCATAGGTCGAAACCGGTCTGGGGATGGGGACAATCCAAGATAAAAATGATTTGAATGCCTTCTCTTGTAGTAGCATTTATCATAAATAAAAAAAAAAGCTTGTTTAGAGTTATTAGCACGCTCTTAATTTTATATATATATATATATATAGTCTAGATAAATTAATAAGCCACATTGTTTTTCCTCTTTTTTTTTTTTTTAATTTAGTCATAATTTTGCATTATAAATTTTACTATGCATTTTATTTACAATAAGTGACAATATTTATTTAAAAAAAAACTCATTCAAATTATTTTGCTATGACATTATTAGTTATTCAAAACCTGTTTAATTTCGAAAAGATTATAGTATTGTGATTGTATCATTATTCACCTATTTGAAAATATTTATTAACTAAATTAAATTTTATGAAAAATACTCAATGATAAATTACCATGGTAATAATTATTGTCTTGCTTATTTCTTAGTGTTATACTTGTTTTCAAATAAATAAATTAATATAATTAAAATAAAAGTAAATCCAACTAATTTTTAGATTTATGAAAGGTAATGCATATTGCAAATCTATTTTCAAATAGCAGTAAGCATATCAGTTGCAGAAAACTGATAAACAAATATTTTTAGCGAGAATGTAATTTTATAAGTAATTTACTTTACAAGTAAGAAAATTTAAAAGATTAATATTAAAAAAATAATATCTAAAGTCTATGAGTTAATACAATTATATAAAAAAGATTTTAAAATTGTATTTACAAAATTGTTTAATATTTTGTTCTCTGAAATAAATCATCATCATCATCATTTTCAACCATTATCAATCCACTGCAGGATGATGGTCTCTCCAAGTTTAATCCATCTTCTCCAATCTCTAGCCTCTCTTCTCCACCTGATCCCTGCTCACGTTTTTATTTTATCCATCCATATTACATGTGATCTCTTTCAGGATCTTTTACAATCTCTTGGAATCTATCTATATATAAAAAATAGATTTTATAATTATGAATTTTTGGAATTATATACAATAAAACTAATTAATTAAAAATAATATTTAAATTTAAGTGATATAAATATGCAGGGAGTAAATTGATATTTTATGTACATGGCTCATCTGTGGCTTGAGAATTTACTGCTACAATTGTATAATGAACATCAATAAAATATAATGTTAAGAATACAAGCACATTTTGTTTTGTCATACCACAGTTTCTATTTATTAAAAAAAATCACAGCTCCAGTTATATAAGATTATGTTTGTCTGCAAAAAAATTCTATTATATAAAAATAGCTCACTTTGATTCTTATTTGTGCATTAAAAAAAAACAAGTAAGAAAATTTTTTGAATGCAACTCATTACAATGGTTAATGGAAAGGCATTATATACATAGTAAATGAACATTAACATACATCACTCAGCATTATGAATTTATTGACTTTTACTATTGAACTTAATGATAAAAAACTATCAAGATCATGTTCTTCATATATCACATGATCATCATTTCCTATGCTTGCTCATAACTGTTATTAGGCAAAACTCTCCTTACATATCCAAGGTGCCTCACTGATGAAAACTACAAGTTTGAAACTAGTCTGGAGATATTGGATGAGTAGGTACTAGATAGGTATTTTATGCACAAGTCTTCTGGCATCTGTTGATTACTTTGGCTTGCACTGAATGGCACTACTGTATGGAGAGATTTGCCTACTCTTCATATACCTAGAATTTTATTTTTAGCCCATCATATTAATGTTTTTTTTTTTTGAAAATTGGATGAGTGAATATATATCATACCATTTTGGTCTAGATTTTAAACCATGGATTTTTCTAAAAAAAAAGTGTTGGCTTACTCTATTTTTCAGTTTTACTAAAATCAGTAGGTTGCAATAATAATAACTAGTTATTGGTAATCCACCATAATATGAGATAATTAATGTTCATGAATTTTAAATTTAATTTTTTCTTAACAGGTAACCAATCAAATTGTATATTATAATAAAGTTAATGTTTTATTATAAGAAAGGCTTAATAGATCTAAATGGTTATCGATAGATTCATATTGGTGATTTTATTTTTATTTACTGAATATACTTAATAAATAATTCATGAACATAAATAAACATAAAAATAGTCAATTATTATTTAGTTTGTTTAGGCATGTGTAAGTGAATTGTGTTTATATGATTAAAATAAAATGAAATCACATATATCTTAAAATATATATTTATTTTAATATGTATTTTTGAAAAAAATATGAAATATATTATATTGAATAAATAAATGTAAAAGGTATATTCATATTTTGTACGTATTACAATTTTAAAATCTATTTTTAATTTGCAGCTTTATTTTATTGTTATTATTTTTAAAGTGTTTATTTATACAAAGACAATAAACATTTTATTTCATAAATGCTGCTGTTTTTCAAGATCTATTTATTGAGCAAAATTTAACACTTTATAAAAGAGACAATGACAATGAGTTATATTTGAATGAAACCATAGGAACATTACCTAAGATAATGACCCCTGATTATAAATTGGGAATCACTCTTAATCTATCTTGTAACAAGTAAAGTCATTGTGCTATAATATTAAAAGTTGAATTTTACTATAAAAATAAAAGACTAGACAAAAAAATGTTTATTCCCAAAATACTTTTGTCTTTTAAGGGATCTATTAACATCTTGTAATAAAACTATCTCAATATATAAGGCATTTCTAATGCCACAGAAATATAAAAATTTACAAAATCCTCTTGGGTGCTACAATATCTATTGATAATAAAAAACTAAAGGATACAACTTAGAAATTTTTAGGAATTAAATTTGTGAATCTACAACAATATCAAAGAATTAAATATTGTTATTATTTATTATAAAATGGAAATATTAATGTCTCAATGATTTATGCAGGATTATGTATAATTCATACAACTGAATAACAATTCTTTTTTGAATGATGTGATTAGAAGATGACTGAACCTCAAATACAATGCATACTCATATAGCCTTATACTATGACTATTAATCAGAGATCTCAGAACTTATGAACTTTAATTTTATAGTGTTTCTATTTACATTGTTCTATTAATATGTGTTAATAAATATGCTTTTGAGTGAAGTTTTTAGTTAAGGAATATCTGAGAATTTTTGAAAAGATTAACCCAGTCATATATTTTCATTATATAGTTATTTACTATAGAATTTATTCATTTGTTTATACTATATTAAATATAAACTGACCAAAGAGAAAATATAGATTATTTTAAAACAAAATAGAAATATAGTATCTTTCTTAACACTAATTTTAAACATCATTTCAATTTTAGTGTATGTTTGTTTGTTTACTTTATTAAATATATATTTTCAAATTACTCTTAAAATAATGTATACTTCATAAACCTTGATAATAATATAATTTTGTATTTAAATTGTTAATCTTATATTTATGAATGTAAACAAAAAACATTTATTTATAATTGTTTAATGAAGAAGAAGATATAAATTAATATTAAAGTTTATAGGCTTAATGTTTTCGAGGATCCATACCTCATATTCATAGCCCTCATAAAATGTATAGTAAAATATATGCGAATATTTAAATAAGCTAGTGTTACATAACCCATTTCTTTGAGATCTTGAATCAAGTGCCTTTTCTATTGATAGCATGGATGTTTTCATTAATGTAAAATTCCTCCTTTATTGTTCTTTTGTGATTGTTTGATTCTGAGCATAATATTATGGGATTGGCAGGTGTGAAGTTGTGTGCAGATTGCTTAGCATGCTCCAAAAATACAGAGGGTGGGTTGCTGTTCTTCTGAGCTCTGCTATATAAGTAAAGGTGTTGAGCCAGTCTAGTGTGGATTGTAGCTTTAGTTTCGCCATAGCCTGAGGGCAGGCAGTAGAGTACACCCTGTGTGGCAATGGAGATCACTATGTGTGGGGTGAATGATCAATCAATATGGTCTTTAGAGTTGTTAATCAATCTATTAGAATTAGGCGGAGTTCTAAATGCTATGTTAAATTTATCGGTTAATGCTTTAGTTAGTTTGTTAGATATTTTGGAAATGTAGGAGATTGTTATTCTTGATAGATTGGTGCAGGGTACATTATTGTATATTGTATTATGAAATTTTATGATTTTATTTTTAATAGCTTTAAATTTGAACACTGCTGCCAATAGATCTTTAATATAGTTGTTTATGTTTTCTTTTCTGTCTGCTTTGTATTTACATAGATGAAAGTTTCTAAACAAAAATGCATTAAGGCCAGAAAATTTATATGATGCATAACAATAACAATCCCCTACATTTACAAAATATCTAACAAACTAACTAAAGCATTAACCAATAAATTTAACATAGCATTTAGAACTCCACCTAATTCTAATAGATTGATTAACAACTCTAAAGACCACATTGATGGATTGTTCACCCCACACATGGTGTACTCCATTGCCTACCCTCAGTCCAGATGCCACACTATATACTATTGGTGAAACTAAAGCTACAATCCACACTAGACTGGCTCAACACCTTTACATATATAGCAGAGCTCAGAAGAACAGCAACATATCCTCTGTATTTTTGGAGCATGCTAAGCAATCTGGACACAACTTTACACCTGCCAATCCCATAATATTATGCTAAGAATCAATGATCACAAAAGAAAAATAAAAGAGGTATTTTACATTAATGGAAACATCCATGCTATCAATAGAAAAGACACTTGCTTTGAGATCTCAAAGAAATGGGCTACGTAACACTAGCTTATTTAAATATTTGCATATATTTTACTATACATTTTATGAGGGCTATGAATATGAGGCATGGATTCTCGAAAACATTAAGCCTATAAACTTTAATATTAATTTATATCTTCTTCTTTATTAAACAATTATAAATAAGGGTTTTTTTTGTTTACATAATAGTGAGAAGTAAAACTATTATGAATGTAAGAAAAATTAGGAAACAAATTAAATAGACTTAGTTATATATATTATAAGGAACTTTAACTCAAACTTTCTAACTTCCCACAGCATTACAATTTATCTTACACAACTGATACCCATGATCACATACATGTAAGAAACAGAAATATTCTCCAAAATACAAATTTCATACTAAACCAGGACTCATCAGTTAATCCAGATTCACACATATATGCAATCAATGCTCAGTTTATATTAAGATAGCAAATCTTTAAACTTTAATATTTGGATTTTCAAAGAAATGGGTGACTGAAGAGTTGGAGAGTGGAAAAGATTGAAGCTTGTCCATTAAAGTTTAAAGATTTGCTATCTTAATATAAACTGAGTATTATATATATATATATATATATATATATATATATATATATATATATATATATATATATATATATATATATATGGGAGATTGTGATCTAGACCAACTGATGAGAGCAAGTTCAGCATGAAATATATATATTGGAGATCATTTATCTGTTTCATATTTATGTGGTCATATGTATCAGTTGTGTAAGATAGATTGAATAGCTGTGGGAGTTTGAATGTTTGAGTTCATCCCTTATAAATACATTAACTTTAGTATAGACAATATACATATTGTAACATAGTAAAAATGATGATTTTGGAAAAATGATTAATCTAATCTGAATAGAACATATCCCAATCAATGGTTACCATTTTGTAATGGACTATTGTTTACAATATGGGATGATAATACAAAAAAAAAAAAAACTTTACTATGTCTCAGAATTGAGCAGCACTAAAATTGATTTGGCATATTGTAATAATTGCCACTTGTATATGATCATCATCAGCTAGAGTTGGATAGTTACTTTGTCATAATAATAATGCATTTTTTATATCACTACCTCTCCACATTTGTTCAGTCAACATTTGTCAAAAAATGCCCTTAAGATTTATATTATTTATCACAGAGCAAAACATACATTAACAAATAGTAACTCTCTTAGAACCTGTGTACAATTATCTAGCTCAATTATTGATCACAATAGGCATTAATAATATTTCCCAAACATAATTATTTAGATTGTCCACTACGCTATCATAAAATACTAACAATCTCTATTAAAATCTAATTTATTCAGATGGTATTTAAAATGAAATAAAGTAAATGAGATCATTGCCTCAAACATCAACAAATTTATTTACTATTCCCAAAGTAAACTGCAATAAGCAGTGAAATCATATATCATTGCCCTAAAAATGATGCATTATTAAGATATTTATTTGATTGATAATTAAATAAAACTAAATTTGAATCTATAAATAACTAAATTGTGACATACTCTACTAATCTAATATTATTATAGTAATATAAAACTACATTAAAATGTAATATTCCATTTAAATAAACTAGTTCCTACATACTTATAGTAATATTTGAAAACATTTCCTAAACCTACATATTATTTATAATGTTTAAATGAAATAAACCTTTACTCAGTTTTATATCTATTTTAATAAAAAGTTAAATACAATATCAATATTTTATCCATACCCTAAACTATAGCAATATGTAATTATTGCTTAAGTTATAATTTAAAATGAACACTCCATAAGAATTTATTATCAATAAATCCATTAGATAATTTCACATGTTATATTCCCCAATCACATTATATGTAAAGTATACACAGGTTTCTATTGAATATTTACTGACTTACAATCACTGACATTATTCATCTATTTAAATCTCCAACCAATCGATTATAAAACTGAATTTTTATAACATTAAACTATATATGATGATAATTGGCAGTTATCTAAACCAAAGATGACATTAAGTTGTACCAGTCAATAAAATTTATGATCTCCGCTTAGAAGAAGTTTATAAGTAATTAAGACAGATCATTCTGACTAATGACAGAAAAAAAATCTATTGAGATTTTCTTAATCAGATAAAATAAGCAATTAAATAATCAACTCTGAACTAATGAAATTATTCCTACCAGTAATATCGACTTAGATAAGTCAACAAATGATTATGTGGAGTAACAAATATAAAATTTATACCTAATCGGATTTAATAATGATGTATAAATTATACATATATCTAATTCTATTTCACTTATCAAAATAGGTTTGATTTTGGATCAAACTTCAAGTACTGAAATTACCTTACACATTCAAAAAAATAATCAGACGGATTTACTGGATTTTAAATTAACTCTTAATTTATTGGTTTATGATAAAAGTTTATGACAGTAATAATAATAAAATATATATAACAGAACAGACAAACAATATTTGCAATAAAATCATAACCAGTTAAAAATATACAATCCTAGGTTTCTTTAATATATGAATAATTAATAATCTATTACTGTATAGAATCAATAAAAATAATAAAATATGTGTATAAAAGTCCAAAAACGTGTTGCATGATGATAATACTACACTGAACTGGAGGATAGATTTGAAATATCCTCCTGACACTTCAAAGAGAATGTAAAATGATAAAAAATGTAATGAAATAAAAATTGATCTCTATTTATTCACTAATGTAATTTCTAAATAAATAGATTAACATAAAACAAAAACTCTATTATATTTAAACGCTTTTTCTATATGAATATCCTGAGTTAAATTTGGCATATATATTAACATTTTAAAGCTTAAAAACATCAAGTAGTATTACCTATTTCATCAGTAAGAGTTTAAATAATGAGAACAAAAATAAAACTCTACAATCTTTTTATTGTGTGAATTCTATGATAAACCATATATATATATATATCACTTAATCTTACGGTTTAAAATGATTTTAAACCGTAAGATTAAGTGATAATATTATGATATATATATATATATATATATCACTTAATCTTACGGTTTAAAATGATATATAAACAAAATGTAAACTTCTTTTTAACAATATATATATATATATATTTATACACACATACACACACACAAACATATATATATATACACAGATAGAAATCATACCATCCAAGTGAAAGTATGACAATTTTCACTCACATGTTCATAGAGCTTATGGCTCCTGATTTCTGTTTTGTAATGTGTAAAGAAGATTTTCTTTTAAGTACAGTATATGAGCATGAATGGTAACCATCATGAGTTTGATCCTAATTACTTTCACAGTTATATTCTGATATTTCTTTTAAGCATATATGTGTATCCAAGCTTTTAAAACAATAGGTACTTATTCAGTGCAAAATCAGGTATCACTGGCTTTATTGTCCCTTTTCATTGATAATCATGTATACAGAGAAATTTTTTTATTGACAAAAATTCAACCATATTCAAGTGAATAATAAATGCTAACTTTTTCTTTCTAGATTAAGAAAGTGAAATTTCGATTGCTTGATATTACACATGAGATAAGTTGTTGATCTTGTCAAATCCATTGATCTAAAATATGATATTTAAATACATATAATTGGAGTTTGCATTTGTCATAAATAAATGGATGGAATTCTAGATTTTTGATAACAAAATATTTTTTCTTTATAACTGACTTGCATATTTTGATGATTTTTGTTGTTTTACATCTTGCCATATCCACAGGAATTTTATCAATGAATCAGCCCCAATTGAACAGTGAGATAGTTAAAATTTTATTCTTCCATAGTTTTAGAAATTAAACACTTAAGCAATGCAATTTGATAAATTTTTAAAGACAGATATAAATGTATCGATTATAGGCAATGACAAAATTACAAGAAGTCAAGTTACAGTGTCTCCATTCTATTTATAAGCTACTCTTGATGATGCTACTGTTGTCATGATGACTGTTGGAAGTCACTCAATGATATAAAAAATATTTAAGAAAACTTACTTTCAATTAACAAGTGAAATGGAGATTTAAAAATAATTGTTTTGCAATTTCAATATTATTTTTAATTTTAAACCATAATAAATATATCATTTTAGAATTCTAATATATTTTAATAAATATAAATATTTTTATATATGTTTTTAATAATATTTTTCCATAAATTAATTTATAAACAAACATATAGAAACATGAAGCATTTAATTTTGTAATGTGTTGCTATGGTGATTGTAATAACAGAAATTGAAATGTGTAATAATGGATAACATTAATAATTTTATCAAGTGATCTTTTTTATGATTCACTTAACTATTTTCAAAATCTATTTATTTATTCACCTGTTCATATTTTTTTCTGAGATTGATTGCAACAGATTTATGATTTTATGCTAGAATTAGCAGTAAACAATATTATTTTAAAGCATTAGGTTGCAATGTTTATCTAGTTAACTTTATATTTCAAGACTTTCATTATCCATGGATCAAGTGAAATAAAAATTAAACAAGATCAACAAACTTTTTTATTTTTTTTAAATACTATGACACATATATCATTAATCTGGGTACTTTATATATATATATATATATATATATATATATATATATATATATATATATATATATATATATATATATATATATATATATATATATATATATATATATATATATATATATATATAATGACACTAGGAAATTATTAATATAATCTGAATAAAACATTGCCCAATCATTTGCCACTACTTTGTAATGGAATATTGATTAGATATGGGATGAGAATATAAAAACTTAAATATGTTTCAGAAATGAGACATCATTCATAATAATATAAATTTATCCTAAATATGGAGTGCCATCTTATAACACCTCTAAAGTTGATGTGGCATTTATAACAATTGCCACCTATACCCGATCATTATTGGCCATTGTTGGGTAGCTATTTTGTAATGATAATAATTGATATTTTACTCCACTATATCTCTATCTTGGTTTAGTCACCATTTGCCATAAATTGAAGAAAATTACCCTATATATTTTTAGATAACTATTTATACCTGACACAAAATGAAAAAAAAAGATAATGAAGAAATACTCTTAAAATTTAAATAACACTGATAACAGAGCAAAATATGCATCAATAAACAGTAACTCTATTAGAACCTGTATAAAATCATCTAGCTCAATCATTGGTCATACTGGGAACCACAATATTTCCAAAACACAATTATTTAGATTGTCTACTACACTAAAATAAAATCATAATGACAATCTCTATTAAAACTTAATCTATTCAGGTAGCAATTAAAACAAAGTAAAGCAAACAAGATCATTATCTCAAATATCAGCAAATCTATTCACTATCAGAAAATAAACTATGATAAGCAGTGAAATCATATATCATTATTTTAAAACATAATATATGTTTAAGACATCTATTTGATTTATAACTGAATGAAATCAAATTCAAATTAATAAATAACTAAGTTCTTATATTCTTTACTAATCTAATATTACCTTTGGTAATGTAAATCTATGTTAAAATTTAATGACAGTCCCTACTAAAATAAACTAGTTTCTAAATAATTATAATAACATTTTGAGAATGTTTTATAAACCTACTCAATATTTATAATGTTTAAATAAAATGAACCTCCTTACTCAGTTGTATATCTAATTTAATAAAAATGTTAAAATAATATTAATATTTTATCTGTACTTTACATTATATCAATATGCAATTATTGCTTAAGTTATAAATTAAAATGAAACATTATACAATTTATATCAATAAATCTATTAGGTAATCTTGCATTTTATAATACCCAATCAGATCATTATGTCAATATGTCATAGGTTTCTATTGGATTTTTACCGAATTATAATCACTGATATTATTCATCTACTTACATCTTCATTCAATCGATTATAAAAATGGATTTTATAACAATTAAACTATAGAAAATCATTATTGGCAGTTGTCCAAGTCAAAGATATATATCAAGTTATACTAGTTAATAAAATTTATGATCCCCACTTCAAAGAATTTTAAAAGTAATTAAGACAAATCATTCTTACTAATGACAGAACAAAATCTATTAGAATTTTTGTAATCATACAGGATAAGCTCTTTAATAATTAACCATGAACGAATGAAATTATTTCTACTAGTAATATTGTCTTAGAAAAGCAAACAATTATTTGAATGTAATGACAAATATAAAATTTATATCTAATCTGACTTAGTAATAACAATCATATAAAAGAAAAAAACTATGTATATATAGCCATATCTCACTTACTGATATTTGTTTAAATTTGGATCAAAATCTAAGTATCAGATATTAGATTGCACACTCAAAAGAAATACTTAGACAAATTCGCCAATTTTTTAATCAAGTCTAAATTTATTGGTTTATAATTAAAAATTAATAATGATAGCAATAAAAAATATAAAAGAACAAAACAAATGATGTGTGCAATAGACTGCAATCCTAACCAGTTAAGAAAAATTACAAATGTGATTTCTCTTGGATATATCTAATTAATTTGAAAATTTACCATTCCATAAAAATCAAATACAAACAATAAATAAATATATGTATGAAACTCAAAAATGTGTTGTAGGACAATAACACAATATATAAACTGATGGAGAGGTTCCAATTACAAGACTTTAAATAGGATATACAATAAAAAATGTAATCAAATAAGTAATTTTTAAATAATTAAACCAAAAATCCATTTTATTTAAATCTTTCTGTATATGAATAGTCCAGAGTTAAGTCTTGAATATAAAAAAATAAATATTTGAAAACATTTGGTCTTAAATTAATCTATATCACCAGATAATAATTTAAATAGTAATAACAAAAATGAATCTATTGGACCTTTTATTGTGTAAATCATATAATAACCCATATATATTATTTAATCCTATATTTTAAAATAAAATATGAACAAATTGTACACACTTTTTAAAAATGAAAATTATATACACATAGATATCATACCACAAGTGAACAGTCTCATTCTTCCTTTTTATCCACTGGTCCATTATAGATTCTAGTTCCTTGTTTGTGATTCCAATGTGTAGAAACAATTTTCCATCAAGTAGAAAAGACAAGCATGAATGATAATGATCAAGGATTTGAATCCAATTACTTTTACTTTTAAATATATATATATATTTACTTTCAAGTCTATAAATATATCAAATCTATAAATATAGCAAATATTTTAAATTAACAGATATTTAGTTAATGCAAAACTATACAAAACTGACTTTATTTTCTATTTTCATTAGTACAAATATATAAAGAGAATTCTTTCATCGACAAAATTCAGTTACATCCAAATGAGTAACAAATGCTAACATTTTTTTTCAAGTTAAGAAAGTGAAATTTTGATTGCGTAATATTACACATAAGTTGAGTTAATCAATCTTGTGAAATTCATTGATCAGAAATATGACATCCATATACATATCATAGGATTTGTATTCATCACAAATAAATAGATGAAATCGAAGATTTTAACAATGGAATATTTTTTTTAAAGCTGACTTGCAATATAATACATTTTGCAATTTCTCCTGGATATTCATCAACAAACTGCTCCAATTAAATGGGTATATAGGTAAATTTTTATTCCTTCATGGTTTTAGAAATCAATCACTTTTAAAAAATAAAATTGATAATTTTAAAAAAAACTGAAGGTAAAGCTTTGTTCTAAGCAATGATAAAATTTATAAGACTCCAGTTGCAATGTTTCATTTCTATTTATAACATATATTTGTGACATTAATGTTACCAAGACAATTGTTCAATATCATTCAAAGGTAATTCATTGATATAAGAAAATTGTTTAATAAATTTTTCCCCTAATTAATAAGTGAAATGAAAACTTTCAAATATTGGATACACTAGAAATAAAATCATGTTTTAAAATTTCAATATTATTTTTAGTCAAAAATAATGAGTTGATATTACATTTTCTATACCTTTATATATATATATTACATTGTATTTTTAATAATATATTCATATATTCCAATAACTAAATAATAAACAAACATATATGAAACATGAAACATTTAATTTTGTAATAAGTTGTTGGTGAATATAATAACAGAAATTGAAATACATAATAATATTGATTTTATTCAAGTGATCTTTTTATGATTCACTTAATTATTTTCCCATATTTATTTATCTATTCACTTATTTATATATTTACCTAAAATTGATCACAACCAATTTATAATTTGATGCTATTAATAATAGTAAATAATAGTATTATTTAAAAATATTAGATTACCATGATTATGTAGTTAACATTTATATTTCAAAATCTCCATTATCCACAGATCAAATGAACTGAAATTAAAGACGATCAACAAATTTCTTTATTTTTTTAATATACTGTGACATACAGCACAAATTTGAGCAAATACAATATATATATATATATATATATATATATATTATATATATATATATAGTGACCTGTCCTCAGATTAACCACTAATCTAACTCACATTTGGTCCTCTAATCCACCTTTGTGTCTTTCTCTTGGAATTCTGAAATCATATATACGAATCTGGCCACACATTTTATGGCACCAAATCCACCCTTTTGTGACTTTCACTACGCAAATAATCAAGAATATAAGCATAAAGAAACAAAAATGTAAAACTAATGAGATGATTTCTTTATTAAACAAAACTATCATGAAACTATAGATCTAAAGGTGATCACAAGGAGATTGATAAAGATAATAACTTCTGGTCAAACCAGCTTTAAAATCCCCACAAACAAAATGTGATGAGCTAAATTTGATATTCAGCTAACCAATAAACAACTAATAATTATGTCTCTGGAATGATTATGAAATTAAAATTATAAATGAAATAATAAGTAAATTATGATATAGATGACTAAATGAATGATTAAAATAAGTAATAATTAAACAGTAGAATGAAATGAGTCCAAGAATGAAGAGAAAAAAATGAAGATGTATGAGAATAATGTATGACTAAGATGATAATAGAATAAGAGTTAATGAATAGTTAAGATGCTAAAAGAATAAAAGTTAATGTGTGATTAATCACTTATGATAATGAATTAATGTCAAATGAGAAGGAATAAATAAAAGAATGATCAAGATGAAACTGATAACAATGTCAATGATGGAGACTGAAATCTTAAACTATAAACTAATATTGTATTAAATGGTACAAAGATAAGCTAAATAAAAATAGGGATTCCAAGCTTGACACAACTAGAATATCTATCATAAAGTTAAAAAAACTATACATTTTATGACAAAAGAAGTAATTTATACCTTAAAGTTTGGTTGACTTTCATAAAATAGTGAAAGTAATCTAATTCAAGTCCAACTATCATAAATAATTAGTTATAAAATTTACAAGTTCAAATTCTACCTTGAAACTTAACATATAATTCTTCTCAAGGTTCAAACCCTCAAAGATCATTCTCCAAAATATACTTGGGTCAGTGAGAGAGATTTTACCACTACCCAAATATAATGCACAAAATAGCTCTTAATATAAACTCAAATTAACAACTATATTTAGCAGTTCCACAAAAAACTTTATAAACTTAATAACAATTATAAATTTTAATATGTATGAAATAGGAATATTTTTTTAATAACTAAACCTAATAACTTACCAAATTCCTTTTCTTAAATAATTATAAACCATGTGATCAAGATCAGCAACGATAGCTCTGTGGGTTCAATTAAATTAATTAAAGCAATATTATGTTTATCTTTTAATATATTACTTAAAATAATATGTACTATAGGTTAATAATATTTTGATTATTGTGTGATGATGCATTAGATGTACTCTTAAGCGATAGGGCTTAACAAAATTATTTGGGTATATTGACTAGTAGTTAACTGTACTATATTGGTCAATGATGATTTAAATATATAATCTTCTGATATGTTGATAGCAATAACAATAATAGTGTGTATGGTGATTAGCAATAAGACTACAGACAACGAAATAGATTCTTAACACAATAAGATTTATTTACAATATTTACAAATTTTTATTTAGAGATATGGCAGGAAATAAAACCAATATATTAAATTAAACTTAGGGATGGAAAAATACTTGGTATCCCATTGAGCATACTCTCAGTCAATACTACCAACCTATACAATGATATTCAGAGTATCACTTATTACTGTTTGGCCTATCTTAAAGAATGAGATCATGAACCTTACTTAAGCTGAACTAGCACTTAAATTACAAAAACAACAGTGTATTTAAAACTTTAGGGTATGTACCAATTTTAAATCTAGAATTTGAAAGTTATAAAGTAGTGAATTATACCAAAGGCATTTCTTTTATCAGAATATGATAAGGGCAATTATTATATTTTGCACAATTAATAATTGATTAAAATTTGAGATGAATAGGTTTGGTGTATTAAAGTAGGAACAGACATCAAAAGTCAAATACACACATGTCACTAAAACATTGCCTATGTCCATAACGCTATCATTTTAATAATTAACCTATCCCTCGGTGAATCACTGCTTGATAATAAAAAAATCACTTTTTATATTTAAAGTGGACATGTTCATAGGCAAACTTAATAAATGAAAAAAAAAAAAAACTTATACTAATTCTTTCATATAAGAACACAATTAGATCATTATAGTATATCTTTGACAAAATTTAAGTCTGTTTGTTCATCCTTTAATAAAATATTAAAATCTGTTAAAAAAAATAAAAATACGAGAGATAAATCTCTCTTTATCTCTGTCTAAATGAACAACATATATAATATTATGTTTTCCCTCAACTGGAAAAATAAAAATGCATGTAATACATGTATATATTTTACACATCTCTCAATATATATTTTATACTACAATAAATAAATAAAAAGAGAATTTCTGAAATAATACCTTATAAACACATATTACAATACTAGATCTAAACCATAAATAAAAATAAACAAACATTTTCTCCCGTTGTATTTTCTCTTTCTCAATTCACAGTTTGCCCTCTCTTTTTGAGCTGAATGATCCAGATACTGATATAATGAGTAAATGCTTATAAGTAACGCATATATATATATATATATATATATATTACGATTATTATCTTAAATTTCGGCATAGAGAAATAATATTCAAATACTTCCAAGTGTAACACAATTAAACAGATTGGTTTATTCATTTTTCTATAGATTATTTTCCTTAATGACTTAATAAGTTTATTACAATTTTTTACATATTCAATTTTAAAAAAAAATATTTATTGATTTTGTTCTTTTATCTGTGGTAATATCTGTAACAATATTTAATTAATCTGTGCATTTTAAATATTTTAAAACATTATTACTAGTATATTTCCCAATAAAACTTCAAAAGTAAATATTTATTTTATTACATTTCCATTGGCAAAGTAATAACTGTTTAGGAATACTAAAAATAATTTATCCAATTATAAATACAATATCCTTAGCATTTTAATTAATCTGTAATTTTCCATTTCTATCATTACACAAATTGGTGCTAGAGAAAAATTAACAGATGGATTTTTATTTCTGAAGAAAGAATAACGAATAATTCATGCATTTTTCTTTTAACTGTATTAAAAGTTAGATGATTTAATAATGACTTGTTTGATTTGTTTATTTTATCTTTTGACATTTTTCTTTAAAGTTATTTCGAATTATTTTATTGAAATTATAATTTACAAGCAAAGTGGGGTGAAAAATAAACATTATCAGATCTTTCTTTTAAATTCAAATAATTTGTGCATGATTTTTAAATCTGAGAATTTAAAAATATGAACAAAACAAACGCAAAAGTTTTCTTTTTCTTGAATTGTTCTGGGTTTGAAGTAATATTTATTGAAGTCATTATTGATTCACATGGTTCCTATTTCTCCTTTATAGTATGACTTTAAGGAACCATCAATCGATGGAAAAACAGTGTTGAAATTATAGCAAGGCTTTTAGACTTCTATTCAATCATTTTAAAGAAATAATATTTTATAATCTCATTCAAATGGATTCCAATTTATTCTGATTTTTCAGCTTTTTATTCCTTATTTTATACGATTAGAGTTGAAGTCTGTCTCTTTTTCTTAATCACCCCCCCTACAACTTTGTTATATAATATATAGCTTGAATTACAAAGAATTGTGTAATATAGGGCATATGAGCACAGACTTTCACACCACCCATCTCTCTCCACTCTATCTAATAACACTGATACACCTAAACAGATATATGCCGAAAAGATAAATAATCACCAATATACATATTTCGTGCTAATCCAGCAATCATCAGTTGGTCCAGACTATCATGTTTACACACATATATAGTATAAGTGCTCAGATATATATTAAGATAGACTATCTTCATAGTTTAATGGACAGGCTTCAATCCACTCCACACTCCAACTCTTCAACCATCCATCCAATTGAAAATCTGATGATGGAATGCTCAAAGGCCACCCTGAGGCCGAGATTATTGTCACACCCATGTTGACCTAAGGTCAATCTGAACCCCACATGTACAAAACATAATCCATTTAATACATATGCAAGGATGGGCAGACATCTCTATAATGTAATAACTGAAACACAGGCTTGTTATATACCTGTGGCTATATATATATGTAATATAGGGTATATGAGCACAGACTTTCACACCACCTGAGCATTCCATTATCAGATTTTCAATTGGATGGACGATTGAAGAGTCGGAGCATGGAGTGGATTGAAGCCTGTCCATTAAACTATAAGGATAGTCTATCTTAATATATATCTGAGCACTTATACTATATATGTGTGTAAAGATGATAGTCTGGACCAACTGATGATTGCTGGTTTAGCATGAAATACGTATATTGGTGATTATTTATCTTTTTGGCACATATGTGTTTAGGTGTATCAGTGTTATTAGATAGAGTGGAGAGAGGTGGGTGGTGTGAAAGTCTGTGCTCATATACCCTATATTACATATATATATATATAGCCACAGGTATATAACAAGCCTGTGTTTCAGTTATTACATTATAGAGATGTCTGCCCATCCTTGCATATGTATTAAATGGATTATGTCCTGTACATGTGGGGTTCAGATTGACCTTAGGTCAACATGGGTGTGACAATAATCTCGGCCTCAGGGTGACCTTTGAGCATTCCATCATTAGATTTTCAATTGGATGGACGGTTGAAGAGTTGTAGTGTGGAGTGGATTGAAGCCTGTCCATTAAACTATGAGGATAGTCTATCTTAATATATATCTGAGCACTTATACTATATATATGTGTAAAGATGATAGTCTGGACCAACTGATGATTGCTGGTTTAGCATGAAATACGTATAGTGGTGATTATTTATCTTTTCGGCATATATGTGTTTAGGTGTATCAATGTTATTAGATAGAGTGGAGAGAGGTGGGTGGTGTGAAAGTCTGTGCTCATATACCCTATATTACATATATATAGCCACAGGTATATAACAAGCCTGTGTTTCAGTTAAAGCATTGTGGTAATAAATGGACCAATAATCTTAGTGTGAATATATTAATATTACCCCCTCTATCTTCATTTTTAATAACCATTCATACTATGCAAGACCATTTTCAATTCACTACAAAAAATATGTTTAAGAATTAACTGTAATGATTCAATTTACAAGATTTACAAATTTAATTAATTTATTTATTTATTTCAATTGCTATTCATCAATAATAAAATAGCAATATATTCATCTCCCAATTAATAACAATACTTTTAAATTGTTATTTTATTTTTAGTTTCAAACCCACACTGGGTTTGAAATCTCTTCTCCACTCAAGTAGATTTCTTAGTGCATCCAGAACAGTCTTTATTGAAAGCCACTTGTTAAGATTATGATTTTAAATTTTGGATTATTTAATACAGGGACCTAAATAAAAGATCACTATATTATATATATTATAATGATCGAAATGCAAGTGGAGATCGAATCTAACTGCAAACTATGATATCTGCTCTACAAGGCGCCATCTAGTCATTTAAACCTAGAAAAATTTATAGAGTAGGCAGATATGTGCAGTTAAGATTCCACTTTATTTAAATATTGAGATCGTTAGCCCAAGTCACTAGCTCAGTGGAGATGCAGAGATAAAAATCTATATCTTAATTTATATCTTAAATATAAATAAATAAAAGCCACTGCCAGAAATTAACACATAAAAATATTTATTTACGCACATATAAAATAACATTTAAATTTTGAGGAATAAATTGGAATAAGTTTAACATTTTAGATTTTTCTATTAATCTTTAGTTTTACATTTAACTAAGTTTCAATGAGTTTAATATTTTATTTAAATAGTAGAATATGAATAGACTATATAGAAAATATTCTATCCCTTATTTAACCTTAGGCCAAGAAGTTCGCAGTCAAACTGGTGTCAATCCATCTGATACATTTATGTATTCAATGTAGCATGAAAATACGACAACACAAAATACTATACTGTCAGGAATGTACATCTGAACAGTAAGTAGAGTTAGAGAAGACATTGTCTCTCCATCAACAGGAATGCAACATCTGTTGGCAAGTAGAACAATAAACATAAAACTCCATAGGAATGGATTGCAGTCCTTTGCCATCTTACAAACCCATACATAGGCAAACAGAAGGTGTGTGGCATATATATGCAATCCTGCCTGTAGCGAATTTCATACTACATCTACTAATTACACAAATATGTCCAATCCATTGAGCCAATTCAACTACGAAACGAATAACCTAAGATTACCCTCCCTTAATATAACTTTACAAAACTATATAGCCATTCACGCCTGACTTAAATTTAACAATTAAATACGTTTGCACATATTATTTTTATACAATTTGTTTTATAATGTCGAGTATAGATCGGCTGCATAGATTCCATGGTCAAAAACATTCCAAATTAAACACAACCGATCAAAATACAAAGTCAATCGATAACGTCAATTGCTGAGGGAATGCAGGAGACCCTTTGGTGTTCATCATAAGACACCGCAGTGACATCGTTGACTTATATATTCTAATCGACTGTGAAAACCACAACATAATCAACCACTAACAAATCTATGCAACGTCTATACCCAACTTAAATGTAATACATTTAATAATTTCTACAATAAATATTACTACAAATAAAAATAATAAAATGGAAATGATTTTAGCAAAACTTAACTATATAAATTTAAACAATCAATTATTAATCTGAAAATCAAATAAGAGTTCATTTTAAAATTTAAATTAGCTGAATCTTTAAAAAAAAACAATGATGAAAGTTCATAATTACTTTTTTATGTTGTTGTTAATTTGTAAAGTTCATAGCTCACAGTAGAAGAGTCCAGGTTTCTGTTTTTAATTCCCATGATGCCTCCATTGGAAGATAATGTTCTGGAAATGGCAATAGCTGGTTCAAGGTATCACAGTCTTTTCATTTTTTTTTAAATAGAGAGTGTGGTATGTGCATCCTACCACATCTCTCAAACACAAAACGCTGGAACTCCTCAGAAAAAAAACTGTATTTCCCTTTTTATATTATCCACACGAATTCAATCACAAAATATCACTAATCCATCACTTTCGTTAGGGTCTGAGTCAAGGCTTAGTGCTTCCATTGGTCAAGCTAATTTCTCTTTATTTTCTTATCTATCTTTCATCAGATTTTAATTATACAAGAGCCCAAGGGCCAGTTTGGTTTTCAATAATTCATAAACAATCATTTCCATTTACAGATTACATTAATTAATACCTGTTTTTATTTTTAAATCTTGTACTTTTTTATAAAAAAGTACGTTCAAATACTTATTTGTTTTGTTTTTTTTAAATATTTTTAAAGTTTGGCCTCTGTGCGAATGTATATATATTTAACAAACATTTTAATTTTAGCGTTTAGTTTTTTACTTTTATTTGCGAACTTTTAAGTTTTTATTTTAAATTAATGTAACAACATATTTATATATCGTTACAATATATAAACTTCAGAGTTTCTATTTAAGTATTACATATGAAATAAGTGCTGGGTTTTGAGTTATTTTAGGTCTAGTGTCTGAGTATTCTAGCTCATCACTAAGGTAAGCCATAAGATCAAAAACAATTGGTTTGGGATTAAGAGTATTTTGGATAGAGATTTTAAATATTTTCTCTTACTGCACTTATCATTTAAGAGCTTGCTTGAGCTATTGGTATGTTCTCTGTATTACATTTTTGTAAATTTAAGCTTATAAAAGCAATGCCACATTTATATATATATATATATATATATATATATATATATATATATATATATATATATATATATATATATATATATATATATATATATATATATGAAAGATGAATGAAAAAAAATAATACAATTCTTATTTTTGGAGAACAGTAAAATTGTATCTTTTGATATATACTTAGGTGGTTATTCCATAAGAACTTTAAGTTATCTACAATTATGGATATTTTTGAGTTGAAAAAAGTGTTCTAAAGAGAAAAAATGACTAATATTATTGAATAAGACATTACAATATTTTGATATGACAGAAAAAAGAAAAATTGATTTAATAAATTAATGTACTATAGTATAAAGATTCAAATATTATAAATAAAAAATGGAAGAATAATATTGTACCTATTAATAATATATCGGACACAATAACAAGATTAGTTATGTAATTTAATGAAATATATCAAATGCAAATAAATGTAGTTTTTATCCTAACAAGATTTCATTGTGAGGAAAAAGTTTTAGATTTTTATAAATAAATATTTTGATTAGAGCTAAACAACAGTTTTAAGTATTTATAAAAAATTTTAAGGCGAAAAACTATTAAAATGAAAGCACTGTGGCACTGTGGACAAACATGATTAATTAAATAAAAATAACCGTCAGTAAACACGTGTAGGATTAGTAGGAAAAATAATCTATCCGGTGAATTACATTAAATTTATCAAAAAAAAAAAAGGGTCAATACAAAAATGGATGTGAAGCCAATCGATGGAACATACAATAACATGTTATTAGAGATTCACTAATATATATTTGTGTTTCTGTATTATAATCCACTGATATATTTAATATAAAAAGTTATCATTGTTTATTAAAATATATTTTATCAAAAATAGTCTATAAATCGTTTACAGATTCCAAAATGGTTGAATTAAGTTAATAGGTAGATGCCTGATATTTTATTAAGGACTGCTACCCAAATAGTTGCTAGATCATATAAGAAAGTAAAAGTTAATGCTTATTCAACTAATCCAGGTCTATATATAAAGAAAAAAAAATATAACAATATTAGAAAAAGTAAATAGATTAAATTGTGTAAAATGATAAAAAGATTTAATGGATAATAAAAAAAATGTAATTGTAATGGGGCAACAAAGTTTTAGAAGAGAATAACGGTCTAAGAAATATAAAGCAAGATTATGTCTCAGAATGAACTTTGTTTCATTCACAAGCAGAAATGATGAAAAAAATATTAAAAGAAAAATGATAGAAAATTCTACAAAATAAATATGAAGTAATCAAAAAACAAGAGAGCAAAACAATCATAAAATTAAAATATCTTTTAACATTTTTAACCATTTAAACATATAAATCGGTTATGTATTTATATCTAGAAAGTGTGAAATAACTCTAGAAAGATTTAGAATTCGAACTCAGATTTTCACATGACCCACAACTCTAAGTGCCATCTTATATTGCTGACCTGATCACAAAATGTTGAAAAGATAAATAATGTGTTTGATCAGATGGGTCAGCAATATAAGATGGCACTAAGAGTTGTGGGTCATGTGGAAGTCTGAGTTCGAATCCTGTATATATTACATATATAAATGCAGGTGTTAAGCCTGTACAATGTATTAATTTATAGAAAGTATTGTAATTTTCTTGATTTTTTTTAAAAAAAGCCAAATAAAATAAAATGTAAATATAAAGATTTGGACCTAATATTTAAATGATAAAAATAGTCCACACTATTGAAAGAATGTATTAATTTAGGAGAAAAAAAAGAGAATATTATGAAATAGAGATTTATAGTTATCTGATTAATCATACACAAAATATTTGCTAAGATTATTATATTTTTGTCTAAAATAACGTTGGATTTTTGCAATCAAAAGAATAAATTATATTTAAAAATAGTTATAGCATTGCAGATTACATCTAAATAATAAAAAAAGTTACAAAATATACAAATAATTATGAACTAACATTTTACTTTTGAAATACACATTATAAAAGACATTTGATTGTATAAACCTTTCAATAGTAATCAAACTTTCCAATATGAAGACACAATTCTGAAAGTGTAAAACTGTGAAAAATATTCACCAAATAAAAATAATAATATTTTGATTATGGTGTAACATTAAAAATATTAAGTGGTTCATTTTTTTATTGTTATAAGGAAATCTTTAATGCATTAAAATGGAAAATGAAAAAATTAAATATTAATGGAGATTACAAAACCATGGCTACTTTCACAAATATTGCATCTGAACTGGAATTGATTATGAAAATTATTAAATAAAGCTAAAAATAGGATTAAATAATTAAAGTAATAATGACTTTTTAAAGATATGATAAAGTTTCCTAGTAAATAATTAGAATATAAACAATTATTTTTTATATTATTAGTATGTAAATAGCTCACCTAAAAGTAAAAACTAACAAAGTAATAATCTATTTTATAAAAGCATTTGATGCTGATTTTGATTTTATGACTTATTTGAGCTACAAACGCTTTTATGAAATGAATTATTACTTTGTTATTTTTTACTTCTTAATGGCTATTTATATATAAAACATTATTTTTTTAAAAATCTTTTTTAAAATATTATTTTATTTTTTAATTTTTAATTTAAATAAAATAATATTTTTCAGGAGTCTTTTTATAATTATGTTTCTTGTTCATTCCACAAAAGAATGTCTACTATTTTGACAGCTATTTTCATTTTCAATTTGGAAATGAAATAAACATATTTCTCTAATTTTTTTTACACATTTATTATTTTTTTTTAAAAAATATTTATGAAATATTAATTATTTCAGAAGAATAATTCAGATATTAGTACTAAATGTTTACTTTAATTAAGTAAGTAAATTAATATTAACTAAATTTTATTCTACAAATGTAACATTGCTGTTGGCTTATTTATTGATGATTTTCCTGGGAAAGGTACTGTTGTGAGTTCACATTCTAATGAGGGATCAGGTTTTTATTAATTGTTAAATATTTAAAAATGTGCACATCATATGAAAAACATAAACAGAACAAGTTAATATAAACTCACTTATAATAGATATATAATTAAACCTAGAATGAATATTTTCAATAAAAATAAATTAAGAGGAAAAGAAAATAGATTACTGTTTTTGAATAAAAATGTTTTGAATAAATATGCTCTCCATACTGTTTTGAAACTTTCAATTCTTAGATACACTATGTAAGTGAAGCTTAGATACTAGATAGAAAAGCATTGCAACAAATTTAGATCACATAAGAAGTAAAAAAAATATATATTGGGAATAACAAAGATGATTAGAAATGAAACTCAAATATATATTGAGAAAACAAACAAGTGTCACTAATATCAAGAAGAAAATTGTAAACCATGTAGATTATTTAACTATGTGTTAAATAAATGGTTGATATTGCTGTGGAAAAACACTGATGTAAAGAAAGTGGATTATCTCTATATTGCATTTGTCAGATAAAAAAAATGATGATACAAATGAATAACAATTTTAAATGAGTTAAACATTGTAAATGTTATTATTGTTTTTTATTATCAGTTAACAAACCAAATTAAATTTGGTAGATATAATTTGTAAAAATTGAACATGTCTTTGTTAAAAATGTTACCTTTCTTTTTTGTTTTTGTAGTAAAAAAGTGAAATCGGTTTTTTTTTATTATATAGTTCTTTATTGTTTTTAGATTTTTATTTATTGATTACTACAATTACATCAATATATATATATATATTGTAATGGTATATAATATGCGTTACATTAATTTAAAATTAGAATAAAAACTTTTTAAGTTCGTAAATAAAAAACTAAAAGCTAAAATTAAAAAGAGTTATTGAATGTATGTGTATATATTCACACAGATGCAAAACATTAAAAGTATTTATTTTTTAAATAAAAAAATGTATTTGAACATATTTTTTTATAAAAAAAGGTAAAAGATCTAAATATAAAATATTTTAGTAAAAAGTAACGTAAGCAAAAATATAAACAGGTATTAATTAATTCCTGAAATCTCAAAATGGAAATGATTGTGTTATTAATTATTGAAAAGCAAACCAGCCCTTGGGGATCTTATATAATTAAAAAGCCAGATGAAAGATATAGATAAAAATTAAAGATTGTTTCCCGCTCTGAAGCAGAATGTCCGATAGAAGCAGAAAACCAACACTCAGACCCAAATGAAAATGATTGATTGTTCAGTGAATCCAGATGATGTGTATAAAAAGAAAAATATTGAAATTGATTTTGTGAGAAGGGTGAAAAGATGCACTTGTCACCCTCTCTCACTTATTTCAAATGAAATGACTGTTGAATTGTAAATGGTACTGTTGAATACCCGAATCATAAGCATTCTGCAATAAAATAACACCAGGATTGATGCAGCTAAGGCCACCTCCAGAACAACAGAGTGGTCTTCAAATAAAGACTTCATGAGAATTGGCAGCAGGAACTGGGAGCTCTTCTACTGTAAGCTATAAACGGAAATTTAAAAAAAAAATAATTAAGAACTTTCAAGATTTGACTAATTTTTTAAAATGAACTTTAATATGACTTTTCAAATCAATTATTAATGTTTAATTTTTATACATTTGAGTTTGCTAAAAATCATTTCCATTTATTTTTTTTTTGTTCCCTTAAGTTTTATTATGATTTTTTTTTTTTTGTTAAGCTAAATTAAATGCTAAATTTAAGTCGGGCATGAATGGCTGCATAGATTTGTAAAGTTATGTTAGTTTAATTAAGGGAGGGTAAATCTTAGGTTATTTGTTTTGTAGTTAAATTGGGTCAATGGATTGGATATTGTGGTGTAATTAGTAAATGTAACATGAGGTATGCTACATGCAAGATCATCTTATATGCCACACTCAGGTGAAATAGGCCTTTCTTATTGACCATTGGAGACAGACGGTATTCTCTGCTCCTTGGACCACTACTTTTGCCTATGGAATGAGATAGTAAGATGGAAAATGCAGTCCCTTCCTATGGAGTTTTTTTTGTTGTTCTTCTTGCCAGACAGATGTAATATTCCTGTACTGGATGAGAATCAATGTCTTCTATAACCATGTTGTTCAGATGTAAATTCCTGGCAGTATGGTATTTGTGCTGTCGTTTTCATGCTGCATTCAATACATTGATGTATCAGATGGATTGATGTTGGTTTGAATGTGAACTTTTGGCCTAAGGTTAAATAGGGATAGAATATTTTCTTTTCAAATGCAATCTATGTAGTTTATTCATACTCGACACTCTTAAACATATTATCAAATTCATCTGTGCTGATTGTTTAAAATAAAAATTTAAATTTAAAAATTAATAACCAACCTATAATAATAAATTTTATTCCTCAATTTTATTTATATATGCATTTAATAAATGTTTGTGTGTTAATTGCTGGCAGTGGCTTCTTTTATTTTTGTTAATATTGAAGAGTTATTTTAAGAATTTATATTTTATTAATCTCTGCAACTCACTGAGCTAGTGGCAAGGGTTGATGGTCGGAATAAAATATATATGTAAAAGTTAGATCTTAACAGCATGTATCTGCCTATTCTATAAATTTTCCAGGTTCAAATGGACTGGTGGTACCCTGTAGCACAGATAAGGTAAGACTGTAGCTTCCACTTCTCCGACCATTATAATGTATAAATATATTGTGCCGGTCAAAACATGTTTATCCATCTAATATGAGCTGGAACTCACAAAATGTACTTCAAACCCAGTCAAGCCCAAGGTTTAGGTCAAAGACCAGCCTGAATTCGAACCCACTCTCTATGCCCCAGATCAAATACCTAATGGATAACATAATAGTGATAGCCCATGAGAATTAATCTTAATCTGGCCAACTAGAAAAGCTGAGCAAAACAATGAGACATCTATTAATTATGACTATATTAAAATATACATAACCATGGCTGTGATATGTGGAAGTGGAGGAAAAGGAATTCAAACTACTCAAATAAGTTAGACAATAAAATATAGTTTAATATACTATAACGATCTGGAGAAAGGAGACTTAATGTAATCTGTGCTACAGGGCACCATCTAAGCATTTGAATCTAGAAAAATTTATAAAGTAGGCAAATACAAAAGTCAAAAAAAAATTTTTTTTTTTTAATTTAATAGATTTTGCTTCCAGTCATTAGCCCATTGTCACTAGCTCAATGGAACAGCAGAGATTTATATTTCATAAATTCTTATCTAAGAATATTTTTTTTAAAAAAGAATAAAATAAGCCACTGCCAGTAATTAACATACAAACATTTATTTACGCACATATATATATAAAATTTAACATTATTATTTTAGCATGTTTACTTTAACATTCAACATTATTTTTAACTTTTATTTTAGATTTTAATTTACATTTTAATTTTTATAATATTTAAAGTTCACACAGATGGATTTATAAAAGTTTGTTTTATAAATGTTGAGTATAGATCAGTTACATAGATTACACAGTCAAAAACATTTCAAGTAAATATAAACGATCAAAATATAAAGTCTTTGATGGAAATGCAGAGGGGAATTTATAAGAAACCCAATGGCATTCATCATAAGATGCCGCAAGACACAAATAACTTAAAAGACATCTGACATAAATACATCTTAGATACTCACCGTAAGGTATCAGTATTTACTGAATGTCTATACATTTTGATCAAATATGAAAACCAAAAATATAATTAACCGGTAATGAACCCATGCAAGCATCTATAACCAACTTAAATTTAATGCATTTTTATTTAGAGTGTCGAGTATGAATAGACTACATAGATTTCCATTTGAAAAGAAAATATTCTATCCTTATTTAACCTTAGGCCAAAAGTTCACAGTCATACTGGCGTCAATCCATTTGATACATTGATGTATTCAATGTAGCATGAAAATACAACAGCACAATATATTATACTGTCAGGATTGGACATCTGAACAGTATAGTTAGAGAAGAGATTGACTCTTGTCCAATACAGGAATATTACATCTGTATGGAAAGAATAACAATAAAATAAAAACTTTATAGGAAGGGACTGCGGCCCTTTTTCCTGACTTACAATCCCATCCATAGGCAACAAGGTTTTGTGCGGCATATACAGCAATTCTTCCTGTAGTGAACTTCATACTACATCTACTAATTACACCAATATATCCAATCCATTGACCTAATTCAACTACGAAACAAATAATCTAAGATTACTCTCCCCTAATGTAACTTTACAAATCTATATAGCTGTTCCCACCGGACTTAAGTTTAACATTATAATAATTTAATTTATCACAAAACAAAAATCATAAATAAAACTTAAAAGAACAAAAAAAAATAAATGGAAATGATTTAAAAAAAAAATATACATCAAATGAAATTATAACTAATTAATAAATAATTTAGTTTGGTCAGATAGGAATCTATTTCTATTTTTTTTTAAATATAGGGAAAGTTTATATTTTAAAGTTCTTAATGTTTTCAAATGTTCATTAATTATATATTTCTTACTGTTTTGAAAAATGTCCGTAGTCTCTGATTTTTTGTAATGGAAGGTGTTAATTCCCACAAAATCATAAGGAGATCGGTGTGCAGTTAACCATTGGTTCTTTATGGTTGATGGTATTCTTCTGGATCTTGATGTCCTGTGGTCCGTAATATTGGAAAATGATGTTTCATTTTTTTGAACAACTGAAAAAATTGAAAGTGCGTCTTTCAATCCCTTCTCCTCCAACCCTCTCCAACTTAACACATATCTGTCATCTTGTAATAACTCTAATAATTTTCAAACTTTTCCTTTTATATTAATTTTAAGGATTCAATTTACATTACGTCATCGACGTGATGGTTCTTTTGCTGAAGTCCAATTCCATTGTTTTTCTCTTCTATCTGACCTTTGCTTATACATTTTAAATGCCCAAGGGCTAGTTTATATTTAACTAATTAAAACAATCATTTCCATTTTCTGATTAATTGATATGTTTTCAAACTTAAAGATATATTTTTGTCTCTAAATCTTTTTGAGTTTTTGTTTTTAAAATACCTTTTCTATTTTTAATAAAGTTTTATTTTAATAATTTTTTTTCATCTGTGTGAATATATATATATCAAAATATTAATATATAAGAAACTAACCAAAGGAAATACATATAAAAACAAAAAAAAGCCTTATAAATCCAATAAAAAATATAATATTTCAACCAGAGGACTGGTTTTCATCAGACAGAAAATATTTCAGCATATGTTGATAATATTATTAAATTTATTCCACCATCATTTAATTCTTATGTTAAAGATACTACTCATTTTCTTTGTGTGTTAGAAAATATTAAATCTGAATTACCAGTTGATTGTTTTTTGGTTACTTTGGATATTGTATCATTATACACAAATATACCTCATGATGATGGAGTTGAGGCTATTAAATGTGCTTTACAAGATAGAGAGTATGATCATGGTCTTATTACTACTATGGTTGAATTAATATATTTGGTTTTAAGAAATAATTTTTTTACTTTTGATTCTAGATACTATTTACAGAAACAAGGTACTGCAATGGGTACAAAGATGGCACCAAGTTATGCGAAGATTTTTATGTCAAAACTGGAGTCCTCTATACTTGATAATGCTAAGCTGAAACCTCACACTTGGCTTAGATATATAGATGACATTTTCATGATATGGCCACATAGTGAAGTTGAACTTCATAATTTTTTAAGTTATTTAAATAATTTTAATAAACATATTAATTTCACAATGAATTTTTCAAAATCAATTGCTCATTTTCTTGATGTTGAAGTTATTTACACTAATAGAGTTCTTACTACTACTGTATATAGAAAACCAACTGATAATAACTGCTATCTACATTTTTATAGTAACCATCCTAAACATTTAAAGGCTAATATTCCTTATAGTCAATTTTTAAGGATGAAGAGGATTTGTAATGATGAGAAATTTCTTCAACAAAATAATAGTATTTTATATAATAGATTGCTCAATATGAGGTATCCTAAGACATTGTTGGATAATGCAGTAAGGAGATCTTCTTTAATTGATAGAAAGAAACTTCTTTTATCTGAAAAGAGTAAAAAACAATTAGATGTTCCACCATTGGTTCTTACTTTTAATAGAGATTTACCTAATATTAACCGGATATTGGCAAAACATTTTAACATATTACAGTCCACAGATTATTTAAAATCTATTTTTTCTGATCCACCTAAGACTGTATATCGAAAACATAGATCACTTAGAGATATACTTGTCAAAACAAATTTTATTAGTAGTTCTGTACAAGAAAAAGGATGTTCTCCATGTAAAGATAAAAGATGTTTTACATGTAAACATGTTGTTGTGACAAAAGTGGTCTTTAGTACTAAGAATTGTAATTTCAAATGGTATATTCCTAATTATGTTACATGTAAAAGTGTTAATTTGATATTTTTGATAGAGTGTAGTAGATGTTTAAAGCAGTATATAGGTGAGTCAGCAAATAATTTACATGTCAGAATGACTAATCATAGATTTGACATTTTGCATAAGAATAAAGATAGACCAGTTTCAAAACATTTTAACATACCGAATCATTCAATTGATGATTTAAAAGTAGTGATTCTTCAGGAAGGTTTTTCTTCTACAAGGGAGAGGAAACAAAAGGAGAGTTTTTTTATTTTTAAATTCAAGACCTTAGAACCACATGGATTGAATTTGAACACTGGAACTATTACATCTCTGGGTTACCTGGTCTCCTAAATAATTTCTATATGTGTGTTTTTTATGTGGAAATTTTCTTATATGAGATTTTTTATGTAAAGATTGGTTACATGGATGTTTTATATCTGTGTTTAATTGGTTTATAGATAAATAATTAGTTATAAATTATTGTACTTTGCACTAACTATAATGTTTGATTAAAATGTATAAGTATTTTAGTTTTTAATGAATATTAATGTGAGCACAGCTATTTTTTGTATGTGAGCATAGTTTAATTTTTCTATGTATGCACATATGTATATTTTAATTTTTAATTTTGGATTTTTTATTTTTATATTTATTTTAATTTAAATAGAATTTAAGCTTGATTAGGAGGGAATGTAAGTTTTTTTTTGTTTGAATTTTGTCATTGATTGGGTAGATATTCTGTGTTAGATTTTTTGACCAATCAGGGGGGTTTTGTTAAATTTTTAATCTTTTGCCAAATCTGTAATTTTTGATTATCGCCATTTTACTGTGTATTTTTTTTTCTTTCTGATGAAAACCAGTCCTCTGGTTGAAATATTATATTATTTATTGGATTTATAAGTCTTTTTTTTGTTTATATATATATATATATATATATGAGTTTAGTATAGAATTTTAATTTTTAATTTTCAATTCTTAAAAAAAAAGTTTTATTTGCGAACTTTTATTTTTTTCATGTTTAATAATAAAAAAACAATGTAATGTATGTATGTGCCCGTTACAATATTGACAAATTATTATACATTTATAAATTAATTGTATACATTAGTGTGTGCATGAATGAGCAAGCAATTACATAGTGTCATTCACGCTATTATTTTTCATATGCTCTTTATTAGCTAAATAATATATTACAAATAAACACACATCTTTGGTGGGTCCAATATTAAGATGCCAATCAGTTATCAGAAAGAAGTTACATAAAAATGGCTATTAATGCTTTGATTTACGGTTCTGAAATGTGGTGACTAACATATGATTTAGGGGAGCATTCTGAAATTCATTATACATATGATATAAATTATTCTCACGCCATTGAGGTTGTGAAAATAAACAAAGGACAGTTGAAAGATTATATTTGAAACTATGACAAAATATTTAATGAAAAATTATTTTAACGATAGTAAGATGAATGCTTTATTTTCCCCAAGGCATATAGATATATAAATTACAATGGTGGAATTGTATAAGACAAATAAATTTAACTAATAAAATAGAAGTAATTGGCATTTATACATATATATTTTAAGCAAAGCGTAATTTTAATATTAGAGCATTAAAACTGGGTCATGAAGCAAAAGAAATAAATATACGAGAAGATTGCGGTGCTGATATTGTAACCAAGAAATAATAGAAAAAATCATGCTTCTGGATGAAAAATGAAGTGGATGGGCATAGCGTGTATCATACTTAGGGATCACCACCAGAGGCCTTTTTATACAAAGAAATGGATGGACATAGCATGTGCCAAACTTAGGGATCACCACCAGGGGCCTTTTTATACAAAGAAGTGATATGCATAGTGTATGCCAAACTTACGGGATCTCCACCAGAGGCATTTTATAAGGAATAAATGTGGTTCCAGATAGCTCAACTGTCTATGGAATGAGGTACGAAAAGAAATCAATGGGTTCAAACTTGTCGCAACCCCCAGATTAGAAGCATGTAATATATATATATATATATATATATATATATATATATATACATGAAGATAGGCTAAATGACAGAAATGCAGTATGAATGAATGTCACTAACAACATTGAATAAATTTTACAGCTTTAAAATAAATAACCCTTGTTTGAATACTATAATTTAGACAAATAATATGCTATGCAGTTATATATATAGAAAGAAATTTCATTTATTAAAATATACTTGAAGATTTGATTTAGTAAAAGAAACATTAAGATTTACCCCCATCCCTTTTCTGCTATTTTTAAATAAATCAATCCTACCTTCGTTGATTTTACAATAACTGGAATATATTAAATACTGTATTTGATCTTTTAATCATAGACTATTTTAAGAGTATAGAAAAAAAATAACTAGCAGTTATATAGAAAACAAATAATCGGTCACCTTTTCAGAAATGAGTAAAGAATATTTTATAAGATTTCAAAGCATTAATTAGCTTGAGTTCTGGATTTACACCGGATAAAAAATCCAGAGTTAAACAAATATATTTTTATAATAAACCAAACATAAAATGTTGATTCGTAAAAAACAAACTGGCAAACATATTAATTTATAATGCATTATATATATATATATATATATATTAAGAGGACATTAATAAGCTTTTCATGAAGGTTTAGAAGAAAAAATGAAAGAAAAGATTTTTAGAAATTAAGCTCGCCAAATTGTGAGATTGACATTTTAATAATAAACAAGCAGATATATAAATCAAATAATAAATACATATAAATAAATGACCACACCAAAGTTAAAGAGAGTTAAGAGCATATGAGATAGGATTAGATATAAAGAAATCATTTGAGAGCAAATTTACATTCACAGATTTATATAAAAAGCAAAGTTAAATAATACATGAGAAATCTTGATTAGTAGAATTCGAGATTTATTAATCAAGCTAGATTTAGTTTCAATGGTGGCGGTTTGGAAATAATTTACCTTGCAATTTTAAGAGTCCAATTTAGTAGTTGCACGTGCATGGCAATTGAAATGCAAGTACTTCGGTGGCAGAAAACTTCTATTAGCATTCTAAAGTTCTTTTTAGACCTTTCTTCATTTCAGGGCAGCAGGATATTATGGTAGCAGCAGAGGCTGCTGAAGAGTGGTGGATTTACTGCTACGTCATTTTAAGTTTCACTGCGATGTTAACAATCATTTTCACCAGAGTAGCTAATCTAATCCTTGCTTTAAAAACCCAGCCATTATTTATACCCTTGCACAGGTATTTCTGGAATGCTTATCATTAATTAGTTAGTTGTTTTTGAAAGATGCAATTGTAAAATAACATCCAAAAATAAATAAAATTCTATTTCCAGATTAGGAATAGATTTGACAACATGTTTTATACAAAAGAAAATCTTTAATCTACTTAATCCCATTTATTTTAAGTAAAACTTTAATTTAAAAAAAATACCTCCCTTTAATTATTTTTGGACAATTAACAATAGTCACATCTTCCATATTGGATTTTATAAAAAATATACAGTTTAATAGAAAAACAAGCAATTTAAAAGAAAAAGTTAAAAATGACATATAATAAATATTTAAAAACATCAATATTTTGTTAGTAAGTTTTGCTCCTATATATATATTTAAGCTGCATCTATAATACTTTAATAAAAAAGAACTAATAATTAATAAAAAGAATTAATAATAATTTTAAAACATGTTATTGAAACATTAAATTTTATAATTTAGGTGCACATCTCAAATATATACATGAAATATATATACACGACAAAAGGAGCAGGCTGGGAAATAGGGATTTAAACATAGGTTAGTAGATGAAAACATGAAGCTCAATCTTAAGCTAAGATTGACTGCTTCAATATATATATATATATATATACACACATAAAGATTAGTCAAAATTTTTGACTTAGATTTAACAAATTATTTGTTCTTATTGATATGATATTTATAGAATCATATCACTAATAAACATTTTATCTGAGTTAATATATATATTAAAGAAAAATAAAATTTCATTTAATGAATTACATTTAAGTTGTAAATTTTATGTATCTATAACCGTTATCAATAAATGTATCCACATAATGATATTTAATCAGAGGGTTATATTTTTTCATTGTATTTTTTTATTACATTTTAAAATTCTTCTCTTTTATAAATTCTTGTCATTTTATCTCCAATAAAATTTAAAAGTTCAATATTACTTTTTTTTGTTGCAATTTTATTATTAATAAATTATTCCATTAATTGTTTAAATGGATGTATTTTTGAATGGAAACCCAATAATGTTAAATACAAATGTTTTATCATTATATTTGATATACTTTTTTCCCTAAAAGTCAAACAATAAAAAGAATGTACAGAATTCAATCTAGGATTTTACTTTAGTCGATACAAAAAGCAGCAATACACTTAAAAATATTTAAAATAAGGATTTGAATCAAAAGGTGTTTTATTTCTAATAATTAGCATATACAACTTCCATTTTCCTAGTTGGAATTTGAAATTGGGATAAGTAAAAGCAAGGGTTTCTCCAGTAACAAACAGACTTATGTATATATAACTTGAAGTATAAACACAATTTTAAAAATAAATTATGATTGACTTACAATTCTGAGTAACAAATTTTGCTATAGAGAGTTTATCTTTTAATAATTTAATTAAAATTTATAAAGCCATAGCAACTCAACTGCATAATATAATTTTAAAAAATCAGATTAGATAAATATAAATAAAGAATCTAATCTACAACAGTTATGCTACAACTGTTGTTCAGTTGGTTAGTCTAATGAGTATTGTCTACTTCTTCTTTACTATTCACATTCAGTAAGGTTATCACAATTATATTTACATTGCAATGTAACCATTTCCTTTTGCATCTATTATATTTAAAGTGAAAGTCACTGCAGGGCTATCTATTTTCAATATTTTTAATGCTTTAAACTGCAGAAATATATTTAATTTCTTTACTATTTAATAAATGCTTAGAAGAGTTTGGGGGTAGGATGGGGGTACAATAAAAATATTCAAAAGCTTTAGTAGAATCCAAGTGCATTTTTACTCTTGTAATGATTCTTAAATTTTCTACTTCGGATAACTTTTTTATTTTTAAATAAAAGCAATTTCCTTAGAAGTTTAAAAGGTTTTCGTAAAGTGGCAAACGTAGCTAGAGATGTCTTTAACTTTTACTAAAGTTGTAAAAACCTTTCTTTATGTCAAGACATTTCATAGAAAAATGACATACTTATACATTTTCTGTATCAAGGAAATGATAATATTCATTTTCTTTAATGTTGTTTTTATAGCTAGTTTTTTTTTCTTCTAATATTTATTACTTTTACATTTAGCGATTTTTTTTTTTTTGGTCTTTTAAGTAAAAAAAATATATTCTCGTTTTAAAATTCATATATATTTATATATACTTTTTTGAGAAAAATGATGTTCCAGTTTTGTGATAAAGTGTGATTTGTCATATGTTTTTATAACATGAAATTTGTATTATAAAATAAAAAAAACATGTATTTATATATATCTTCAAATTTGATAAATGCAAAACAATTTTTTAAACGGAAAATGGGTGTGGAATTATATACACATTCTGTTATGAGCATTAAATAATATTCAAAATAAATTATAATTTTGCAATATATAATTTAATTTTAAACAAACTATTTTATCATTTAACAATCTAGATAGCTTAATTGCATAAAATATAAAATCAAAAAATGGTGACACATGTATATAGGGTCAGCCAAAACTTTTGTGAAGATGTCCCAATGAGAAATATTATTTTAGTTGGGTGGGAGGAGAATAAGTCGAGCATATTCACAAATAAGATTAGTACAGCCTTAATAATATAAATAAAGATTATTATAGTAGTTATATCTACTCTAGAAAAAAGATCAAAATTTGAGCTTAAAAGATGGAGGCAGTAAATAAAATATTTTGCATATATGTAAACCTTATCATTAAGTTAGTTTTATAAAATTAACTTGTCATTAATAAATTATAAATAAGTCATTATTAATATCTTCTATTATTAAAAAGTTATTTTGCTCATTTTCTCTGAATTGTAATATTTTTTTTTTTTAGAATGCTGTCTAAGTTTAAAGAGCAACAATGCATTTTGTTAAATTTTTAAATATTCTTACTAAAGTGATAATCTTATATAAGTTATGGTCAGTTTAAACTTCGGATTTTTTTTCCTGATATTACAGTCTCTAAGATAGCAAAGAAGTTCAGTAGGGTAATCAATAAAGTAGAAATATTATAGACCCATTGTGAAAAAGAATTAAGTACTTTTACATAGTTTGAATTTGTATTGCTAGAATTAGTTTGGTATCTTATTTTTTACAAAAAGCATAAAACCATTTACATTAAGTTACTCTTGTTGTTGCAACATATTGTTTTCTATTACACCTTATCTTTTTCTGTTGTTTCAGCCTGGTTCTTTATACATCAGATAACCAAAAGTTTGTATTTTGAGAGTTGTTGTTGAGTTTGACAAAGAATAGTCTGAAAACTTATAATCATATAATTTTATTTTGTCAAATATTTACTCTGAATTTCAACAATTGAGTATTTAGAAAATTCATTAGTATCAATGAAATTTTTATCAATTTTTTTATTATTTTTCTTAAAGCAATTATAAAGTTATATCCATGGTACTATTATATATTTTTTATATTTACAAAATTTATTTGCAAGATTAAATATGCAAAAAGTGGTAAAACCAATAATTAAATTTGTAACTTATTGTTTGACTATTTAATGATTTATCACTAATGATTCATTCAGCATCATCAGTGATTTTTCTAACTATTCTGTTACATCATAAACTTACATCATGATACACACTTTTGACATTCTCCATTATTTATTGTTAACATATTTAAAAAAGAATTTTACGTAATCCTTCTATATGTATTCTAAAAACAATCAATCTTTTAATAGATGATACAAGAAATATATATTTTGTATCATTGCATTTGAAGATGTTTTGGACATGTGTCCCACAACTAAGCTGGAGATGTGATATAAGATTTACAATTTTTTAATATTTATATATCCATATCTGGGTGTGTTTTTTTCATTCTGGCTAATTCATAATATTCTTCTTCACAGATATTTTGAATATTTGATTTTATAGTTTCAATTTCATGTAGAGGAATGTTATATATATATTTTTACTTGTATATATATATATATATATATATATATATATATATTACCTGGGCTACTTGTCTTAAACATACAACTAATTACCATTGGCATCTATTCCTGATGATTTAATATTTTTTTTAAAAAAAAAAACATAATAAAAAACTAAAGTGCCACATTTTAAAAAAAAAAAATTAATTGCTCAACCGCTGACACATTGTAGTTTTAAAACTCGATTTTGAGACACTATTTTCATAGATTATCTAGAACAGATATAGAATAAATTTTTGCTTTAAAGCTTGACAGTAAACTCACTTTTTAATTTTATTAATAATAAATAAAACTAAAATCAATGATGCATTCAAAGGGTATTCAATATCATTAACCATGAAGGCATAGGGTATATATAATCTGGTCATTGAACATTATTCAGGACCTTTTGAAGCATAATACTAAATACTTTAAAAAATGAAATTGATCATGCATGTTTTAATTAACTTGTTTAGCAGTCAACTTCATCTTTTTCTTTTGAATGAACACTAATGAGGCACTTGCACATATTCCTCCATATTTGAACATTTTATTTTTACAATTAAACCTGTTTTCTATATAATATATGGATAATCTTAACATTTTTTATTTTAATGCAAGCTTTTAAAAGTGATGGAAATTCTAAAAGATAATATGTGACGTTTGCAAAATATGAAAATAAACATTTAAATGAGTTCTTAACTATAATAATGCTGCTTGACATTCTTGGACAAAATTTATCTATTCGAAAAGTTAGTTATATTAGAAATTTAAATTCGATGCTTTTAAAATAAAGACAATTTATGGTTAATTAACATCAAAAAATATTGAAAGTAAAATTATTTATTTTTAAAATTTCTTTCCTATTTTAACAAGGGTAATTCTAGTTTACCGATAAAAACAGCTTCTGCTTTGTCATAACAAACATTTTAATAGTTATCATTTTTTTAAAAAAATAAATGCTTGCAGAAAAAAATCTCTTTTAGTGATGTATATTTTTGGTTTAAAATATTTTCTTTCAAAAATAGTGCCTAATTAACCTTTAATCAATAACATTTTTTTTATAAGTTGATTTTTCTCTGATTTCATTTCAGCCTTAAACACTCCACCCATCAGAAATTTATCATTTCTTGTGACATCTAGCTTCACCTTTCTCATGGAATTATCATGCAAACTGGCTTTCTTCATTGCCTAAAAGGTCTTTATATTACCGACAACTTCAGATATTTTTTCAATTATTAAACTGCACGCATTAATGTAAGGTTATAGATAGGTTTAAACCAATGTAGAAAAGGTATAGTGATTTCAGTGCTATTGTATCGCCCATTACATCAATATATCCACAGTGTTGATGCAGTATTTATTAAAAACCATTAATAATTATATATAAGATTATGTTTTATATTTAATATGTATACTTTTTGTAAAATTACAAATCTGATTTATTGCATTATTGATTATTGGTGTCAATTATACTTCAGCTTTACTCTAATTGAAATAAAAAGTCAACCTATTTTAAATCTTAATAATGATATTGTGTGTACTAAATATATTAATGATGTGTAATTTGAATAAAATCTCTGAAATCAAATGAAAAAGAAGATGCTGTAAAGGTAAGATAACCTAATTAACATCAGATCCTTATAATTTATTAAACCCCATGATCTAACATTCTACTTGATTATGGAATAGAAAAATTAAAAGCATTTCTATTTAAAAATTTACAATATTTTATACTAAATCCCAATTTAATCTAATATACAGATATGTTTAAATGATTTGATTTGTGTTGGGTACTCTAAAAGTATATCTAAAAGCAAATAAAATATATCAAATTGAAATATAAAATTTGCATTATACTAGACATGTTTTATCATTAAAAAAGTTTTAACATCAATTAAAAATACAAGAACAAAAATACTCTTTATGAATAAATTTTCAGGAAAATAAATTCTTATTTATAGAGAAATTAAGGTGCCAATTTAATAAGCATTTTGAACACTGGGGAAGGGGGGGGCTAAAACAACCTACTGACACAATGAACCCCATAAATGAACATAGGTAATATCTTAAAAATTAATAATCATGTGTTTCACATATTTTATCTAGCCAACATAGAAAATTACAGTTTTTATATGTAGGCTGAGTAAAATCTGGGAAACTTTGTTATTAATTTTGAATATATTATCTTAGATCAGTTTCAATCAGCCAAAATGCTGTATTGTGTTTATTAAATTGGTACTGAATATAATATAGGTTTCTAGCATCTCTTCCATAGACTTATTACATTATCAGGTTTGTCAGACTAAATATTCTGAGAAAATATTAAAGGATAATATTGAATAGCAAGTTCATTTATTTTATAGATCTAAAAACAATGGTACACATACTTCTATATTTTTTTAGCATTTGTAAGGAAATCTCATATTCATTAATTAAAGATATGCATTTTTAGATGGGATTTTATTCATAAGAGAATTCTGTAGAAGATATCATAAATAATAAAAAGACAAAAATACTTTTCTAAATAACTAAACATCAACTTCACTCTCTACATCTGTCCTTAAAATATGTATTTCAATAAAAGAGCCATTATATATATATATATATATATATATAATATATATATAATGAAATACATATATATATATATATATATATATATATATATATATTGTATTCTTGTTGGATAACAACCCACTACTATGATTCGATGGATGTAAATAACAATAACTAACTTCTAGCTCAGCCATGTTAATTTTTGTTCTTATACATATAATCCTGGTAATACATATTTATTTATTTTATATCTAATGTATTACATTAGTCTTAATAAATTATTTAATAATAAAATATTACTAATCATGAAATTTGCTATTTAAATCATCCAGTAAGGTTTTTTCATTTTTAACATTAAGCATATACCAAAATGTATACCCTTAATGACATAAAAATGTCATCAAACACTACTAAATTAAAATAGTAATGATACTTTCATGATTAATCATTAAACTAAACAAGTTATACTTAGTAATCAAGTTTCCTAAATTAAATTTAACTATAACACCATATTAAATTTATTTATCTAATAAAATAAATATCTCTCTCTTTTACTAACATTTCATAGCTCAATTAACATTTCAAGCAATTATTGTTAAATGAATTTTATATATATAAATGTAAAGAGGGATTTTAGTACATATAGCTATATTTAAAAATAGTAATTAAGAAACAAATAAACTCATCATTTTTTTCCATTTAAAATCATTAACTACATTTTTAAAAATAAAATTTGATTGAAACTAAATTAAAATTATTAATTAATATTGATCACTATTAATTGTCATAAACAAATTTAAAATAAGTCTTTATCAGCATATATTATAATCTAATTATTTTATTTTTTATTTGACATTCTGATTATCAATATTTATTATAATTCTCAAGTAAGATAAAGAAAATGTACAATACTCAATATTTTAGATTCGATATCAAACATCTTTAATAATCACAACATTTTTTCTTCTCCATTATTTTATTTAGATTATGTGCAATAATATCCATTATTTCTAATTATTACAATATATGTGTGGTTATGATGATGCATAATGACTTGGAAATAACAAGAAAAGAGACTGCCAACACTTTGTTAATTTTAAATTACATTAACATTTTATTCCACCAATAGTACACAAATTTAAAAAAAAGATTACTAATATTATATTTACTTAAAAAATATATTAAGGTACTCCTTAATATTTCCATATGAAAAATATCAATAACATTAACAACTTATACATTATCACACTCTAAATATTTTAAAATATATTTCTTTTATCATTCCTTTTTTAAATTTTCTATAATATTGGTTAACAAAGTTCTGGAAGCTGGAGGCAAAACTAGATTTTATAATTAAAGTTAACCTCGAGGTCCTACCAACTACTGCATTCCTCCACCACAAGCAGATGTATAAAATGGATCCGGTATGTCCACTGTGCAAGAAAACTGATGAAACAATTTCCCACATTCTTCAGGAATGTGATACCTGGAATAAACTATGCTACTTAACACTGCAAAAAACCACAGATAAAGACTGGGCCTCGGTGGATATGGTGAAAGCTTTTAAAAAAGGCTCATTTGGCAATATTAGATTGGCAACTTACGTTAACTTTGTCATCTGGTCAGCACAAAATAGAGTAACTTTTGAAAAAGGAATTGATTACAATATTGACTTATTATACTTCAAATTGCTAAATGATGCCAAGGACCATGACAAGAAGACATGCCAGCCATGGCTAACTGAACAGACTTGGAACCAAGTTAAATTAGGGCCATGGCTTGCCTAGTGTAGTGTATACCTTATATACAAAATAAATCGATATATTAGTGACTAGAAATTACAAGAGCCCAAAGGACTATAAAATATCAGGATGAGTGACTAGAAATTACAAGAGTGCAAAGGACCAGAAAATATCAGGATGACAAATCCTAGGAAATGAAGGTCGCTAAGGCTGAACAAATTAATAAAAGTTTAGGAAAGCACAGAAGGAAAAGTTACCGCCCTACAAGTGGTATGCCATGCAAACCAAGAAGTAAGCATATATATATATATATATATATATATATATATATATGCTTACTTCTTCTGTATATATATATATATATATATATATATATATATATATATATATATAACAGAACTGGGAATGCTTAAATGGTGAAATAGACTTGTACAATTGGACAATCCAAGAACAATATTCCCACTGCAACTGAAGTGATTGCCTTGTTTCTTTCAAGCTTATGCCTACCAAATAGTCATGAGGCATGAATAGAAGTGTTCTGAAAGTTTAACATTGCAGTTGATATAACAAAAATTTTAAAATAACTAATGGAGAAATAGACATGTATAATTGGACAATTTTGTGAACAATAATGTAAGCATAAAAAGTTGGGTTTATGTGTGTGAGTCTAGAAGTGCAGGTGAATTTTGTGTCACTGCACATCAGGAACCATAAAAACCCTGCTCACCTATCCATATGTTTATACTTGAATGTTTAAAAATCATATGCACGGAACCAATTGTATGGGTGCGGATGCACTTGACATGCACTGACACTCCCTATATTTGTTTGTAATAATTCTTGATGATTGCATTGTAATATCCAAACTTATGCCTCTTGAATTGTCTTGAGTTACAAATAAAGGCATTTGAAAGTAAATTTTCTATAATATTAGGATATAATTATTACTCTGTAACTTATTATACCTTTCTTTGTTTATTATTAATTATAAAATAAAGAACATTTAAATCCAAGGTATTTCATAATACAATTTGAAAACAATGAGAAAAAAATTTTTTTTTAAATAGAAACTAAAATGTTGGATCAATACATGTTAATTTTAGTTGCTCCTAACAGAGAAAATCATTTAACCGGCCCAATTAAAAACATTTACTTTGATTATTCCATTACAGATTTCATCAAGCTAGTGGATCCATTCAGAAAAGTTATAAATTTTCAACATACATATATAAAAATATACCAGTTTCTATGCTCAGCAGAAGCTATGTATTTAAAGTTAAATTATGAGGAAATATAGCTCCCAAAATGTACCCATGCAGATAACAGATCAAGAAGTAATGTTATTTTTAACAATGAACAGTTTAAAACCCCAGTGCTTTTATTCCAAAGAGTGTGATCATCTTATAAGAAATTGTTTGAAGCTATATTGCACTCAATGCAATATGAGAGCCATCTCCACTCATCAATATCCAAAAGACATATGTACTAGTCAACAAATAGAATTGAAAAACATATCAAGAACAGCTGACAAAAACAGAAACAAAATCAGCATAAACAAAGATGGAAAAATAGTTCCATAATTAAGCAAGCCTATAATAAACAAAATCACAATCTAAAGAAAATCTAACAGAAAATCGTCATGTTGACTCAACACCTTCATCAAACAAATCTTCTAAACAAAACACCAATGGACTTAATAGATACTCTCACTATTTGTTCTGCTGATGTAATAATTAACACTCCCAAATTAAAGAGAAAATGATATACCCTCAAGCTAAAAATAAAAGATAAAAAAATGAAGGATCCAAAAATGTATGACAGTCATGAAGAAATCCCCCCTCAATTTTTGAATCAATTAAAAAAGCAAAAAATAGGATCAATTAAAAAAATACTGACACCTCATCACTATTATTAGATGAAAATATAATCTTATAGAAAAGGTAAATGATACAAAATATATAATTTAAAATTAAAAAAAAAAACATTAAAGCAAGTGAAAAGAGATTATATAAAGGATAATCAATCTCCTACATAAAAACAATGATCCAGTGCACAAACATATATAAAGTATATACATTCTGTGTCAATAATCTATATATTGTTTACCTACCTTTGATTGTATTATGTAGTGATGCAAAATCTAATGTATTGCACTTGAAAAAAATTTTTTTGTTGAATGTCATAAGATAATAAATCAATAAGGCTGTAATCTATGTATATATATATATATATATATATATATATATATATATATATATATATATATATATATATATATATATATATATATATATATATATATATAAACATCAGACACACCATCAGCAGGAAAATACATTATCATCAATAAAAAATGCCCTTTCAAGTCATTTAAAATATTATATATTGAAGAACATATTTTAATTATCACCTTTCATCACAAAGCAATAATATTAAACATAATACTTGTATACATCCCTTCAGATCTCCTGATCATAAATAGATTAACTGACATTTTAACATGTCATATCTAAAAACTTGCCAAACATGGCTTCATCTTTTTTCATTCCCTATGAGTGAAAGGCTCTTGCCAGAAAGGCCCATATCATTTAATAACAGTAGATATTTATAGCTATTAGACTTGGTTTTTCTATTCACCATCAACACATAACATGGACATCAGTCTAAAAACTTTCTATCTGATTATTCAGCTGTTATGGTATCTCTGGATCTTAGTTTCAGTGACAGATCAACAGACTTTATGAAAAAAACTATCAGAATTCTACTTCTATCATGCACTCTTGAATTTTTATTCTCAAAAATATATATTTATTTGAAAAACATAAAAGGTATAAAAATTGATCCTGTCCAAACTTGCAAGCTTATGTTAATGTAGTATCATTTAGTATTAACCATTTAGACAGTACCACACAAACTCCAACAAAACTCCTAAGTCCAAAGAATGAAACATATAAAAATCATTTTAACATCACAATCAAACCACTATTGTCCCAAATTTCTACCATAAATAAGACATATTAGTCAGATTCAGAACAACTTTAACAATACATAGCAACAAAAAAAAAGAAAAGCATTCTTAAATAAATCTCACATCTTAACTAGAAATTATATCAGATGGGCATTATTCCTCTCCAGTTTGAGCACCATCTGCCATTAAAATACAATCAGATACTATTTCTGGAGACTTTATTCTGGAACAAATATTCATTTTTTTGAAACAGGCAACAACAAATTCCTTCACTTAATCCAACACAACTTTCATTTGAAAAACTAGAAAAAAAATTCAATTTCTTATAACTTTATACAAAAATAGAGTCAATACCAGATTCCTGCCATCCTGGAATGGATGGGGATCTCTAAATTCGTATATGCATATGTTAATAAATTTTCAGCTCAATACATGACAAATCTCACAAATTTCTATCTAAAGTCATATATAGAATACCAGGATTCTATTAAATATCACTTGAAGAAAAAATAAATGTTTCCTAACGAACTTGCATTGAATTTCTTGTCTCCACTAGACATCAAAATAATAGAATCAGTAATCAAAGACATAAAAAAGCTTTAAATTATACCAAAATTATCAAAAATGCAATTAGCAATAAAAAGTTATCAACAGGGCAAGCTGCATTTCTATTCAAAACAACAATAGAAACAGTGAAATAAAAATTATAATCCAATTGTTATTCAGCTAGATATAGAAACAGCTTTTGACATATTACAAATGAATACACTTATTAAAATCCTAGAAGAAAATAAATTACCAAACGTCTACTTATATCTACTTGCTAACCTATTATTAAACCATGGAAAAATACCTTATTTTAAATGGAAAATTCTCACCCCCAATCATACCACATTAATCCATCCCACATGATTCCTCTTTTAGTGCCTTGCTATTAACAACAAAGTACCCCTCTCCCTAATTAGCACCATAGAAAATGAAACACCTGAAATATATGTACCCTGTCTAAACATCTCATGCATAGCTTATATAGATGATCTCAAACTTTTTCCACTTAAAAAGTACATTCCCAAACTTTTGAAGATTCTTTTAACTTATGAAGAGAATTATAAGTTAACGTTCAACATGAAAAAGGCCTGTACTTGGCACTTTTGCATTATTAGTAAATTAACAAATCATTTTGAAGATAAATCATCTAACTCATTCCTCAGATTTCAGTTCAACCTAAATCCTTGCCCAATGTGGTCACAGGTAAAAAATAAAATAGAAATTATAGTCAATTCATTAACAAAATTATATCTATCACTTTATACTAAGATATCACTTTTTAACATTTTGATCATAATAAAAATCACATACTACATTCCAAAAAATACTATCAAAACTTTTACTAATCAAAGAATCATTTTTCAGAAAATTTTTTTGGAGAAAAAGATAATCTCGATATCCATGACATGTCTCAAAAATTGACTCCCACAAAATAGTCTAGGACTTCACTCACTTCTAACATTCAGAATACAAAAAACAAACAATATAATATCTTAATATGCCAAAAATTTCCATATACAAACAGTCTGTAGATTCACTCTCACAGACAAATCACCTCCAATTCAATGATAACTAAAATCATTACTCACTCCATTGTTGTTTGTAAAAAAGCTTGGGTTTTAAACAACTGCACAATAAATTCAAGTATTGGGAAATTCATTCACTTTTAAACCATTTATAAGACAATGATAAAACTGTATTCAAAATCACCAATAAACAACTTTGCTGTAAATTCAAATTCTGGACACTTGAACCAAAATAATATGACTTTTTAGTTAAAATTAACCTCAAGTCACTTCCTACACAACACTTCCTAAGATATAAATATATTTCCAAAAGGTAGACTGTCTATGTATCCTTTGCCACAAAAATTTGCACACTCAGGAACATTTTTTTTATGCTAAGGACTTAATAATTCGGTCAGTAATAAAGATTAATAGTCTATTTGATTCATTCAAAAAAGAGGTCTTTGCTACATCAGGATCAGCATATTTATTTTTATGCTCTATGTTATACAAGATGTAAATTTTTCAATAATAACCCAAAAAGACACTCAAACACATTCAAAAATGAGCTAGATCAAATATATCAATAAGCTAAAAATCTAGCAAATCAAAAACTGTCATTAACACTTGGTATTAATTGCATTTGCCTTCAAGCCTTTAACAGAGAAATCACTAAAGATTAATAAATCTGAAATGGGAAACAGAAACCAAAAGTGTCACTTTTTACTACTGTAATACCACAAATAAAAACCAGCTCATCCTATTGTGAACTTTTGATCTTTTTCAAAACATTGTTATTTGTAAATTTAGCCATCTAATAATATCTATAAAAAAAATAAATAATGTAATCTTTTTTACATTGTTGAATAAAGACTTTTAAAAGTTAATAATAATAATAATGATGATGATGATGGTGATGATGATAATAATAATAAACTCTCTTTAAAAAATTGTCTTTATCTATTACATCATTATTTCCATAGTATTTTTTTTAAGAACGATTAGCTTATTCTATGATTATATCCAATTTTCGTTGTTAATCATAAACATCTACACACATACTAAATAATAACTCTTTAGGACTTTTTAGTATCTAAATATAGCATTAAATGTTTGTAAAATAAATACATAATTTTAAAATAAATAATTTAAAATAAAATTTACATACAAAAATATAATAAAATGTATTTCTCGATCTTGTTTTAATTTATTCACACACACAAATGTATGGATATAGTTAGAATTAAAATGTTTAACCATAAGTCAATTTGTAATGGGTCTCAAGAATGGAAAAAAAAAAAGAAAAATCTAGTATACCAAACATTGGAAACTAAATGTGATATAAAAGCAAACCCAGTCCATTTCCATTGTCTTTTGTTATTTTTCAAATGATGCAATAACTGTATAAAGCCAAACCTTAAGATCGAATGTTCGAATCCAGAAGAAGATGGATGACTTGTTCAAATATTCCATATTATCCATAGTGCAAAATTATAAGAAACTATAATTCACATTTAAATAGAGAAAAGTTTGATAAATTTGTGCAGTTTAACAAAAGAACTGAACTGATTTTAAATTGATATTTAAAAATAAAAATGTCATTATTATTTGAACTTGGAGAAAAAAGAAATAGAACATTTCCAGCATTTATATAAAATGATGAATTATTTTTTTCTTATATAAGCTATTAAATTCCAAATAGCAAATTAAGTAAAAATAAATCTGTTATAAACTGCTGTGCAATGTATTCTTGTTAAATTAACATTGCTATAGGACTGATGTGCTACAGTCCTGGCCATGGAAGTGTGATGATGTAATCTACTTAACTGTATAATGCCTAATTAAACACCAGATGTCCTTCACTAAATGTCTAAATGGATTGGAAAAAAAAGCAACTGCAGAGAATGGAAACAACATTGTTTCAAACCTGTTACCAAGGGATCCAAAGAGAGACAGAATGTATCCATTAACCCTTTCAACTATTATTATTTAATTGCCAAATGAGTTAAAAATCAAAACTTTTAATTGGCCAATTCACAACTTTAACAAAATCTATTGTTAAAATAGATTCACTTTTAATAATATAAATACGTTAGTTTCATTTGTAAAAAGTATATTACTAAATTGTCAGATTACAAAAGTAAATGAAAGTCTTTTCAAAAATAAAATTTGATTTATAATTTAAAAAATATTCAATTGCGGTGAAATATAAGTAACCGCTATTCAACCAACCAAAAAAGATTGCGTCAGCAATCTTTTTTTTTTTCACTTTAATGTTATGATAAATATGTAGCAATAAATAAATAATTCTTGGTAATATCTTAACTATTTTTCTAAAATAATTTGATTTTTAGTATTATTTTATCAATAATAATTTGTAATTCAATTCAAATATTGTTTAAAATGTTGTAAACATTCGTTTATCATTTTCGTAATAAAAATCAAAATGAACGTAACTTTTTGTCAGCCATTTCCCTTTTTGACAGAAGTTGGACAGCCAATTGGATTCAAGAAAAGGTGGTGAGGAGGCGGTGCTTTGGTTTTGTTTGACATATATGGCCATTTTTATTGATTTTTTACTTCTAAAATAATTCTGAAGAGGGCACCATCTTACAGAACTTTTGATTTTCTTTCAAATGACGTATAATGTGGGATAAAAAGTAGCCAATTTAGAGTGACATCAAATCTACTCGTTTTTTGATGAGTCAGGCAGTCAAAGTGTTAAAAACATTATTGCCAAACTCATGGACATTAACCAAGAGGACTTAAAGAAAGTTTTGATTATATATATATATATATATATATAATCAAAACTTTCTTTATATATATATATATATATATATATATAAAATTGTAGTTTTGTTTTAATTTTACAATTGGAAACATGCCTACAACTTGGAAGAATCTATTATAATTAAAAGCAACAAAGTGAAGGGGGGGATCATTAAGTTAGACAAAAAAATTTATGTTAAATAAAGTTTAGATCAGCTTTCCTTCCATAGTGACTTGACATTTGATCATCACTATGATATAGAATAAGGTATGAGTTTGGATATTATTCCATCTTAAGAACATATGCTTACTACAGGACAGAGTTTATGTTATTTGTTTTTTTATTGATAACTAATGATCATTTATATTTATTTTTTAGTATAAATGAGTAACCTTCCTGTATGAATATTTTTTATCAACCATAAGGAATGATACATAGATAGAAGGGATCTCCAAAAAAGATGGAACATCAATAACTTGAATTGGATGAGGAGCCTATTACATGTACTCTTCTATGGTATTGTAAATTAGTTACTTAGCTTCATGGTTGATATAATAAAAAAAAATTTTATTAATCTTATCTGCTTTGTAAATAATTAGTGCTTTGTTATGTGTCTCTATCATGGTAATGGTTGGAATAGTGAACACATTTAATTGTTGATATGGTAGAAATACTATATCCTTGACACACATGATTATATTCTTTTATCATGTTAACAAGTTTTGAATTTTGTTTTGTTTTTTAATAAACATTGTTGATATGGTAGAAATACTATATCCTTGACACACATGATTATATTCTTTTATCATGTTAACAAGTTTTGAATTTTGTTTTGTTTTTTAATAAACATTGTTAACTTGATTTAAATTAAACTTGTTTCTAGTTTATCAAAAGCATTTATATATTCATTCATCAGCTTATAACCGGATATATATATATATATATATATATATATATATATATATATATATATATATATATATATATATATTGTTCTTATATAATAATCAAGATATATGTTTGGATGGATCTATAAATCAATTGGAACCTGTATACAGTTACAGTAGTTGCTATATGGTGTAAAATCACCCCTGAAGAGATCTGATGGCAGAATTCTTCCTGAATTTGAATAATGAGGTGTAAAAGGAGTCCAAAAGAGGGAGAGGTATTGAGGAACTAGCTCAAATTGTATCTAAATTTAAAGTGTCTAATGTGTAAACTTAGAGCTAGCCCATTGGAGGTAGATATAATCATAGGTTAGGTACTTCATTGCATCAGTCATATCATCCTACCAGAAGATCCTAGGCTTGACCATAATGAGATGTGTTCCCCCTCTTCTGATGGAAAACCTGGACTGTTACTATATATAATATTGTTATTCAGTTTCTGTATTTCTTCAAAGTTACAAATGTAATCTTATAATTGAATATTAATAAATACAGTAACCAAATATATATATATAAAGTACAACTTTAAAAAACTTTCATTCACTTAGGAGCACTTTCGACTATCTTCATAGTCTTTGTCAACAAATACTTTCAGAGACTAACCTTCTCACAATTCCATGATTTTTATATTTTCTGCTTGTCTGTTTATTAATTCTTGCTTATATTTATATATTTATATGGCTTCCTTTATTTTTCTTTGATTGTTGTTTCTTTCAATTTGCAATATTTTTACATTATTATAATTCAAATTAAAATCTCATATATATATATATATATATATATATATATATATATATATATATATATATATATATATATATATATATATATAATCTATTATGGTCATAAAAACTGATGCTGAAACATTGTAATTTCCATTACAATTTTGTTTCATTTTTTGAACCCTTCTTAATAACAGCAAGTGCTCTTTAGTTCATTTCTCCAATGTATATCTTGATTTCCCTATATATTCACTGCCACACTTACACCTCCATTTATAAATGATGCAATTTTTATTTAAAAATGAGATTTTATCTTTTGAATTATTTATTAATTTATTTAATGCAGGAAATCCATGGGTTTGGTAAATATACAATATAGTCATCATTTGATTCTGTTGATAAACTTTGTGATGTTATTATTGATAATAATGATGTTATATGTAAATTAGATGTGAGATATATGGATCAATTGATTGAATAGCATTTATTAAAATTATTTCTAATGCAATTTTGGAATTTCTATCTATGAATAAATTATATTGAAAAATGAGTGTTATCAAAAGGATATTACTGTATATTATCAATATGTGGATGATGTATTTGTATGTGGCAAGCTAAATATTATTAAAAAAATTATGGCTTAAAATGGATTAAAGCAGATGTAAAGTTAATGTATGTTCAGTTTATTGATCTTAAGATAACTAGAAATAGATGCAAGCTAGATTGCTGTATGATGATTAAACCAATATCAAAAAGAAGTTACATTCCATATAAATCAAGGGTCCCAATGTCACAGACAATAACAGGTTTGAAGTGCATTTTATTTAGAAATAACAAACTTTGTAAGTATTCATTGGATAAAGGCAAAAATATTGAAATGTATTTGAATGAATTGTTAAATGTTGGCTATGATTATAATATTACATATAATACTATTAAAAATTTTAATATAAAATATAAAAATAGAACTATTAATAATAATGTTGATTTTACTGGTAATAAAAATATGGATAACAATACCATATATTTCAAATGAACAAATAAATTTTATAAGGGAAATTTATAAAGATATATGTGTTATTGCATTTAATCACCCCCTGCATCAAACAATTCATAAATAATTCAAAAGATAAACCTCATTTTTAAATAAAAATTGCATTTTTTAAATGGAGATATAAGTGTGGCAGTGGATATATAGGGGAATTAAGATGTAGATTGGGGAAAAAAAAACTAAAGAGCACTTGCTGATATTAAGATGGGTTCAAAAAATGAAACAAAATTGTAATGGAAATGATAATGTTTCAGCATCGGTTTTTTATGACCATAATATAATATGTATATATGGCTTTAATTTGAATTATAATAATGTAAAAATATTGCAAATTGAAAGAAATAACAATAAAAGGAAAATAAAAGAAGCATGTTAATATATAAATATAAGCAAGACTTAAAAGACAGGGAGCAAATGTAAAAATCATGGAATTGTGGGAAGGTTAGTCTTTGAAAGTGTTAGTTGAAAAAGACTACAAAGATAGGCAAAAGCATTCCTAAGTGGATAAAGGCTTTTTTAAAGTTGTACTTTACACATATTTGGTTACTGTATTTATTAATTGTAATTATAAATTTATTAAGCGTGTATACATTACATAAGTAATAATTTATTAAGGTGCATATGCTTGAGGTTCATAGCTTTAATAAAATGTATTCATTAATATTCAATTACATGATTTTACACACAAATATATATTTATTATGGAAGAAACTTATTGCATATATGTTTATTATTACAATCTTCAATCACAAGATAATAGGTCAGCAATGTAATTAATTATAAAATATGCAGTAATTCAGTAAATATATTATAAGTTTTTCATTTTTTTCAATACATAAAGTTCAGCATATACTATGAAAGAAAAAAAACATCATGCAAAAAATTTACATTATATGCTTTTCCAAATAAAGAAAGATTAAAAGTCTATATATAAAGATAGGAAAGTATATTTGATTGTCAGGAATGTCACAACTAAATGCACTGAATGTTGAAATAATAAAACCATATTATTGATATGTTATCCTTTTTAGAAAGGACAAAGTCTCTCTGAGGTAAAATACCCAAGGCCACTTGCATTAAAAATTATTTAGTTATAAGAAATAGAATCAGTAACATTAATAAAATAAATTAATGTAAATAATTTTAGTAATAGCATAGATTCATTAGAGAAAAGCCATTCATGTTTGTTATATTCAGTACACAATATAATAGTAATCAAGGTTTAAACTTCAAAAATAAAGAGTAAATCTGTTGAATAATTGTAAATAAAGTTTTGAGAAATAAAGCATTAGGAACTGTAAAATATAATACCTTTCAAAATTGACTTTCTAAATTTAACTTCTGCTGGGATTGTAAACTTTATGTACTAATAGTCTTTTTTGTTTGTTTGTTTGATTGCTTATTATTGTCTTTTTAATTATTTATTTTTTATCTATAAACTCATTTGCAATTTAAAATATATTAGGAGAAAAGCTAAGCAAATATCTATTAAATAAGATAAAAGAAAAAGCAGTGTATAGAACTTCATTACCTGAAATTTGCAATTTAAATGTGAAAATAATTTTAAATGAGAATCACCATATTAAAAGTATTTCTGCCAAAAAAATGGGGAAATAAAGAAATTATGTGTATAGATTAAGAACTGATTTTAAAGGAAAATTAATAAAGATGAAGATGACCTACTACTTTTCTTGCAAAAATAAAGATGCCAAATGAGCATAAATCAAGTAAAACCTTCAATATTTCAGAAGCCACAAAATTGATATTAATATCACCAAATGTTTCATAAAAATGAATTCATGTTTTGCAACAATAGTATTAGGAAAATTGTAAGCATTGACAAAATGTGGATTTCATATAACTGAAAAATTGAAAGTTGCAATTTTCTACCAGAACAGGTAAAATTAACAAATAACACCTGCAAATAAATATTCTAGTAAAGTCTACTTTAGAAAGTAAATGACATTTATATTCACAGGTCTATTTTTTTAGATCATCAAATAATGAATGAACAATAACTTTTTATAACATTGTAAAAATGCATTGTACAATATGTAAAGATAAAAAAAAATCATTTTTTGCCATACATAGCTGTAATATTTTAAAATTATTTATGCATTGCTAAATTTAAATTTTAAAATTAACTTTATGATTGTAATACAACAAAAATTATGTAAGTTGAAAAATAATTATCACTACCATCATGCTGCAGTTAACAATAGAGAATTAACTTTTAATTTATAAATATTTAATATATTCATTCTAAGTCACATAATCTATGGCAAATTATCATCATAATGTTATATTACTATCACCATCACTACCAACCATTATCAATCCACTGCAGGATGAATGTCTTTCCAAGTGCAATCCATCTTCTCTGATCACTAGTATCTTTTCTCTATAATCATGCCATGCACACTTTTTACATCCATCCATCCATCTCACATGTGGTCTCTTTCTCCATCTTTTACAATCTCTTGCTATCCAGATTAAGGTTTTAATTGTTCATCTCTTATCATCTTTTTTAGAAATATGCCCATCCCAATTCCACTTCAGTCTTTTAATTCTTTCAGTGATGTCAATAATTGCCTATAGATTGCATTTTTGTCTTCTTGTTACCCTTAACATGCATTTCTCCATATTTCTTTCAGTGGTCTGAAGTCTTTATATTGCTCTTCTATAAAATGTCTATCACTAAAAAGGAGTTGTCATTATGTTTTGGATTTATAGATTATGAAAAGGCATTTGATTCTATAAGATTTCTTTAGTGATTAAAGCATTGGATCATCAAGATATAGACCCAGGATAGTATCATATTTTAAAGAATATTTATAAAAATGCAATGGCAATAAGTAAATTACATAATGATACTATGAAGGTTGAGATTGAGAAGGGTATAAGACAGGGTAACTTTATATCTGCAAAACTTTTTACAGCAGTGCTGTAATAAGTACTTTATGAATTAAAATGAGAAGATAAATGAGTAAAAGTAAATGGAGATTATTTAAGTCATTTAGATTTTGCAGATGATGTAGTTATTTTTTCAAATAATGCTTTAGGGCTTCAGGAAATTTTGCAAGAGTTTTAAGATAAAAGTAATAAAGTAGGACTAGAGGTAAATGACAAAAAGACTAAAGTAATGTTCAATGGATTTTCTCAAAAAGTGAATATAAAAATTGATTGTGATGAGTTACAAGAAGTTAACAACTACAAATACCTTGATAAGATTATTACTACAAATAGAAACATAATGGATGAAACTTAATCATAGAATTAAACTTGGTTGGAGTGCTTTTGCTTTTAGCAGAAATAACTTAATACTAAATGAAAATATGCCTATTTGTTTGAAAAGTAAGGCTTTTAAATGTGTTATATTACAATACATGCGTTTTTGTGCAATAAAGTTAATATAATCTTCGATCTATTTTTTACAAAGTCATTTTTGCAGTTATAGAGTTTTAAAACAAGTTTTAAAAATTGGTCTTCGTCTTAGCAAAATAACGATCGTTAAATAAGATTTGATATTATTCTTTTAACAACTTATCAGAGAATAATTTTCAGCTGTAGAAGAAATAAAAAGATTTTACCAATTCAACGAATTTGTTTCATCCGTGAAAAAACTATTGATCACAGCAGGGACAAGTAAAAAGTTTTTATACAAATCTAATGATTGCAAGGTGTGTGATCTTTGTGACCGGATTACTTTCATTTCGATTTTATAACTTATAGATCTATTGTAATATAAAGAACTACAATGATTAGAAACTTAAATTTATCAAACCTTAACAAGTAATTTTAAAAAGAGATTTATCAAAAATAAAATGGTCATAGTTCTATTAGAACTCATAAATATATATATATATATATATATATATATATATATATATATATATATATATATATATATATATATATATATATATATATATATATATATACTGCTAAAAGGAGTTTGCTGGTAAATGACAGAAGGCAATTTGTTTTCTCTTTGAGCCTTAACTGAATCGAGAAGGGCAAGTTCCTAATGTCCTCTCCATACATTCTTATCTTGCAGCTACTATTACTATATAATTATTCATATAATATGCGGACTTGGATAGGCTGTTCATCAACATGCATTAGCAAGCCTGTTGAGATTAATAGCTTCTTTATTTCTTGAGGTTTAAACTCAAAAAAGACAGACGAAAGACAACAGCCTTTCTTTTTATATTCTCTTAACTGAAATAACATACGTTTTTTTGAATGCAGAATACATGTATGTGATAAAACCAAATCATAGGAAGTCTTAACGTGAACAGGTTGATGACTGAAGGCAGAAAGGATTAAGAATTCTCTTTTTCTGGATTAAAACTGCTATTTGATGATAATCTTTTATTTAGATACTTACAATTGCAGACATTTTCAAATGAAAGAATATAGCACAAAATGCGGAAAAAATCTCTTATTAAATAGGACATTGCTGAATTTTGTGAAGTTAGAAAAAAAGATAAAGACTTAATTGATTTAAAAACTAAACATATACTTACACCACAAATGCATAAATATTGGAAGCACTAGTAAAATAGGATTCATTAAAATGAAGAAAAAGTGAAAAACTACATTGTGAATGTTGATGGTGCACCAGACAGAGCAGCAAGATTTATATGCCATCAAAATTCAGGGTGATGAAGAAGTAGAAAATTTTTAAATGGATGTACAAAAGGTTTTTGATGAATCCAAACAACATTGCAAAATTTTTATGGGAGTCTTTAATTTTAGAATTGGTAAATGTTTAAAAAATGAGAGAATTATGTGGATAAATTTGGTTATGGTGAAAAAAATGAGAGAGGATACAGACTTGTGAATTTCACAAAAAAAGAACAACTTTATCTTATGAATTATGTATTTCTTTGAGAAAATACTAAATTAATATAGAAGTATTCAAATAATGATACATACGATTTGGATTATGTTTTGACTAACAGAAAAAAATGTATTTCAAGATTGTAATGTTCTTAATAAATTCCACACAGGTTGATGAGGGCTATGTAACAGATATGTTAATGCAAAAATAAAGATATAAAAATATTTAAGAAACAGTGTGTACAGTTGATATTTCTAACTTCAAGAAATAATTGCAATAAATTGAAATTAGAACTAACAAATTATTTTCAAATATTAGCAGATTTTGAACATGGTCTAGATTTGCCCAAAATCAATAAGAAAATAACTGACATACTTTATAAAACTGTGACAAATGTAGATTATACAAAAAAGACACTGCAAGACCAATACAATTTCTATAAAGACAAGGCAATTTATGAAGTAATGAAAGAATATTAAAATATCTAAAATTGATGCATTAAAAATAATTGAATATTTAAGATGCTAGAAAATCAATGAGTTAATAACACTATTAGAATATATAAATTCAAATTAGAAAAAGAAATGATTGAAAGTATTAAATGTGTAAAACAACATTGTGATATTAGTAGAAAATTTACTTTTGCAATAAGAACAGATAGAACTATTATGAATAAGAAAGATAATTTTATGGTATGTGTGGAAGAGTTCTATACAACTAAAGACAAAGGTGGCATGCTTTATTATAAATGACAATTATTGAATAAACTGAAAATAATTGTGCTTTGCAATCTCCATAAAATGGCCTTTTGGAAAGAAAACATTAAATAAATTTTGCATAAATTACTGCTAAGCTTTGTTTAAAATCTCAATGTAAGCTGATGGTCACAAGAAAGGCTATGAATATAGAGACCTAAGTTTTCTGAAAGTGCTAAGCCTTATAATGGTTTTCTAATAATACTAAGCTTCACTTTTTGCATAAAACACAATTTACAACTAATATTCTTTATATCTTATTCAAATATCAACATTATTGTATTTTGGTACATCTTTATGATTTAGACATTAGGTACATAACTTTGGCAGAAGTTTTGCTAATTTTTTCATCTGCATTTTTAAATATATTAATATTAATTTTATAATTTCATAGAACTTATTTGTTGTCTGTAGATTTAATTAGATATTTTATTTCTTCATTTAAAATATGAAACAATTTAAAAGATGTAGTAATTGTAGATTACTTTGTTTTCGTCTTCTTTATTACTATAAAATCCTTTGTGGAATATTTTCACACATTTTATGATGGCTTCTATCTTTTTATTAATAATTCTATTTTTCTTACATATTCAGAAATAAATTTATTACCAATATCAAGATGTAATCTTACAATGTTTAGACTTGAAATTTCTTATGTATCAGTCTTTGCCTATTTATAATTATATTTTTATAGCATTATTATTTTTTGTATCATTTTATAAAACATTACATATTTTACTATTATTAATGGATTGCTTTAAAAAAGGTTCACATCTCTTCTTTCCTTCATGCAGTATCTCATCTTAGTAAAGAATTTATTAGTAAATTGCTGCACTTTTGTTTTAGCTATTTATATTTTTGTTTTTAATAGAGTGCCAGTTAACTTCTTATTGATTTTAATGAAGTTGGCATCACATTCAGAGACTATTAATCTTTTAAAACAATTTACAAGTTCTAGTTTAAATTCACTTTAGTGGTAATGAAGTTATAAATATCAAATGATACTACTATCCTTCCCATAGCTTTATCACATTTTGTATTAATATATATCCTAAATTGCATTAAATAATGATAACTTCCTGTAAAATGTTCACCTTGATGCACATATTTTTTATTAGTTTGAAATATTTTCTACTGTAGCTTCATTGTTTGCTTTTATATCCATTTATGATAACATTTTATTTTTAGAAAGAATTCCACAAACCTATATACATTTTTTTTATTTCTGACACCATAGTTAAATTTAATTACAGTACATTGATCTCTTATTCATTTACTAATTCTTGCATTTAAAGTCTCCCATGAGAATTTAAAAAATATTATTTGGTTTAATCAAAAGCATTGTCTACATTTATATTAAAATCCTCTACTTCATTACAATGAGAACTTGCTGAGTCATAAAACTTAATGATCTATATTTGGTATCTTCCATTAATTTCAATGAACAATGACACTATTCTGTCCAGTGTACCTTATACTTCTCAATTATGTTTTACCGCTTTTTTATTTATAGTAAAATCCATTTTACTTATTTTTTAGAAGTTGTAAATTTGTAAGAAAATAAGTGTCCACATTTTGAATCAGTTGCTTCTTCATTCTAATTCGCTATGTCTAACAATGTCTCACTTAATATAGATAGTTTTTAAAATTTTTGCAATCTTTCTTCATTTGAATGTAATCCGCAATTTTAGACACCTAAATAAAGTTTGTCCATCATATAGTAGTCATGATCTGCAATTAGGACATACTTATCACATTCCACCTTTGCCCACAACTGCTATTTTGGTTGGACTAAGGGCTATAATTTAGGTATATCTGACATGAATATAAATATTTATATCTATCTACTTATCTATTTATATTTTTGTTCATGAGCATACACGTTCTTCTACTATATAAAAATTTACATAATAACATTAATAACAATATCTGAAACTACAATATGTAAGAAATGGACATTAGAATTTTCCTGCTTAGTTTCTTTTATGGTCTCAAAGAAAAATCAGTTCCTTCTTTTAGTCAAGAAATCATTATTTATTTTTAGTTCATATAACACTCAATTATAAAAAAGTACTATGTTTAAAATAGTAAAAAATATAAATTCTACTTTGAAAAAAGTATTAATAATTCAATCCTTAATATAGTTCGTAATATAATATTAGTAACTTATGAATGACAAGCATTACATAAGGAGTAAATAGTAATTTACCCTTATAAGATGTTTAATAATAATAGATTCTCATATATATATATATAATGTTTTAAGATAACATCTTCAAAACATTTAAATGGGTTAACTGATGTCTTACTTTTCAGAAATATATTTGTATGATAAATTTTTTGCTTATTTTTTATTGTTGCTAAAACAGTCTTAAACGTGAGTGCTATTAGTTTTATTGAAACATATTAGTTATTCAGCATTTGCTTTAATGTATTTATATATTCAAGGAAAAAATTGAATGTTGTTTTGTAATAAAACAATTTGAATAGTTGTTAAAACGTTCTGTTCTTTAACAATAAATTAATGTATTACCACATAATAAATATTTGTTCACCTTGCCGAGCATATTAAAAGCGGAACTTAATAAGGTTAATATCAATAAAGAACAAACTGATGTTTATTGTTGCAACTTACTTTGAAATTTTCTCTAGCTCAATTTGTTTTAGAGATCATTTCAAACGCAGTACAAGAAAATTTGATATGTGTGTTTTATTAATATTATTATAGCAGCAAAAGACAGCTAATCTCAATTAATATGTTTAAATTATTTATTAAAGCTTCATTTAATTAAGCAACTTGTCGTCTATTTAGATATATTTTTCTATATACGAATCGGTCTATTGTTGTTGTTGTTGTTGTTATTGTTATTATTATTATTATTATTATTACCAAGAATTATGCACTTTTACGCTTGTTAGAAAAGCTTTTTTTTATTAATATTATTTATGCTTAACGTTTTCAAAGCTCCATTATTATGTTTCAAAAAAGAGAATATTCAATCTAGAAAACAGGTTACATTAATAATTTTTCATATACATGCATTTACATTAATATTTCTGAGGATTATACATATTGTGTTTAAGTTATTTCCAAGTTCTTACATATATATATATATATATATATATATGCACAATAGATTGTTTATTATTTCCAAGTTCTTACATATATATATATATATATATATAGGATGCACAATAGATTGTTTATCCTAAGTTATCATTTATTGATTCATGGATTTTTGCTATCCATTTTCTTGCTCTCTTTTAGAGTTTATTATTGAGAAAAACACAACTATTAAGAAGTTGAGCATGGTTTTACAAGTGACCAAATAGCTATGAAAATATCTGGTTGTTCTATTTTATTGTCTCTGTTTTTTAATTGTGCTAACTTGTGTGATCACCAAGATTATCTATTATTCTTCCATAATTCAATTCTCCAAAGCTTTTACATCACATATATCTTCATGTTGCAATAAACTTCTACAGAATAGAAAGACAGTGTCAATATCTGCAAAACACCTTAGTCGACCAGCAATAAACTATGGTTTGAGGCTACATAACATAGATATTTTTTGAATACAAAAGACTGCAAACATTATAATAGCCACCCTCAGACATTTCCCAGAACTCCAGTATCTAATACAAATAATACCTACAGACAGACCTCCACCTTCACATTGCTATTTATCATCAGTTATAAATCAGTTCAGAATCACACATACTCAAATATATGCAAACAACAACAAAATATTCATATTGGCAGATATATGCAAACATATACCCAGGATATACATAAGATATTTCAACACAGATGCTCAGAATAAACAACTGACAGCTGCTTAAAAATTTAAAAAAATGGTCCATGGAGCCCAAATTTCTTGATTTCCTCCTGAAACTAAATCTATATGCTTTTCCAATGTCATATTTCTTAAGATACAAATGATTGTATACAAAAATAAACCCGTTCTGCACACTATGCCACCAAGCAGAAGAAACTCAACATCTGTTTTACAACTGCCCAGCATTAAACAATATTTGGCATGAAATAATGAATATATACAGAAAACCAAACATCTCCCTGCAAGATATTATCAGTCCATTCTGCAGAACATCCACCCCAACAATTCGAGCAGCAACCTTCATGCTTTATGCATTTTGGTGCACACAATGCACATTCACTTTTGGCAATAATGCAAGGCAGCATCCATCAACTTTTCACAACAACATATTATTATTATTATTATTATTATTATTATTATTATTATTATTATTATTATTATTATTATTATTATTATTATTATTATTATTATTATTATTATTATTATTATTATTATTATTATTATTATTATTATTATTATTATTTAAAAAGTAATTTCTGCATTTGCATAAAACTAATAATGGTTCAACAACAACAAAAAATCATATAAAATAGATAATATAAATATATATTAATCCTACAGAAAAAGTTTTTTTTACCACAGGGTTTAGCACCATTTTCAAATGTTAATAATCGATTATTACATTAATGAATTATTACATACACAATACCATCTAGTGTTCCATAATAAAAGTAAAACAACAACAATAACAAAAATAAAAATTAGTACAATAGGCAAAGACTTTCATATAATAATCCAATATAAAATTTAAAAAAAATTAACCATGTAACATAACAATGTACAAAACAATTAATATATGAATTATACAGCTTCATATATATATATATATATATATATATATATATATATATATAATTTTGCATTCAATTTCAATTGACCAGTTGTTATTTATATTTATCAAAGTTTCGATAAATATTCATATAATTATTTAAGTTATGTTTAATGTAATATGTTTCATATATTTGTCTTCTGTTTGAATTTTTAATATAATTTTCAAAAAATAATATTTTTGTAGCAACTATTTTAAGTCCATATATTAAGTAAAGCATGTATAAAACATATCAATCATCTCATCTATTAATTGAATTACTATGTTCTTTGCCATTTACCTCTAACTGTCTCCAATGTATGACTGTAATAAATCATATTACAAAATTCACAGTTAATTTTATATATACTATTAACTTTTTGTATTTTATATCATCTCCTAATTTATAATTTCCTATTAATTTATCCAGAGTTTTGCTATTTGACCATCCAATATTTATATGCTTATCAATGCAATTTTTGTTTTTATCAATGTATCATAAATTTTGAGATAATATAAAGGGAAATTTTTGACACATTAATTGGTAATTATAAATGAAGACATGATATAAAATACAAAAAGAAAATAGTATCTAAAAATAAATATGAATTTTGCAATATGATATACTATGGTCATAAAGGAAAATAGTTAAAAATGAGAACCAAAGAACATAATAATGCAATTAATAGATGAGATGATTGATATGATTTATACATTCATTACTTGATATATGGTCTTAAAATAGTACTATAAAATATTAAATCTTTAAATTATATTAAAAATCCAAAAAAAGACAAATATATGAAACATGCTACATTATAGATAACTTAAATAATTGTTCAAAAATTTACAAAACTTGGATAAATTTAGCTAACAGATTGTCAATAGGGTATGAATAGAAAATTATGTAAGACAATATATATATATATATATATATATATGATCAATAAATGGCGTTTTACCAAAAACACCATCAAAGCGTATTCTGGTTGCAAGCGTGAATCTTTTAGATACGTAATGTCTTCAAACTCAGCATAGCAAGCCAGATAGCTATATGGGTCTGACATCAGTTCAGTATCACCACATAGTAGAAGCCTCTGCAATATATATCATTGCAAGAAAACTCCAAAGGTACATTTATGAAAAACAAAAAACAAGTTAAACTTGCTAATGCTTGTATTTATGATCAATAGATGGCGTATTACCAAAAACACTGTCAAAGCGTGTTTGTTTACATAAACCTCAGAGTAAGAATTCACTATCTCTTTTGTTAGTTCCACCCTCAGAACATGATTTCAAGCTGATTTGCTATCATCAGTGAATGATAGAAATAAGAAACTAGATCTAAACACTAAACTCCGAGAATTTTTGAAACAATTTCTATTCAGCTTGCAAGCGTAAATCTTTTAGACACGTAATGTCTTCAAACTCAGCATAACAAGCCAGATAGCTATATGGATCTGATATCAGTTCAGAATCACCACATAGTAGAAGCCTCTGCAATATATATCATTGCAAGAAAACTTCAAAGGTACATTTATGAAAAACAAAAAACAAGTTAAACTTGCTAATGCTTGTATTTATGATCAATAGATGGCATTTTACCAAAAACACCATCAAATTGTATGTTTGTTTACATAAACATTCACTATCTCTTTCATTAGTTCCACCCTCAGATCATGATTTCAAGCTGATTTGCTATCATCAGTGAAAGATAGGAATAAAAAACTAGTTCTAAACACTAAACTCCGAGCATTTATGAAACAATTTCTATTCAGCTTGCAAGCATGAATCTTTTAGACACGTAATCTCTTCAAACTCAGCATAGCATGCCAGATATCTATATAGGTCTGATATCAGTTCAGTATCACCACATAGCAGAAGCCTCTGCAATATATATCATTGCAAGAAAACTTCAAAGGTACATTTATGAAAAACAAAAACAAGTTAAACTTGCTAACGCTTGTATTTATGATCAATAGATGGCGTTTTAACAAAAATACCATCAAAGCATATGTTTGTTTACATAAAGTTGTATAATGCATGCATTAATTGTTTTGTATGTTACTATGTCATATAGTCGATTTATTTTGAAGTTATATTAAATCACTATATGAAAGTGTGATTGTATTATACTATAATTTTATTTTTGTTATTGTTTTTTTTTTAAATTTTATTATGGAACATTAAATGGTGTTGAATATGTCATACTTAAGTAATGTAATAACAGATTAACATTTGAAAAGGGCACTAAATCATTTGCTATAAAAGGCTTTTTATGTATGATTTATATATATATTTATAAATATATATATATATATATATATATATATATATATATATATATATATATAAATTTATAAATAAATATTAGAAAATACAGTATTTAAAAGTTTATAAAAATATATCTATACCCGACACTTAGAATTGCTTTCAACTATCTTTGTAGTTTTTATCAACTAATACTTTTAAAATGTCAGCTTTCCCATAATTCAATGATGTCAACTTTGTAGTTTTTATCAAGTAATACTTTTAAAATATCAGCTTTTCCATAATTTAATAATGTCAACTTTCCCACAATTGCATGTTCATGAAATTATGGGAAAGTTTACATCATTGAATTATGGGTAAGCTGACATTTTAAAAGTATTAGTTGATAAAAACTACAAAGATAGTTGAAAGCACTCCTAAGTGTCAGTTATTGATATATTTTTATAAACTTTTAAGTACTGTATTTTCTAATATTTATTTATAAATTTATGTATATTATTTTGAAGAAATACAGACATCAATTTGTAATATATATATCGTTTGATATGATTTTTTGTTGTTGTACTTAATATGAAGTTACAATATATTAGAATTAATTATTTCAATTTTTTTATGATTTGTATTTTAGTTTGAAAGACTAATACTTAGTAATGATTTGTATATAAATATACATAATTTTATACATCTATTTATGACAATATTCTTTTTTAACTTAGTTTCACAATGCCAAAATATAAACTTAAATTTAAAATGAACCACATTATTGGCAGAGGCATAAAACAAGTATATCAACACTGAGCTAGGGAAAGGTTATTCTATAATGTTATTTATAATGCAATATGATATAATGGATTATGGATGGATAAATAATATATATATATATATTGTAACAGTCAGATTTGTACATTCACGCAACAAAATCCAGAGTCCATGCTAAGTATACCAAATCTGACTGAAGTGAGTTGGTAAAACCTCTAATCTGACCAAACTTCAACTTATTTGCTAGTACTTCATGATTTGACACCTTATGAGTGGCATTTCTGAAGTCACACTCAGTCTCAATTTAACCTATGATCTGGCATAGAACAGAAAGAAACATGAGACTCAAGGGCTAACTATCAATTTAACTCAATGGGTGTAATAGACCACTTAACACACCATTAACCTTAATTAAAGCAATGTATGTTCAACATATAAATTCTTAGAAATATGATATAAGATAATGGGCATTGGATTGAAGTAGAACTACAAGCAAGAAAGATATGAGACAAATTTTGTATTTTAAACATATTTATTAAAGTAATAACAAAACAGCATAAAATAAAGTAACAAAATGGTAAGGATTATATAGCATTAAATATGTGTATTCAATACACACAGGAATTTTTATAGTGAATGAGAGCATTATCAACACAGCAGTCTTATCTTAACATATTAAAATAAGTGTATGTGTGGTTAACAAATCATGCCTATAATCATGTAATATACCCATCTTATTGCTCATGGTTTGCTAATGTTATAAGACAATACCCTAGCAGAAATGATGAATACATAAGGTTCTAAGATGACTGTTGTATATATATATATATATAATTGCAATAATATTTTTAACGGTTTACAAACTATTACGAACAATCCTTACATCCGCAGAAGTACTTTTGGTTACTTTCTAACCTGCCTCAACAGCCATTAAATTCAAAAAGCAAAAGCGGAAGCAAACGTCATCAATTCAAATTCCACGAATCTCGTATTTTAATGTTAGAAGCTTGTCGATTTATTAAATGTGCTTTATTCCTGTTTATAAAAAGTGCCTCTTTAATTTTTCTTTTACTATGGTTTCTCTCTTCATGAAGAATGAAACATTTTCATAATTAAATTTAAATTTATATTTACATGTTTTTTCGTGATCAAAGAAAACTGAAAGAGATATTAAATCATTCGTTATTTTTATTTTTTACACACTTATATAACAATTCATGTTCCTTCAATCTTTTCTCAATACTGCACCTATATTCACCTATATATGATAGCATATAATCACAAAAAATTTGATATATGATATTACTTTTTTGCTTGACAGGTATGACATACTTAGAATTATTGACTAATTTATTAATATTGTTTGGAATGTAGAATGAAACATTAAACACATTCTTATATAAATCCTTAAAAAAATTTACTTGTGGATTTGAAATAAATGGAATAGATATCTATTTTTTACTATTAATCTTCATTTCTTTTAAATTATAATATATTTTTTTTTAAAATTGACATAAAGCATTGTTTATTTCTTCCATATTATAACCAACATCAAGCAATTCGTTGGCAAATATCTCAATATTTTTCAGTTTATCACTTTGGTAACGACATAATTTTTCATTCCGAAACAAAAAAGATTTAAAACTTGCCATCTTATGCATCATTGGTACTTTTGATTTACAATTTATATATCCTCTTTTTTGCAGTGGCTTAATTATTAGTTTATAATTTAATATACTGTTATCTCTTGTGATCATTAAATCTAAATAGTTAATCTTATTGTCATGTTCTTTTTCAATAGTCCATTTCACGCCATTCAACTTATTTAATTCCTCTATAAGAAAATTTATACTATTAGTATTTCCACAAACAAAAACATCATCCACATTTCTTTTGTAAATTTTAATATCTTCAAAAATACACACATTTAAAATACTACTCTCATATATATATATATATATATATATGATTTAAACCCTATGAGTATATATATATATATATATATATATATACTCATAGGGTTTAAATCTGGCATAGATGGAGCTGTGGGAAAAAATAGATGAAACAGTTATGAGAGAAGAAACATACTGTTTCAATAAATATATAGATAAATGGAGATAAATGGATGGGTGAGATAAATGACACACCCATAAATATATACACACAGAGAGTAAGTAAAAAGACACATGTAGATAAAATTGACACTTCAGTCAGATGTTTTCAAGAATTGCTTATTTTAAGAACAATAAAAAATAAAAAAGACAAAGTCCTTGCTGGAGGTATAAAAGATAATACAATGAAGATATATTAAATCATTATTGGTTAGATTATTCATCTAATGATACTTAGAATGCTAAAAATGAGAACACTCATTCTCTATTTAACAAAAAGTCATAATTTCAGTTAAGCCTTGTTGAAGATACCAAAGTGAATCTTTGGAGCTGAAATTTAATATTAATTTTGTAAGTCTAAGTGCTAATTAATTGCACATGGTAGTTATTAAATTAACAAACTACCATTGACGTTTGTGTGTTTATAAAGAGATACAGAATGTTTTACTGAAAGCTGACTTTACCATTGTAGAATCCAATATCCCAATGCATTGCTGCTAATATTTTCTTCTTGTCCTACTCATGAGATGATACCTTGATTCGAACTGCCTTGTCTATATAATACTAGGAACCCAACGAAATGAGTAGGAGATACTTCATCCTGAAATAATGAATCAAAATATTGTGAAAGAATTTAAAATCCTTGGTCATTGTCTATGTCTATCACTCATAGATATATTATCAGAAATATTCCAGTAAGATGAATGAGAGCTCTTTATATCCATTTAACGTTAAACTGAGATATATATAAAGTGTTAATGGACTGACTAGGTTGTTTAACAATCATTATTAAAAAGAACTTTATTATTACTTTTATTATCCAAGTTTAATTTTGTACTTTGTAATATTTATATGTTAGTAATTTATTCTAAATAATGTATTGTGTATATGCATTAAGTATATGGTACATTATTAATTTATGGTAAGGGTGTCTCTGAATGACTAATTTGTATTTAATTATTCTTGTTTATTAAATACTATTTTAAAAGTAAAATTCAATAATATCTGCTATTTATTTTCCTCAATTATTTATTTATATAAGCATAGGAAAGAATTATACTAAGAAAAATAATAATCTTGAATTTATTAACTATGTGATAATGTGTTCAGCTAATATGGACTTCTGAACACTGGCCCCTGTAAAAAAAATAAAAAGCTGTCACAAATTGTTTTTGTTTTAGATCTACAGTTGCTATTGCAGAAAAATAGAATATAAAATATAGTACGGGATTTTGATGGCCAGAAAATATAAAATATTCAGATACTTTGCTATAGATTTATATGTAAAAAAGATGAAATATGATCATACGCAAAATCATTAACTATTTACATCTGTATGTAACATTCGATATATAGAATAAAACTACATAGATGTGTAAGACTACAACATATATATATATATATGTATTATGTGAAATTGTGTTAAAATCCTGTAATAAGTGGGTATTATATAAGCTATAGCAGAAGGGTATTTTCCTGGTGATTTAAAAACATCAACAATCATTAAATATTTATACCTGTACAAAAATATTTGATAAATGGAATTAAACTAAAAATTCAAATTAAAATAATGAAATAAAATAACCATGGATGTTAATTTAACATCAACCAACATAAGCATAAATGAAGTGATTTTAAGTATTATTGTACTCTTATGTTTCAAGCAATGTATTTGTGTGATTAGGAGTTTCTGGTAATGCAGGTGATGATAAAGATACAAAGTCCAAATTAAATAATCCAGCAGAAATGTTATGATTATTAGAAAATATAACAACTATAAATGGTTATCCTTTTAATATGATTAAAATAATATGTTGATTACAATGTTTAATAATAAATTTAAAAAAGGAAAGAAAACATATTGTTAACTATGAATATACAAAGCTTTCACATTTATTTTATTCATCCAGCATTTTCCCCATTATGTCATAAATATGAAAAGTTTTCAATGGATTAACAAGTAAATATTGTCAACAATATTACAATCTTGAATTTGGAGAGAAAGCATAATTCTGTAACCCAATATAACATAATTATATGTTTAAACATATACTACTTTATTATAGTTATTAGCAAATTAGATATGCCTTATATGCATATTATTCACATCAAAATACTTAAACTATTCTGACAATATCAAAACAAAATAAAGACATGATGGAAATATTAAAGTCACGAAAAATTACAACCATGTCATTTAAAAACATCAAAAAATACAATACACTTGTCTATAAGTGTAAATAAAAAATTATCAATATGTTGTTAATATTAATAAACATCAACAAAAATTTTCCAAAAATATAACATCTTCACTTAAATGCCACATAGGATTATATATGAAAAGAGAACTTATATAAAAATAACTTCAAAATACAGACTATATCATATAATACTAATGAATACATGATGTGAAAAACTGATAAAACATATTCTAATTAAAGTTAAATTAATTAGACATTTGAATTATGCTTTGACAATTTATTAAGGAAACATGCATCATTTCCAATAATTTATTCATTTATTTATATCACACTCTAAATAGATCTATACTAAATGAATATATTTCCTTTGATTATATTACAATGCAAAAATATTCTGAGAACTCCAATATTCATATAGCATAAATTATAGACAAACAATATCATAAGCCATAATAAAACATATAAACTTATATGTTAAAAATATTTTTGCCCTTTTACAATGTTTAAAAGTTTTTTTTAGTTCTGAAATTATTGATCTCAATGCCATTCTTCACTGCACTATAGTTCAAATAATGTTTTTATTGAAATGTAGAATATTTTATTAAAACATTCTGAATATTTAAATATCATATTTGGAAAATATGATTAGTCAAAATCTGAGTCAATAAAGTTAAACATTGATACAAATTAAGCAATTGAAAGTTTAAGAAATGTATAAGTAATATTATTGCCTCTACAATAACATAAAGTTTGAAGCAATGAAAAAATGTATAAAGCACTATGTATATTCTTCAAAGCAATGTAAAATTTATAAAATAATGAAGTTTAAGAGAGCATGGTCTTAAGTTTGTAAAATATTATATAGATTGTAGAAAACATAAGTTTCATTTTATCTTTAATAGCAAGTAAGAATATTTAAATGGAATAAAGTATATTTCAACATAAATACTTACTTTTATTTTCACAGTGATAAACATTTTCCTTCAATATGTAATATATTTCAACAACTATATTTTATCTGACAATAAAACACACAAACATAAAGTTAATCCTTTCATGAATATTTAAAATAAAACACAGTTTCTGGAGAGGCAATATTTACATTTTGGCAATTATATATATATATATATTTATTTATTTATATATTGTACCAGGTTGAACCGCTACATATATATATATATATATATTGTACTGGGTCGAACCGCTGAAACCACTTACTTACACATATATAAGTTTTGGCTGGTTTCAAACTCCTTCATAATACATTTATAATCTTATAAAGGTTACGTGAATGAACCGGCACATTCGAGCAAAATGGGAGATCTTATTGATAGCTTTAACTATCAACAATGGCCCATCTCGGCTGCTAGATTCAAACCCCTACTATCCAAACACTTTATTTGTTTCAGAGTAAACTCCGGGTGCCAGCTATCTATTCAGATGAATAAACAATGTATTTGGTCAGTAGGCTCATAATCCAGTGCTCGAAACCATCCCATAAACTAGCCCAATCTAATTTTAATCAGTAATAAAATATAGAAAAAGAATTGATAAAAAGAATTGACTGATAAATAGAGTTTAATTTTAAAGACAATTTATTAACTAACATTAATTTACTAAATTTAAACATCTTTATAATTTAATAATACACACACATTTTAAATTAACATTTCTAAACTAGTTTAAATATTCTTGTAGATTTTAATAATAAAACATTGGTATTTATCTAATTTAACTAATAACACTGATATAATGATCATGCACATATTAACTCATAATAATAAAGCATTAATAGCATTTGAAACTTAAACACACATATCAATAGTTAATTTTTATGTATGATAGAGTTCATATAATTTGAATCTTAAATATTTACGAATTACAGCAGTGGCTACTACGTATAAATGATAATAAATAAATGTTTACCTAGGATTTTTGCAAATGTGAATATTGCTTGTTGTTGGCTGCTTCTGCTGCTTCTGATGGATTATATCTAACCGGTTAGCTTTGGATGTTTCTTGAAGAGATTTTTATGTGAATCCATTGGTTTTATTTTGAAGACAGTTGAACGTTTGACGGAGGATTTCTGAGTTGTTATGCAGACATTATTTCACAGGCAGGTTTTGATGATCTTGTTGGACTAAAAAGGCTGGAGCACGAGCATATATTTCCAAAAGCTGCTCAACAGTGCATGTTTGTTTCTGGATTCATAATAGAAATGCACTGTTATCAAGACTATCACTGCAAACTAGACTGAATAAACTCTTAATTGATTGTCCGATAAAATATTCCGTATTTATACTGACAAAGTGTTTTCCTTTTGATATCCTCCAGCAAATATCTGTTGTTGAAATTCTTTAGCAATTAATCCTAAGACAATGTGTTTTTTGATTGATTGTTTAATTAGTAGTAGCTATATCAAAATGTGTTGTTTTCATATCTTTAATTAGTAGTGCACCGCTGTTTTTTTTTTAAATACATTTTTCATTTATTTATAATATTTAATACTGATACATTTTTTTTTACATTCACACGCACATATATAATTTTACTCTACACATAAAAACTAGTTTTAAGATTATTTTTCTTCTTTAATTTAAATGAAGAGTTTTATATATATTCTTTAAAGCTTTTAAATTGTATTTCACTAATAATTATAAACTCTTTACTTCCTTTTTACAAAACCTTCAGTTTAACTTTAAGAAAACCCCCTTCACACTTTAAATCAATGATTTTTCAACTTTTATTTCAAACTCTTTTGCGAAAGATTTTTTTGTTTTAATAATTTTTTTATGACAAAATTATTTTATATACATGTGCCAATTTGGCCTTGGCACAATATATATATATATATATATATATATATGCCATTTATGATGCTAATATATATATATATATATATATATATATATATTAGCACAAAGTTATCTTTCAAAAAATATCATTTTATATAATGAAAACATAATTTTATGAAGATAATTTAATTTCACATACACTTTACATTTCCAGAATAATTATTTACAGTTACTTTTATTATTTTACAATACATTTCCAGCTAGCAAAGTTTTAATTTTGTTTTAAACAAAATTGAGCATAACAAGAATATTTGCAAATAACAATAAGCAAATATATGGTTAAAAATTAGCTGTAAAATACAATTTAGCAAGTAATTTACATAGTTAAACACAGTTCTGGTATTCACAATATTACTAGATATAGATTCAATTAAAGGCAAACATTATTAAAACATGAATTGAAAATTAATTACTGTTCATAGCAAATGTAATATGTTACCTTTGTCATAATTTCCAAAACTGATAAAGCACTATTCCAGTTTATCATTTCTTTCTATTGAAAACAGTTTTTTTAGAATTTTCCTATCATGTATACATTGAAGAGATACTGTAGTAAAACATTGGATTAAGATAGGACATCGAAGTAGATATTATCCTGCTGTTCACGGCTTAAATTTACTAAATAAATAAACAATCAGTAAATTAACACATTCAAAGACAAATGAAGAAGTAGATATGAAAAACAAAATAAGTTAAAAAACATAGTCAGTTGTTTTTATATGATAAGTCAGGTGGTTAAAAAAATCACAGATTGACAATTAGGGAATTAATTAAATAATTAATTAATTTGACCTCAGATTAGTTTTCAAGGTAAAATATTCTGAAAATAACTATTGTATAGAATTTTATACATAAATTAATGTTACACATTGCATTTACAAATGATTATTGAAGTGCTTCACAAAAGTAAGTGGTGATAATACTATCATATTTGACATTTTAGGCAGCACAATGTTGCTGTGATCACAATTTTTTCTATGTAGTTTTAAAACATAGCATATATTAAATTATGGTGTGCAACAGGTTGCAGTGATTTTAATATCAAGTATTCATTCTTAATATATTAATTTTAAAAAAATTCCAAAAAATGTTGGCAGTATATGAACCTTTATGGACTTTTGGGTATAATTAACAATAAGTATTTCTATTGTTATGATAAAACCATAAAGAAGGTGGTGATTTGTGATTGGCTGATGCTTTAGATTATTTTACCTGTGACTAAATGTCATAAAATGTGATTTTTAGTTATTGTTAATGATTATGATGCAATATTTTTGTAAATGACATTATTAAATCAAAAACTATATCAGTAGGGAGGAGGGATTGTCTTTGAAAACATTTTATTTAAAAAAAAACACTCTTACATAGTTTAAGAAGCAGAAGTCACCCTGGAAGCAGTGATTATAAAGTAAAAAGAAAATTGTTTTTGTAAAAACTGTAAGTGAAATATTTTAATAACAATTAATTCATTAACATTTAGAATTTTTATTGTTTTTTAATGATAACTAATTCTAAATATATAATTTTTAAATAACATAAAATTCTAATATCTAATATTTCGTTTTTCTAAATTTTCAATAGGTATTGTGAAGTTAATAATGATGTGTTACTTTTTTATCAGTAAGATTGTCAGTTATATACTTATTTTCCCAATTTTAAAATATTAATTTTAGGTATATTTTTATTTTAATTATTAGAAGGCTTAAATATTTATAATGTAACATATAAACTAATTATATAATATATGTAAAAAGATTTAATTGCAGAAAAATATCAAATATGGTATCATATTAAAAATAACAGTCACTAGAATCTATTCAAAAAATTTCCAGGTGGGGTTGACACTGATGTAGTTAACCTATACATATTTCAAAGCATTGAAGCTATATTAGAGATTTCTAGAAGTTAAATTTGCATTTTTCATCCTCTGCTGGAAATTTTGCAAAGATTTTTTTACAGCATTAAAATTGATGTATATTTATTCTTATATTTTAAATACAAAATAATTCCAAAGATGGCAGGAAAATCAAATATGCAAATCTTCAAAGTATCTCAAACACCATGATGATGAGTATTCTTTATATATGTTATGAGGATCAAGAAAATATTATGATGGTCTACAAACTTGATTTTTGGGAAAGTTTATGACTACATTTATATTGTAATTGTGTGATAAGTATTAAAAATCAAAAATAAATATTATTACATATTTATTTTTTACAGAAATGTTTTATATATAAATATAAAAGAATATATTCTTCTGAATATTGTTACTATAGAGATTATGGTTGCAGGAAATACAGCTGGCTATAAATTAGGTCACTCAGTAGATTGTTAGAATATTTAGAAATATCATTAAAATTATGAAAAAAAAATTAATCTTTTAAAGCATAAATTGATGGATTTTGTAGTTATTAAAAATAATTCATTCAAATTTTTAAAACAAACATCAAACAAAGAATATTTTGTGCATTTTTTAAATTGAATCACCTCCACCTGAAATTTGATGATGTGATAGCATTTTGTTTTGATTAAAATCTAATTTTTAAAATAATTTTGAAAATCAAATGTGATGTTTTTAAAATTTATTTTATTTCTAATCTAAAGTATCTATAGAATGATATCAAATTTATTACATTCTGATAAATAATAATGGTTTAATATTAAAGTGAAACTGAAATCTAGTGAGAACAAAGAAATCTTTCAGAGTACAGGGGAATTAATCATAATTAAATATTAAAATAATAAATTTTATTTATCCTTTTAAAAACAGTAAATATTACAATTTAAACAATATTAAGTATTAATTAATTTAAGCAAGAAAATAGAACTATAATCAATTTCTTTTAAATATTTTACTTTAGTCAAGCAAGATATCACACACTTGCTTGCACATGTAAAATACTAGTATGTTACATTATAACAGTTTTAAAAAAATTGTAACTAACTAGTTATGTTTTTAGAATATAATAAAGTATTATTATTCTATTTAAAAGTTTGTTTGCTTAAATTACAGTAACTTATTTAATAAATCTCTCTATAAAACTATATTTAGTGTATAATTATATTTAAAGTAATAATATGCTAAACTTTAATAAGAATATTAAATCTATGGGCATAGAGCATTTATAATTACAGAATAAACTAAACTATTAATGTAAAAAAATAAGCTGATATTTAATCTCATTAGAAAGAAATATCTTATAATAACAGTTTTTACAAGTAATATTTTAGCAGATTAAATTATTTATCACATTTAATCCTGCCAAATTTTAGGATGACTGAAAAATCACCTCTTGGCCAATTTGTCCCCTGGTGAATTTTTCATAAGTATTATACATTAAAACGTGTGTAAAATGGTATATTTTATTATAATAATTTTTTTTGCAAAAAATTTTGTGCTAAAAGGCATGAAATTCAAAATTTCCACTTTTACTATAGAGATAAGCCCTGGCCTGACATGTTCATCTATTATCTGTTGCCAAGGCTGTAAAACATTCAGTGTTTTACAAAATTGTAGTTTCCAGTGATGCAAAAATGTGTTTATTTGTGAATTTATTATGGTTTTATTTTTAATAATAATTTACACTATATTTATTAGATATCAAGAAATATAAATTATTAATAATTTATTTTTATTTTCAAAAATATAATGTTATATTAGCAGCTAATGTAAGTATGACCTGAAGCAATTTAAAAGACTAGAATTGATGTAAACAATCTACTTTATATTTATGAGTAAGAAAATATCACAATTTTGCAATAAATATTAAAAAATTTAAACTTTTAAAGCATAATTTGTTAGATATAAGAGAAATAAATGATCATTTGTTTGGATGTCTGAAAATAATATAAATTAAAAAATATTTTGTTGATTTTATAAACAAAATAATCTTTCTAGAAATGATGATGTGTAAAGTCTTTGTTTTGTTTGTAATCTAATTTTTTAATATATACAAAAACAAAATGTGAACATTTACATTTTATTTTGATAGTAAACAAAAACATCTACCAAATGAAGTCAAATTTATTATTTTATGATAAGTAATAATCATTTTATCATATATTTTATGTTGATATGTAAGTCAAAGAAAACATCAGAAATATCAGTAAGATAGTGAAATTTGGCAGGGTTAATATCCAAACTATTTTTTTTAAATAGAAAATATATTATATATATTTATATATTTAAAATTTACCAGCATAATACATAAACACAATTCTGGATGCAGAACTTAAGATTACTGTGTATATATGCATAATTAAGCACCATTATATAAATAGTGCTACTTAATGTTTTACCACATTATAAAATAAGTAAAACCATTATTACATAGAATTAGACTTTGTATCTAAACATTTTTAAATGTTAGATAATAATCCTGACACTTTTTGTTTTATTTCTTATGATCAAACATTAAAGTGTTGGTTGATTTTATTGACATTTTATAATTGCAACATACTTCTTGTTTACTTGAATATTATGTATTTGTGCTGCTCAATGAGAAATAAATGCTTGTATTTTTACATTACTAATTCTGGTTCCAAGGAATATATTTGTTTGAACATTTAAATTTCAATATATCTTAAAACAGCTATTTAATTGTACTTAATATTATATATTCATGATGTGTATAATAACTAATCATAGTTTTATCATATTTAAAGTTGTTTATGGCTGATTCAAATTTTAGTGATGGTTTTCTATTTTTTTTTAAGTAATATCTTTTTAACTGTCTAAATAGTTTGTTTAATGGTGTTTAATTTTTATTTATTTATTTGCTTATATATATATATATATATATATATATTCTTATATATATATATATATATATATATATATATATATATATATATATATATAAGCTTGTAATGAAACCAGACATTGTTTGTGCTTAATTGCTAGATTTTATCAACTTTTGACTCTTCTAATTTTCTAAGTATCCCAAGACAATTATACTTTATATCAAATAAATTGTTAATTAAGCTATTTTGTTTTTGAAAGCAGTTTCATTTATTGCTTAATATATATTAAAACTGTATTTTATTACATTGTTTTGCATAGAAATCTGATTGAGAAAAATTGTATTTTCTGCTTAGATATAATTGAATAATAAAGTTTACTTTGTGCAGATTTTACTTTTATAGAAAATGTAGAAAAATAATTTTATCATATAACTTGTTTAGCTTATATTGAAATTTAATTTTTTGATTCAAGTAAGATTACACAATTTTCAATATTTTTAATTTTCATCTAAAAATTCATTAATTTACAAAAAAAAAGGTTAAGAAATATATATTTTATAGATACGTACACATACACACACGTATATATATATATATAGAGAGAGAGAGAGAGAGATATGGAAAGAGAGATAAAGATAGAGAAAAAGAGAGAGTAAAGGAATTGGAAAAAGAGTAAGAGAGAGAGAGAGAGAGTAATCACTGAATCAGGATAAGGATAAATTTTTGTTTGTGAACTTTTATACTATCAAAATTACGTATATATCTAATGTTATTATTTAATAAATGAAAGAGAGATTAATAACGATTGTTATTAATTTAAAGTAAACAATACAAGTCGCCCTTCATTTATTCATTGCGTATTTTCTATGTCTGTTATATTTTTTGATCATGCAGCTTTATGTTTCTCTGAATCAGGATTGTGTAAATAATTAGTTAGATGACTACACTTGGATTTATTTTTTCTTATGTTGACTGACCCATTCTTTAAAAATATAATAAATATTATAATCATTAAAAGAACAATTACTTCAAAAATATCGCTTTTTACTACTTCATACATGACTGATTAACATTGTTACGTTTATGGAAAAACTCATATATATATATTAAGCAATTAAATCACCCCACGTGGTTAAGAAATCCAGTACTGCCCTCTGTGAACTAATATATAAATACATTAGAGTTCATATTTCAAAATATCCACGTCAAAATGATACCACTTTGACCTGTCTGCTACATGATGTTATATATTGAAATACGAACTAACTCAAACATGTGGAGTGATTTAATTGCTTAATATTTGTATATTTATTTCAGTATAGCGTTATGCACTGGGATTATATATATATTTATATAAACACACACTTCAGCATACATATTTAAAGCAACTAATCAAAGTGTACACAAAGAATGCTATTAGATAATTGGTTATATCAGTACAAGAAATTACAGGCTACCATGACACTATACATATTTCAGAACATAACTATACTATCTTTCAGATTTTCCTGATGATAAATCATGAACCTCATTTAATATATTGATATGTTGATGTTCTAATATTTAAATTTACAGATGAGTGATTTTATTGACATAAAATATAATTCTAAGTTTTCGCATATGTGTATATATATATTTGAACATAAACTTTCAAGCTCCCTTCAGCCAACAACTTTATTTTTTACAACCGATACATTTGTCCACACATGTAAAAAAATAAACGATCTCCAACATATGTATTTTGTGCTTAACCAGTATTCATCAGTTGGTACAACTCATCATCTCACACACATATATTTAATCAATACTCACTTAATATTAGGAAGTTAAATCTTTGCAGATTAACAGACAGGCTTCACTCTACTTCACTCTCCAACTTTTCAGTTATCCATATCATTGAAAATCTGATGATGCAACACCCAACTCTCTTGTAAATTCAACTATTATTGTCATGCCCATGTTAACTTCAAGTTACTCTGACCCCTCATGTACAGCATATTCTCTATTTGAAATACATAGAAGAGGAATGGGTATTAAATACTGTCTATTACTATATCAGTAACAATAAATAGAATAGAAAATTAAATTGCATTTTGTAAAGCTAATAACTTTAAAAGAATGATTCATACTAATTATTAATAAAATATATTCTTAGTTAATCCATGATTTTATATCTAAAATTATGTTAAGCTCATATTATATCACTATGGATGACTTAATGGAAGTTCTATTATGCATAAATAAAAAAATATATAATGAAATAAATTCTACAAGAGTATGTAGATAATTATCAGCTATGCTGGTAATAAATTTTGGCCTAAAACAATATTTCTTATTTGTTAAGTGAGTTTTTTGATATGGTGTATCATTTGATAATATTCACTTTAGTCATGCTTTAATACAGTTACATTGTATTGAAAGCCTGGCTTAGGAAGATAATAAATATTGTTTTAGACCAAAATTTATTGCCGTAATCATCTAAATATTTTTGTAGAATTTATTTTATTACATATTATCTAAGGTTTAGACATATATGTTAATTAGAAGCAGTCATCATTATCTTTCATTATATTGTTGTGAATGACTATCTATTTACACTTATATGTGATTTAATATTTGAATTGCATGCACATACTCAGACACATTCCTTTTATTCTAACTGTCACATTTATGTCATAGTGATGGCTTGTACAAAAAAGCAAAAAGTATATCCAAGAAGAAATAAAAGTTGTGTATACACATACATTGGATGAATATTTAAACTGAAACAGTTAATCGCTGCTTGACCAAAATATACATTGCTTTCTTCACTTACAAACCAATTTTAGTAAACTTTAGTTATTAACAATGTATATGCTTTTGCAGTCTGCATTTTAAGAAAATAAAGGGATAGATCTATATGCACGCACAATATTGAGTCAATTATTTTCTAATTCTGAAATATTAAAAAAAGTGGTAAAATAAAATAGGGATACATATTCTATGCTGACAATATTAATTTTATTATTTCTTGGATTTAATAGAATGAAGGTTTAAAACTTTGTAGGGACATACTAGAAATAAAACACAGATATGTAATACAGAAGGCAAAAAATTAAAAACAACATACTCAACAATTTTATATTAAATTTTAAAAAATATATTGTCAATTAATATTATTAACAAAACATTTTAAAATTCTCTTCAAAAATATTTTCAAGGCAAAAAACAGTAAAATAATTCTTTTTATTTCATTGAAAATGTAAATATTCCAAGGACTTGAAACACTTGTGAGGATTCATTGACTCAGACGTATGTACGAAACTGATTTAGTTAATGTTTTTAAAATGTACTCATATAAATAATCTGAAATAAATACTATTTTTATACATTTTTAAAAATATTAGTTAAATATTTTTAGGCTTATGTTTTTTTTTTTATTTTAATATCTTTTTTTAGCATCTTATTTCAAATTCTTTTTTAAAATATGTATTATAATTTTACATAAAAATACGTTTTAAGTTGTTAGCATTCAAATTTTAAATGCAATCTTTTAAAGTAAGGAATTCTTATTTTAAATTTCCATTGATATGTCGGGGCTCCTAAAAGCTGACCATATCCCATTATCAATTGATACTAATTTTGGGTTAATTTTCAATTCTTTTTTAAATTTTTATGTATGATTTTTATTCCTAATATAATATCAGAATAATTTCAGATATCTTTGACACACTCTTAAATTAATTATTAATACTATATAGTGCATCTTTATTTAGGCTTTTTGTTGTTTAATTGAATTTATTTTTTGTTTAAAAATATATATAATAAATAATCATTTCATTATATCTTATAATTCGTAGATGTTATGTAATATAAATAAAGTAGTGACTACAATAATCCATTTTTTTTCTTTTAATAATAAACATACCAAAATCACACTTTTCTTTATTTTTATTTATAGATGGAATAACTATGTATCAGGTTTGAAGCAATCTTTTGTAGCTATCTGTAACATTACTTTACATTCATTTGATGGTAAAAGTTAGAAATACTACATATTGATTTATTACTTCTAACAAAAACTAAAAAGATCACTGACTGATAAAGTATTGATCTTGAATGTGTAAATATACTTGGAAACTTCTCTTTGATTATTGTTAGCAATGAGAAAAATATACCATTTTGTAGTTTAATTAAATATTTATAGAAAATATTATATAATAATTAATTATTAAAAATATATACTTCTTTTTATAAACCTCCACATATACACTCTAATACAATTATATATCAATATATTAAATGAGGCTCATGATTTATCATCAGGAAAATCTGAAAGATAGTATAGTTATGTTCTGAAATATGTATAGTGTCATGGTAGCCTGTAATTTCTTGTACTGATATAACCAATTATCTAATAGCATTCTTTGTGTACACTTTGATTAGTTGCTTTAAATATGTATGCTGAAGTGTGTGTTTATATAAATAAATATATATATATAATCCCAGTGCATAACGCTATACTGAAATAAATATACACATATTAAGCGATTAAATCACCCCACATGTTTGAGTTAGTTCGTATTTCAATATATAACATCATGTAGCAGACAGGTCAAAGTGGTATCATTTTGACGTGGCTATTTTGAAATATGAACTCTAATGTATTTATATATTAGTTTACAGAGGGCAGTACTGGATTTCTTAACCACGTGGGGTGATTTAATTGCTTAATATATATATATATATGAGCTTATTTGAGGTATTGGTACACTCTGTAAATATAAGCTTATAAAAACAATGCCACGTTATACATGACTTGCTTTATTGATAATTAAAACATTATTTTATATTAGAATTCAATAAATTGGGATTATTTATTTAAATTATATACATTTGCAAATACAAAATATTCCTAAAGAATCATATGTGAACTTTGAATCGAAACATATGTATATATAAAGTAAAATTAAAAATAATCAATGTAAAACAAAATTGAAATAGACAATTCACTATAAATAAATAAAAAAATTAATACCTCCTTAATTGAACCTTTTCTAGAAGTTTCTTTTACACAATCACATGACCAATTATCCAACAGCAACCCCCTATATGGACAATATTCCCATTACATTACAATAAATATATTTATTAAAATTCATACATTAAATATAATTAGTAAAATACATATATGTACATAAAAAATATTAAACTTATTACAAACTTTTTTTCTCATAATATATATATATATACAAATAATCTAAAAGCAAAAATACAATAATATTAATTCCTTCCATTTATTTTTAAAATTATAAGTCTAAAGTTTCCAATAATCTAACAATGCACATTTCCTTTTTAGAGTTATAATTTTAAAAATAAAAGAAGGGATTATTATTATTATCGTTTTTTTTTTAAATTATTTGATATATATTATGAGTAAAAAAAAGGATTGTAAGAACTTTAATCATTTTTATGTACATATATTGCATTTTACTAATTATTTTTAATGTATTTATTTTAATAATTATATTTATTGTAATGTAATGTAAACAATGTCCATTGGGGGAGTTGCAGTAGGGTAATTGGTCATGTGATTGTGTAAAAATATCTTGAAAAGGTTTCCATTAAGGAATAAAGGCGGAGTTGAAGTATTAAACTTTTTTTTTTGTTATTAACAATGAGTTGTCTATTTCAGTTTTGTTTTAAATTGAAATTTATTAATTTTGTATATAGAAAGCAACATTATGGATAAATTTTAATATTGAAAATTGATCGTTTAAAGTATATAAAGTGAAATAAAATGAATTCCATAAGTAGAACACTTAACTTTTTTTCTTATCAGTAATTACTGCAATACTGGTGGAAAAATAAATCAATAAAATATACTTGTGTTGATAGAAGTTCATTTATAAAACAGAAGTAATTAATGTTTTAGTCATCATAAATCTATGAAATTTTGTTCTACATTTTAAAATTGTATTTATAATTAAAGTATTATAATAGTTCTATATTATATTGTTTATCAGACTGTTATTGGTGGTAGTTTTCATTTCACTATTGCTATGCATTTCTTAATTTGTATTTTTATAAATAAACTTATTTAAATAATACTAAGTAAAATTATAAAAAAATATTTCTTTTTAAATAATAACCAAGCAAATATTTGTAACAATAATGATAAATATTTAAATAACTACGAGAAAGATCCAATTGTTTGCTCATCATGCACGACAAAGAGAGAGAGAAGTATATAATTATTCTCACATCTGCCCCCTTTCAATCAATGGAATTTTTAGATGTAATTTGTATCCTTTATAATTTATTTTTGCTATAGATTTGTGATCTCTTCAGAATTTTTTAAAATAATAATATATTTTCCCCACAGTTTCTGCCATCAAAATGAATACAAATTTGGAGATATAAAATGCTACAAAAAGCCACATGAAAGTGAACTGAAGTCCAAATAGTTTCATATCTCCATACAAAATACTTCAGATGAATCGATGAGATAGTTAAAATTGGAACAAAAGACAAAAATACTTGTTTAAGTTAAGTTTTAAAAATAAGATTTAATAAATGAAAGATAAAAGTTATAAAACTTTTTTTATTTAATCCAGAATCTTATCACAAAAAAATAAATTCAATCTGCTCGTAAAAATAATAAAAATATACATGTTAATTTTGTTTTGTTTTTGTTAGTTAGTTGAATGCTTTAATGAATTCATAGGAGGTAATTCATTTGAATTAGTTAAGATAGACTAAAATAAATTAGAGTAGCTGGTTATAGCAAGCTAGTGTGGCAAAATGTATAAATAATAAAATAAAGCCATTACTACATACTTTTACAAAATAAAACATATCATTGAAATTATTAAACATAATGCTGACCAGATTTTATTTTTCTAAAACAGAAGACATCATTAAATAGCTAAATAAAACTCTTGGATATTTCTATGATAACAGAAAATATTTGTTTCTGCTCAATGTTCTGCATATCTCTACAATTGTGTTCTTTAAATATTTTTTTAAAATGATCAATGAATGTGCAAAGTAACCTTTTCAAGTTTTAAAAATAAAGTACTTTTATCAAACTGCTTAAAATGCTAATCAGTATTTAATAATAATATGCAGGTATTTAAAGCAAAAAATTACTTAAAATTAAAAGATGTATTTGAAATTTAAAATTAAATGTTATGCATAAAATAAATATTGTTAGCAACTTAAAAAAGCTATTATCCTGAAAAAATGTCAAAAGAAGAAGCTATGGAAATCTATATATTTCACACACACAGACATATATATATATATAATTGTAATGAAAAAAAAAAAAACTTGCGGTATATTTTGTTAAAACATATTAAGTAATTTAATGGTTTATAAATGTATTGCCAAATTTAATGTTATTTTATAATTTTTTCTTTATTGTAAACATAGTTGAATAAACCTGTTTTTGATACTAACATATTATCTTTATTAGAAATTTGCTAATAAAAAAAAAAATCAAGTTTCTTTAATATTATTAAAATCTCAAAATCTTCTATCTTAAGTAATTTTAATTTTTTTCTATATTGAAATTATTTGTATTATTTATGATAATATTTTACAGTGCAATGATTATATATAACAATTAAGGTTAATGTCATATTTCAAATACAGATAAATCTAGGGAAGATAATAATTTTTATTTTAACCCTTGGGCTACGATTGTTGTCTTTTATTAGCTTCAGTTTTAGGGTGAGTGTTTTCTAAATGAGTAATTGTAAATGAATAACTCTATATTTCCCTCTAAAATATTCATTAAAAATATCATAATTGACTTTCTAATAAAAAAACATTAGCAAAACTTTGTTTCAAATATGAAATTAGTATATTTTAACATCAGGTGTATTTAAAAAGTGATTTATTTGGTCAGATTAATGAATTTGAAAAATTTATCATATGATATTATTTTAAGATATTATAAAGGTGAAATAGAAATACAATCTATACTGATTTAAAAAAAATAACACCATGTAACATTTGAAGTTAATGTAGATTTCTGTGAGTGATAATAGTTAAATGAGTAAAAAATAATGAGGCTCACAACAACCTAGTAAATTTTAGACATAACGGAAATTATAAGTATATTAACTTTATGAGTTGTCAATTTGTTAGCATTTTGTCATTCACAGTTAAATGTGCTTGGTAATACAAGCTATAAAAATTGTGTAATAATATTCATGAGTATTGCATTATTTGAATTAACTTACATTGTAATGTATGATAATTTCTTTTTATGTACATCATCCTAAATAATAATTTGAAAGACATTGAGAAATTTCATAGTTGGTTATATTTATTTGATGTTATTTAATAATATGACAATATTTACTCTTTCATAATATTATTATTTAACTCTGTCTGTATTGCCTTCCAACCCTGACATATTTGAATTTATAATAAAGCATTGTAGAAAGTATATGATAACAAATATGAATTTTGGATTAATGTAGTATTAAAAAGCAAAATTCATTTCAAAATGTTTAATATAAACCTAAAGTTTTGTGCTCATTGATGTGTTTGCAATGTATTATTTAATGATATAGAAATGTAAATAGAATAGTCATATCTTATCAAATGATTAACCATACATATATTAAGTTATTTCATGTCCAATGACATGAAATCACATAAAAAATAAAGTACTAAGAACTAGTATCTATGCTCTTAAAAATAATGTAATTATAGAAAAATTAAATCATAAAAATAAATAGCTGTAGAATTAAAGTAAAACATGAATTTAATTAAGTACTATGGAACTAAAATAGATATACATTAAAAAATAGTAAATCTTTGCTAATATAAACTATTAAAAGAAATTATAAATATATGACTTTTTTCACATGCGTTAGTGAAGCTATAATAATACTATAATGTGTAATAGGTCTGCTTAGTGCTTTCAAGATTTAATGTTCAAATCTCAAACTCATAGCTATGAGTATGAGATTCGAACATTAAATCTCGAGAGCACTAAGCAGACCTATTACACATTATAGATTCACTAACACATGCGAAAAAAGTTGCAGATTTATAACTACAATTTTTACCAGTGAAGAGAAAAACAATTATTATTAAAAGAAAAGTAATAAAATGGAAACTAGATGTCTACTTGTAAATATTATTAAATTACATTCATATTAAATTGATCACTCATGTTATCATTGATACAGTTGCATTTATTGATATCATAGTTGCACAATAGAAATAGACTTGTAATAAAAGATAAATAATGAATAAAAATGAAGCTATTTGAAGGATAAAAAAGCAGGACAAAGTAACCAATTATGATTATTATTAAAATTCTTATTTTTAGTAATGTAATGATAATTATTTTTTATATTCCAAATTTTAAACAAATGTTGGAATACAAATACAATACTAATTATCTTTTATTTTATATGTCAAAGCAATGACGAGGAAGTGAACCCAGGACAGCTGCTTGAAAAGCAGCTATGCTAACCGATAGGCCACCAATGCTTGACAATTCTAATTATCTGTTAAGTTCTGTATGAACATAGTTGTTTCAATAAAAGATAAACAAAATAGATGACTGTTAATATATATATATATATATATCATAATTATTAATCATTATCAACCCACTGCAGGATGAAGGTCTCTCCAAGTTTAATCCATCTTCTCCTATCTTTAGCTTCTCTTCTCCACATCACCCCTGCACACTTTCTTATTTCATCCATCCACCTCACATATGGTCTCTTTCTGGGTCTTTTACAATCTCCTGGAATCCAGTTTAAAATTTCTATTGTTCATCTATTATCATCTCTTCTAGCAATATGTCCAGCCCAACTCCACTTCAATCTTTTAATTTTTTCAATGAGGTCAGTAACACCTATTTGTTCTCTTAACCATACGTTGCATTTTCGATCTCTTCTTGTTACTCCCAACATACATCTCTCCATACTTCTTTGAGTGGTCTGAAGTCTCAGTATTGCTCTTCTATTAAGTGTCTAAGTCTCAGATCCATGAGTAAGAACTGGTAAAACACATTAATTAAAAACCTTCCTTTTCAAACACATAGGTATATTTCCATTTAGTATGAAGTTATTTCTACCAAAAACACTCCAAACAAGTTTAATTCAATAGTTAATTTCCTTCATTATGTTTCCATCTGTATTAATAATCTGACCAAGGTATTTGTAACTGTTAACTTCTTCTAATTCATCATAATCAATCTTTATTTTCATATTTTGAGCAAATTGATTAAACATTACTTTAGACTTTTTAACATTTATCTTTAGTCCTACTTTCCTACTTTCATCTGATAATTCCTGCAGCTCTGAAGCATGATTTTCAAAAACAACTACATCATCTGTGAAATCTAAACGTCTTAAATAATCTCCATTTACTTTCACTCTTTTAGTTTTCCATTTTAATCCACAAAATATTTCTTGCAGCACTGCTGTAAAAAGTTTTGGAGATATGGAGTCACCTTGTCTTACACCTTTCTCAATGTTGACTTTCCCAGTATCATTATATAATCTAATTGTTGCTGTTGCATTTTTATACATATTCTTTAAAATATGACAATATCCTGGATCTATACCTTGATGATCCAATGTTTTAATCACTGAAGAAATGTTTATAGAATCAAATGCCTTTTCATAATCTACAAATCCAAAACATAATGACAACTCATATTCATTTGTCCTTTCTATAACTTCTCTCAATACCTGGATATGATCTACTGTACTAAAACCACTTTTAAATCAGCTTGTTCTCTTGGATGGTGGAAATTCAATGTTCTCTGTAGACGAGTTGTAATTATCTTGATAAAATTTTTATATAAAATTGATAAAAGGCTGATAGGTCTGTAATTTCTAATATATTCTTTACCATTATCACTTTTTTTAAATATTAATATTATTACTGCATTCTTCCAATCATCTGGTACATCTTTATCATTTAGACATTTGGTATATAACTTTGCTAAAATTTTCTCAATTTCTTTACCTGTTTCTTTTAATATATCAATTATAATTCCATCATTACCTGTAGCTTTTCCTTTCTTCATACATTCATTCTGGGCAATTTGGAAGATGTAATAGATATAGGAGATACTTGTTCTTTATTACTATATAATTCTTGATAAAAATATTTTACCAATTTCATGATGTGATCTCTCTTTTTAGTAATAATTACATCTTTTTTTTCTTATTGCAGATATAAATTTTCTACCAATACCAAAATGTTGTTTTACATTCTTAAGACTTTTATTTTCTTTTACAGCTTTCCTTGCTAGTTCACAGTTATACTTTCTTATATCATTTTCAACTCTTTTCCGCACTATTTTACAAAATTCAAGATATTCAATTTTTTTTAATGCATCGTTTTTGTATATCTTCATATTTCTTCTTTTCTTCATAAATTCTCTAGTCTCAGTAGAAATTTTATTGGTCAATTGCTGCTTTTTTCTACCAGCTATCTTTGTTGCAGTTTTTAAAAGTGTATCAATTATTTTCATATTAATTTCATTCAAATCTCAATCATGTTCAAAATCTACTAATACTTGGAAACCGATTTGTAAGTTCTAATTTAAATTCATTAGAATGTTTCTGAAGATTAGGAATATCAACTGTAAATATTATTTTTCTTAATAATTTTTGTCTCTCTAGTTTTACATTAACACAGATCTTACACCTTACTAATCGATGATCACTTCCTGTGTTAAATTTATTAAGAACACTACAATCTTGAAATATGTATTTCCTGCTAGTCAAAATATAATCCAATTCTGCAGTACCTTCATTTGGATGTTTCCATGTCCATTTCCTTTTAACATTTTTCTTAAAAAAATAATTCATGATATAAAGTTTTTTTTTTTCTGCAAACTCCACAAACTTATGTCTTCTCTCATTTCTATTGCCATAACCAAAATTACCTACAGCACTTTCATCTTTCATTAGTTTACCAATTCTAGTATTAAAGTCTCCCATAACAATTTTAAAATGTTGTTTACTCTGATCAAAAACCTTTTGTACATCCATATAAAAATATTCTACTATTTCATCACTATGAGAACATCTTGGAGCATAAACCTGAATTATCTGCATTTGGTATCTGCTATTAAGTGTATAACTAATCTTGCCACTCTGTCTGATACACCATAAATCTCCACAATATTGTTCTTCCACTTTAGTATATGTCCACTATTGTTCTTCCACTTTAGTATATGTCCACTTTTTAAATCAATTGGCTCTTCACCTTTTTTTCTAACTTCACAAAGTCCAAAAATGTCCCATTTAATTTAAGAGAGTTCTTCTAATTCTTGCAATCTTCCTTCACTGGAAAGTAATCTGCAGTTGTAAGTATCTAAATAAAAAGTCATCATCAAATGGAAGCCTGCACTGCAATCACAGAATTCTTAGCACCCTCCGTCTTTGGCCACAAACCATTGCCTTGGTTAGTGACTTTACAGCCTCCTGGAAATAAGGGCTATGCTTTATTTTTGTCTGTCACAATTATATATTGGAAAAATATTTATCATTTACATGAACATTCATTCTGCCATATCAGGCACTGAGAATAAAGACTATGGTGTTTCTTGATCATTAAGTCGAAGGTAAAAAGCCAAGAAACTCCTCATGCTGGCTAATGCGTGTTGGTGAGCAGTGCATCCAGGTTCATATACTATATGAATAATCACATAGTAATAACAGCTGCAATGACAAGAACATAAGGAGTGGACATTAGCACTTTGCCCTGCTTGGTTCCTTCAAGGCATCCAAGAGGAATCAAATGGTCTCCTTTCAGTTAATAGCAAACTCCTTTCTGCAGCCCATATATATATTGTGACCTTTTATTTAAGTTCCTGTTCCAAAAATTTAAATCATGATAATATATTTGGCATTAACATCTTAATAAAGTGACCTTTACATTAAAACTGTTTTGAATGCACTAGGAAATCTGCTTGAGGGGACATGAGATTTCAAACCCAGTGTAGGTTTGAAACTAGGGATAAAATAAGAATTTAAAAATATTGTTATTAATTGGGAGATCAATATATTACCATTTTATTATTGTTGAATAGCAATTGAAATAAATAAATAAGTAAATTAAATTTGTAAATCTTGTAAAATGAATCGTTACAGTTAATTCTTAAGCATATTTTTAGTAGTGAATTGAAAATAGTTTTTGATATTATGGTGTAGTTATTAAAAATGAAGCTAGAGGGTGTAATGTTAATATATTCACACTAAGATTATTGATGCATTTATTACCACAATTCCTTGTAAAACAAGCTATATATAACTTAACAAAGTTGTAGAGCGGGGTGATTAAGACAAAGAGAACTAAACAACAACAGACTTCAACTTTGAACTTCTAAAATAAAGAGAAAAAAAGCTAAAAAATCAGAAAAATTGGGAATTTAATTGAATAAGGATTATAATATATTGTTATCTAAAATAATGGAGTAAAAATCTTCAAACCTTGCTATTGTTTTAAACACCAGTTTCTGTCAATTGATGATTCCTGAAGGTCAGACTGGAAAATAGAAATGAAAGGCATGTGGTAAAGTCCTTGCCTAAATAATGATTACTTCAGATACAGAACAATTCAAGAAAATGTAAGAAACTATTTTTATTTTATTGATATTGGTTAATTTTAAGATTTTAAAAGTGATGCATAAATTATTTGAACTTAAAATAAAATTTTGACAATGTTGATTTTCGAGCGCTATTATTATTATCCAGCAGAACAATAATATACTTGCAAATTAAAATGTCAAGAAAAAAAATTAATTTGAGATAATTTTGAAGATAAGTATTATGATATATATATATATAGTAAATAAATTAAAAAGTCATTTTTGAATCATCTAACTTTTAATAAAGTAAAAGGTAATTGCGTGATTTTATTCTCTATTCTCATCTACTAAATTTTCCTAGCGCAAACTTGTGTAATGATAGAAATGAACGATTGCAGATTTATTAAAAATGCCCAGGATATCATACCTGTAATTGAATAAATTCCTTTTAATAAATGCTAAACAGTTATTACTTTGGCAAGGGAAATAGAATAAAATAATTTTTTACTTTTAAATTTTTACAGTGCAATGCGTATAAATAAAATTTTATAAAAATGTCTGATAAATGTCCCAATTACTTAAAGTGTTACAAATATTACCGTGGAGGAAAGAACAGAATTGATAAATTATTTTTTTTTAAAAAAGGTAAATATGTTAATGGCAATAAAATTATAAAGTCATTTTCAAGGAAAATCATCTGGATTAAAATGTAAATTAACCGATTTTAGTTATAATCCACTTGAAACATTTACATCTTGTCTTACTATGTTAATATTGAATAAATCAATAAATGTATTTAAAAAGTTTGTTTTGGAGAGTATATAAAGTTATTAAGGAAAATTATCTAGAGAAAAGTGGATAAACGGATTTTAATTATGATACACTTGAAGACATTTTAATATTGCCTTATTATATTAGTATCAAACAGTATAATAAAAATATATATATACATTATCTGGAATGTTTTTTCATCATAATATTAGTTCTTATTTTAACTCACAAGGATGATGAATAAGTTGGATGAATAGGATAAAAATTTAATGGAAGAAAATGTTCTTTTATTTTTTATTATTGCTGTATTAGTTTATAATACTTATGTAATGTGTTATTTGGGAATTTTGTTTTTAAACATATATGTTTTATTGTGGTATGAAATATATATTCAGTTAAAAAAATGTGGAAAATATATACATCTATGACAAGTATTTTTATTTTTTCTGGGTTAAGGGAAAACATGATAATATATACATCATTCATCTAGACAGAGAGAAAGAGAGATTTATTTCTCATATTTTTTAACAGATTTTAATATTTTATTAAAGGTGAACAAACAAATACTATAATGATCTAATTGCATTCTTATATGAAATAATTATTATGTTTTTTTACTTATAAAGTTTGCCTATGAACTTGTCCACTTTGAATACAAATGCAGGTTGGTCTTTATTGCTTAAATATGTTGTGCTCTCTCTAACAAAAGTATAATGGTCATTTTAAAATAATTAATGATCATTATATATATATATATATATATATATATATTGGTTTGTTTATTAATACATTAATGGTTCTGCATTGTGAAATGGAATATGTATATCTTCACTGTTATTGTTAGTATTGTTTTACCTTGCTATAATATTGAGAATGGTTTGTGATAGTTTTTTTTAATTGATAAGTAAGTGCCACCTACTATAGCATCAAATAAAATAATATTAGTAATAATATTGAGCATGGACTGATGGAGAATTGCTCATTGCTGATACCATGAGAGAATAGTATGGCAGAGGCTGAGTAATAATAATTAATGCATGGTTAGATAATTAATCCCAAAAGAGTATATCCATGGTTTGAATTCTATTTTCCATGATGAGGTAAAGCTCACATGTGGATACCCATAAAGAGTTGGTAGAATTAGCCATATTCTTATATAACTGTCATGTTGTTTTATAGAGTCTCCCTTTATTGTTAGATCCCTCATGATGATATAGAGTTAGTTTTTCCACCATGTTTGGTAAAGTTTTATATTGCAAAATCATACAGCAAGGATAAAATAATGTTGGATTAAAAACACTTATCTATCCATAGTGTTATCTTAATTGTTATAGTGTTTTATGATGTTGAAGGATTTTTATCAGTGTATGGACAGACCAAACCAGGATATATTAATGATTGTAGAACTTTTAGATGTAAAATCAAGAGTTGCACAAGGCAGTGTGGATTTATCTTCATCGAATAATGATTTGAAAATGGATTGGTAAGATCAGTTAAGTATTCAATAATTAAATTGTGGACATAGATAATGTTTTAATGACATGTGTATTTGACTTTTGTTGTCTGTTCTTACTTTAATATACCAAACCTATTCATTTCAAATTTTAATCAGTTATTAATTGTGCGGAATATGATAATTGCCCTCATCATATTCTGATAAAAAATGGCTTTGATATAATGCACTCCTTTATAACTTTTGAATTCCCAATTTAAAATTTGTACATACCATAAGGTCCTAAATACACTGTTATTTTTGTAATTTAAGTGCTAGTTGAGTTTCAATAAGGTTTCATTATACTTATTCTTTAAAATAGGCTAAACAGTAATAAATGATACTGTGAATATCATTGTATAAGCTGGTTGTATTGACTAAGAATATGGTCAATGGGATACTGAGTATTTTCCCATCCCTGAGTTTAATTTATTATATTGGTTTTATTTCATGCTATGTCTTTGAATTAAAATTTGTTAATATTGTAAATAAAGTTTGTTGTGTTTAAAAATTTATTTAGTTGCCTGTAGTCTTATTGCTAATCACCATATATACACTATTATTGTTATTGCTATTGACCTATCAGAAGATTATAAATTGAAATCATCATCGATCAATATAGTACTATTAACTATATTATGCTATATCATAATAATTTTGTTAAGCCTTATAATTTATTAGTACATCTAATGCATCATCACACAGTAATCAAAATGTTAATAACTTAGAGTACAGATTATTTTAAGTAATAGAAACATAAATATAATATTGATTTAATTGGTTTAGTTGAACCCACAGAGCTATCATTCACTGATCTTGATCACATGGTTTATCATTATTTGAGAAAAGGAATTTGGTAAGTTATTGTGTTAATTTTATTAAAACGTTATTTCTATTTCTTAAATATTAAAGTTATAAGAGTTATTGAGCTCATAAAGTTTATGTGTAACTGCTAAATATAGTTCTTAATTTGAGTTTATATCGAGAGCTGTTATGTGCATTCTATTCAGGTAGTGGTAGAATCCCTCTCACTGACCCAAATATATTTTGTATAATTATTTTGAGTGTTTGAACCCTGAGAAAAATTAGTTGTTAAGTTGCAAGGTAGAATTTAAATTTGTAATACATTTTATATCTAGATAATTATTATAGTTGAACTTGAAATAGATGACTTTCACTGTTTTATGAAAGTCAACCAAACTTTAAGGTAAATTACTTCTTTTTGGAATAACATGTATAGTTTGTTTTAACTTCATGATTAATATTCTGGTTGTGTCAAGCTTAAAATCCCTATTTAGCTTATCTTTTTACCATTTAATACCATATTAGTTTATAGTTTAAGATTTCAGTCTCCATCATTGACATTGTTCTTCAATTACATTTTGATCTTTCTTTTATTTATTCATTCTCATCTGACATTAATTCATTATCATAATTGATTATTCATACATTAACTTTTATTCTTTTATCATCTTAACTATTCATTAACTCTTATTCTATCATAATCTTAATCATTCATTATTCTCATACATCTTCGTTCTTTTCTCTTTATTCTTACTCATTTCATTCCACTATTTAATTATTACTTCTTTCCATCATCCATTTAGTCATCTACATCATAATTTACTTATCATTTCATTTATACATTTAATTTCATAATCATTCCAGAGATATAATTATTAGTTATTTATTGTTTTGGTGAATGTCAAATTTAACTCATCATCTTTGGTTTGTGTGGATTTCAAATGTGGTTTGACCAGAAGTTATTATCTTTATTAATCACCTTGTGATCTTTTTAAGATCTATAGTTTCATGCTAGTTTTATTCAATACAGGAATCATTTCATTAATTTAACCTTTTTGTTTCTTTATGCTTATAGTCTTGATAATGAAAGTATGATAGGTTGCATAGGAGAATTTAGTCACTAAAACGTGCAGCATGATTCGTTTATGACCAGCAGTTAGACCTGTGAGAAGGTTACAATATATATATATATACATTATGTTTAACGTTTTTATGGCTATATGATATAAGTACAATAGTTTTTTTGGTTTAATTAATACCCAACCTTATCACAAAATAGAAATCACCATAATGGTGGATGCTATGTTGTTAAAACATTGGAAATTAATCAAAACTAACACATGGATTAACCCTAAAACTATTGTATATATATATAATCATTAAAATAAATCAATACTTAAACAGTCCCAATATCAATAATACTTAATAATCTCAATTTGTTGGTGATCAAGGCAACATCATTTTAACAATAAAGAATGGAAGTGGTACTCTTGGATAAAGGAAGAGGGAATTATCTAAGTTTGAAGCTATAAAACATGATAAATAGGTTGAAGGCTAATTGATAGGTAACCTTACAGAGAGTTATATATGTTTGAAGAGAGAAAATATTGGTAACTAATTGCTATTATACTAATAAAGAATTGTTCTAAAATTTAAATAGAGCTTTATCAAGTATGAAGATTAACAAAGCATTCTCAAAGCATGGCTTTGACTATCATACATGTTATAACAGCATAAATTGTGTTTATATGCTGATATGTGTGATTGAAGAAGTTGTATAAATAGTGTAAGACCAAGGGTAAAAATGTCATTAAATAAACATTAAATCCTTAGTTTGAGATAATTATAATATATTAAAATATAATACATGTGAAATATTTTTACAATAATTATATTGATAATTATTTATTTAGCATTTAAAATAATTTTGAAGGGAATTTTATTGTTTATCTGATAGTGGTTGTATAACATTTATGCAACCAAGGGTTGTAAATCAGTGTTGATCAACAATCAATAGTCAGATAACATTAATTAGTTTTAATCAGTGATAGTGAGTGTGAAAAAATATGTCAAAGTTCTGTGAACAAAGTTTTCATCAATCCTCTTAAGAAAAAATATTTTGTAAAAACACTTAATATAGTGGGATTTGAACTCAGGATTTTTTAGTCTATCCACTTCATCTCAAGGGTTAGGTGAAAAAGATACAAGATCACCAATATACATACATTGTGCAAAAACAGAACTCATAAATTGAGCCAGATCATAATCTCCCTCCACACATATGATTAGTGCTTGGTTTATATTAACATAGCAATTCCTTAAACTTTAATCGACATAAATTTCTATCTTAATACAAACCAAGCACTGATTGTATATATGTGTGGAGGATAAGGATTTTGCCTAACTGATGAGTGCTGGTTCTGCATGAAATATGCATATTTTGGATTGTGTATGTTTTTGCATGTGTGTGGTCACGTGTATTGATTTTTTGAGATGGAGTGGAGGATGAATAGACTGAAAAAATCCTCAAATTTCTCTAATTACATATATAAAAAACATTCAGTATAAGCAAATTACGCCCTGCCTTAGAATTAATATGGCTAGTTAAATATATATTTCGTAAAATATTTCATATACCTATTGGGATCAATTTACCATTTTATCTAATAGAAAAGATGACCAAATAAATGATAAAAAAGTTTTATTTACTCATCAAAACTATAGATAGTGTAACAGTCAAGTTTGTACATTCGCGTAACAGAATTCAGAATCCAAGCAAAAGAGACCGAAGCTGACCAGACCAGGACTGTGACATCCCAAGTCCGACCACACTTCAACTCGTAAGCCAGTACTCCAAGACTCAAGACCCTACGAATGACCACCTTGAAATTACACGTAGCATACCTTTTTATTCGCGGCCGACATAGGTCAGGGAGAAACAGTGAGACACATAATTAAATTACAAATTGATCATATCTAACGAATAGCTAACTTAATGGAGACCTTCAATAATGCACATTCTATAACATAATGAGAATTGGATTGAATAATGAAACTGAGAGTGGATTAGGTTAATTTACTAAAGTTTAATTTTTTCATTAATAAGTTTTATCTAACATATATATATATTACAAATTTTAAACATGTTAAATGCACGCAGGCATTTAATGGCTGATGAGTTTGGACAGATTCTTTGATAAGATTAATAAATAAATTTACATTTTAAATAAGATGAACGCAGCAGTTATTCATCTTACAATTTGTATACAATTATTTTACGAATTTATATCTAATAAATGCACGCAGGCATTTAAATAAATAGCTTATCACTACGCCATGTCTATCGTGTAACATATGCGGACTCCTCTTGGTGTGTGGCTGAATACTAATAATTAAACTAAACCTTGGTCAACACTTACGGTAGACGTTTCTCGTCTGTTTATATTTATTTATTTAGCCTAAATAGGGCTGCAATAACTTAGATTGACCGGACTTTTAAGAATATCTCAGCCAATTGCTGAAAGAACTAAAATAGGGAGGTAGAGTTGGCTGCTCTGGATGTACTAATGCACTATAGCACCAGCAATACAATAATAAAGTCGCTCTGCGGATGGATTGGTAGATCAAGGGTTTCTGCGACAAACGCCGGTACCCTGAAAACCGATCGTTAAGCTGCATGAAAAGGAACAAATAGTTCAGAAAGGCGGGGGACTTACGTGCTAACCTGGCCTTAAACTCAGGCTTCGCGACTGCTCTACCCTATGAGAGGAAGATGTGCTGGCTTAACCGAGGCTCCATCTTATTTACGTAAATATACGTGGCAGCAAAACGAGAAAATATTAAAGTGAATAAATCACATCCGCCAAGCAAAGCATTTGTAAAATTTATATTCTATAGACAAGAACAATAGCTTATTAGCTTAATCAAATAGAAGCCAACTCTTAGGTAGCATGATAAAATATATGCTATAGATGGGAATTATTACAGATAATCTTTGCTGTTCCAGCTAATTCTAATTTGTTATTGATCAAATGACAAGTATTTAAAAGGAGGGAAAAGTATATTTGATGGGGTTTACTAAATAACTTAAATAGCAAATATACTTATAAATATTTATCAAGGTTAGTCTATTTCTTAGTATTTAAAAATTAAACCTCACTAAAACAAGCCACATTGCAAAAATTTACAATTAAACAATTATCAAAAAAAAAAATTAAATAATAACGAGCGAGTCGTTACTATTTTCTTAAGAGGGTTTCGAAACAGCGCACAGAAATAAGATTATAAATAATTACGTGAAGAGGTTTTAATTAATCTCTTCTTAAAATATTAAAATTTAGTATTCGCTGTTTCGAAGCGTCAGCATATCATAAAATAAATATAACAAATATTAAAAACTATGTGAAAAAAAATAACTAGAGACATGACTGCAGTGATAGTTTAAAGTAGAAACAATTAATTTCTTAAGGATGGAAATTTTAAAAGCAAGTGAATCATTTTTAAAACAATAAAAGAAAAGCTTTAACATTAAAATATATTGAGTGGTTAGTTAGCTAACTAGAATTTAAAAAGGTAGTTTGAAATTATACATAAAATATACGGAAAATATACAGAGCTCAGCAGTTTAAAGTGATTTACCGGTATTATTAGGTGCTTGAGCTGGAGCTTGGTGAGTTTCCTGGGCGGCTTGCGGCATGCTCTTCTTTTACGGGTGGTCTGTAGATATTATAGCGGCATTCTTCTTCTTTTCAGTTAGATGGTATAACGGCATTCTTGGTTATAAACGGTGTCGGATGGAAACGAACCCGTCGCCTCCTTACGGAGTGACAGCTAAGACGGCCAAACTAGCCGGACATCTCAGTTCAAAACTAATTTGATTTTTTTTAAAATATAAAATGCGCTTCAAAATGGAGTCTCTTCTCAGTATATAGATCTCAGTAGTCTCCCTTGTATTATAGCTCTCAGTAGTCCTTTCCCGCTCAAAATATGGCCCATTTATATCTTTTCCTTATCAGCTTAACACCTTTAGGAATTTGTCTTTGCTTCATGATTACATTTTTTTAAATTAATTTTGTTAACATACAATCTGCTTTCAAATATGCTGATAAGTTTCTGAGGTGTTATAACTTTGACTTAATTCCGTTTTAATTAAATTCTAAAAACATGTAGTTTTGATCTTAAATATTTGATAAGCTATTAAAATATTTCAGTTATAACTTTTATGGTTATTTTGTAAAACTATTTTGCCATAAACAATTTTAATCCAAAAATAACTTAAATGTTTATATCTGACGCAATTTCAATTAGCCAGATTTTAAAATGACTTTTTAATTTGACCAAAGGTAGGTGCGGTCACTAATTAAATACTTGTTTACGACAGAATATGTTTCTAACCAACTTTTAATTCTAAGAAAAAAAGAATCTTAATTTTTAAAGAAGACTTCTCGGCACATTTGAAAGAAAACCTTTTTAACATTTTTAAATAAAAACACATTTTAATGTTTTAAATCACGCCACCCCTATATACATTACACATATAGGTTGGATTATATATCCACATACGAATTAAAATAATAAATTTATTAATAAATTGAACCTTATCATTATTTAACATAATAAAAGTATTTTATTAAAATAAACGCGATATTAATAATAATACGCTATAATTCTATCAAACATATCTAATTATAGCGTTGTTTCGTATGTAAATATATAATGCTGTTCAGACAGCCATGACAGCAAATTGTAGTTTTATTTTACATATTATAGTTTAAATGAGATTCGAATCTAACACAGACGAGTGGGCTACTAGATTGATGATGAAACGGCAAGGGATTAGGAGGTTTCCGTTTCAATAGATATTTTCTTTCTCATGCGTCATAACATCAACCGGGAAGCGAACCCGCTATCCTGGGAACAACAGCTTGTAAATGCAACTGTCGCTTTCCTCTCGACCACCAATGCTTGACAACTATAGATAGATTTATAATGATTAAGATTATTAAAATATACTAGATATCGGGAGATCTATTTTCTCTACTAATAATCAAGAAGTAAGTAAATTTACCCATATGAAAGGATCCATACGTTTCTATCAAAATATTGTTAGCAGAATATAAGCCCAGAAACTTTTAAGTCTTGGTCCCAATGATAAAAAATGAAAATTATTTTATTTTCCATTAAATCTGCCTGAATGAAATTATCTCTGATAATTAATGCTAATAAAACAGGGATGTGAAAAACAATAAAAATATGATTAACGGAATTAACCAAAATTAACAGAAAAAAAAAGAATGAAACAACAAACTATATATATACGGAATATAAAATGGAATGAAAGTATATTTACGCACAGCAATTGTTTTAAAATATTTTAATAGTGTTGTGTGTATAATTAAAATTTCTTAGCCATGTGTGATGGGTTAGAGACTATATATTTATTAACATTAAAAATGCATTTTAATACGCATCTGTTTTATAATTTTAAAATATTAAGTTTGAATCAAAGAGGGAAAGTGGGATTCACATAAAAAATATTGATAGATTTATCAGGATTTACATATAATGTAATAGAAATGTAAATGTCAAATACCCATATAGAAAAAAGCAAATCTTTTTTTTATTAATACTTATGCTATAAACGTGGATTGCAACATATAAGTGTGTGTGAATACATGTTATAAACATAATACATTTGAGAGACATGTATAGAGTAAGCTAAATGGAGGTAGAAGTAATATATTCAAAAAGTAATGTGTAATAAATTTTATTGTCATATAAGTAAAGTTAAAATAACTTAGTTTTATTTATAATCACATAATAAATATACTATTCTAGGTTGCACATTGATGGGCTTTCCATCTATCAAAAAGGAATGATTTTCAGATGAGCCACTCTTAATAAATATATAACTAGCTTCATACTTGAAAGAATATTACTCATATCACACTTTCTTTTTTGGTCATTTTTTTTTAGATAGTAATTTGTGATCTAATAAATGCAGGACTTTTTAAGCAAATGTTTACACTTTGTGTATAAATGAAATTGCTTTAAAATAAATAACTGGAAATAATTAGTACAATCCCTGGAACATAAATCCAAGTAACACAATACTTACATGCATATGAAAAAGTGAAGCTTATTGATAGCCAAGAATTATACGGCTAAGCACTTTCAGAGAACTTAAGTCTCCCTATTCATAGCCTACTTTAAGCAGAGTTTAGCAGTAATTTATGCAAAATTTATGCAAAGTTTTCTTTCATATAGACCATTTTTTAAAGATTGCAAAGTGCAATTCTTTTTGGTTTATTGCACAGTTGTCATTTGCAATAAAGCATGCCTCCTTAATCTTTTGTTTTATATCATTATGTTTTGTGTATAGTGCCCTTGCCATAGTGGATTCGCATACATGGCCTGTTGTTTTTTGGTGCTAAAAGAATATGGATTTGTTTTTAGTATTATTTTGAGCTCTTAAGTATAAATAATGATGTTGAGATGCTCTGGCTGTAATAGTGGCAATAAACCAAATAGAATCGTGTTTTGCAATCTCTAGAAAATGGTGTTTATGAAAGAAAACTTTGCATAAATTTTGCATAAATTACCACTAAACTTTGCTTAAACTAGGCTATTAATATGGAGACTTAAGTTCTCTGAAAGCGCTTAGCCATATAATTCTTTGCTAATAATAAGCTTCACTTTTTTGCGTAAAGTGCAATTTAAAACTTACCACTAATAGGTGAAGTATAAAACAAGTATTTTATTACATGCATTTATTAAAATTTATCACACATATGAATTTGTCCATATCTCTTGTTTTTTTTGGCAAATAGATGTGTAAGATTCCTACATTAAGTAAACTCAGACTTTTTATTCAATGGAAGCCAAAAAACATAGGCATTACTTTTTAAATATAATTTTGAAAGATAGGTATTTTATTCCATTTAACATGTGAAAATCTGGAGATCATAATCATATAGAAATATGAGATGATGTTGTATTAAATATACATATGATGCAATAAATACTACTAATCAGCTACATTTATGGTAGACAAAATATTAAACTGTTAAAATTTCTTTAACCAAATGAAAAGAAATTAAAAATTGAATTTTTAATTTCAATAACAATCAAGTAACAATATCAAAGCTTTTAAATAGAGAGGAAAAATATTACTAAAATTTTGTTATTAATAAATCTTTGTAAATCAATTTTTTTTTAAAATTAATTAATTGCTTTGTCAATTAATTTTGGGATCAGGAATTATTGAGATAATATTCTACCAAGTGTTAAATGTATATTGATGTTATGTGGTAAAATATTTTGGGTTAAAAATTGGTTTAGTGCCCATTAAACATAATGAAATAATTCATTTTGAAGACCAGTAAAATAATTTTCCTAATGCTTTTATACATTAACGCCTATATTATTTATATATTACTTGAATTATTATATGCATGCTTATGTAAATAAAGTGTTAAAGATCAGAATACCAGCAGTAGTAAATGTTATCCATAGTAGCCCAAACTTATATCTTTACAGTCACCAAATACATGGAATATATTTATCACTATAATGCTACATCTACAGAACTGAAATATGTGTAAGGTCAAAGAGTTACTACCTTATATCACATCATGATGATCATTGTCATTGATTAGTCATCCAATCTGAGCTGAACAACCAATTCTAATGGTTTAATTCATAAGTAGACAAACTAACATAAATATAGTGACAGATTTATTTACCAAATATGATTTATCTCCACTTTATACGATGCCATAAAATTTCATTACAAAATATATAGCTTGATAGAACTGATTTAAAATTTCTCTATCTTCTTCTAGGTGACATAATTATCAGAGTTAGCACTCTGTGTATACTTAATACATGTATTCAAGTTGACTCAATAAATTTCATTGTTTGGTTACTATTTTTCCTATATTGGTATTGCCCTTTTCCAATCAATGAGTTGGACAAGCTCTGTTTAACCTAAAAAACCAACAGATATTATATCAAATTTAGTAAGATATAAATAATAATAATAATTATTATTTGTTTCTCTTTAACTAATCTCAAAGATTAACTTTAGTTAATTAAAATGGTTTATTTAATTTAACTTGAATTAGTTGATAGAATACAATAAACACATTTTTTTCTTCTTTTATTTTTAACAGAAATATGTAAATGAAGAGAAAAGTAATTGGATAAAAGGAAAAGAGAATATTCAGAGAATGTATTTTTATTAATTGGAATACAGACAATATATATATATAATTTTACTGTTAAAATAGTAACAAATACGAAAGCTATTTCTTAAAATTAAAGATAAACAAAAAAAATAAATTAAGATTTTTCATATATAATTCAACTTGCAATGTTGTTGTGTATTAATAACAATATGAGTAGCTAAATTTAAACAAGTCTGTTTGAGCCTGCTGATTAAAAATCTAACTGCTGATTATCTTCCAAAATGCCTATAACTGAAATGTACTGATATTATCAACTGTGACAATAGGAATAACAATTTTAAAGGTCAGTTTACCTGGAAATATTTTTTATTGATTACAGACTATATTAACCTTAGATATAATATTTTACTTTTATGATTTTAAATTGTATAATTATACCATATACGTGTGGAGCAGAATGCTATAATAATGTTAAGATGTCTGCATGATAAAGATTTACTTATATCTCACTTTGAACTTATATTAGAGATAATATCACCACTCTGTGAGTTATCATTTTATTGTTAAAAATAATGTAGCTGTTGAAAGAGAATAACAGCTAACCATATAATTACTTTATGTCTGTCATGACAAATATGGGATAATTGTTTTCTTGCACAATCATTCCGAGTCTTTGACATTCACTCGCTAAATTAAAAGTAATGAAATATTCTAACTTTGGAGTAATGCCTACATAGAAGTAGTGGAGTTTATTAATCTTGAGGAATACTCTAGTTAATATAATGAAATTGGTTAATGTGGAGAGATACTCTATATTTGTATATTGTTGTATATATAAAAAAGATCAGCCTTAAGCATTCATAAGGAAATTATTTAAATGGAGTTGATATATTTTCACATGTTACAGTATTATACATGTTAATCTTTTATAAATATGTCAAATATTCAGAGAGCCTATGTGTGAATCAATTAATTATCGAATGTTCATTATGGGCAGAAACAAAGAAGAATATAATCAAACACATAAAATTCTATACGTTAAAATTGAAAACTATTTAATTCATGTGTTGTATATTAAGTATTAAGAAAATGTGTTATTAATTCTATTGGTGAATATTTAATATACACGAAATATTATGTATTTTAACTTAGTGTAGTTATTTAAACAAGTATGTAGTTTTATTTTGGTTTATATTTTTATATTGTCTTATACATGTATGAAGTTCATGGTTTCTATTCTATGAGGCATAAAATAATTATTTCTTAATTTAAATTAATTAGATTGAACATACGACATAGGGATTGAGAATTAATTATTAGGGAACAGAACTTGTGTAAATGTTTAATGATTATTTAATAAATCTATAATGTATATCAACACCATGTGGCTTAGTCCTGTATGTCTTTCCAGAGTTTTTATGCCTATGCTCATATTATATTTACTAAGTATCATTATTCTGCCCATGTTCTAGGCAGAGTTGGTCATTATCTCAGTTATGTCCCACACTAAAGTACTTGTTTCATTTTATGTCTTAATTAATGCTTGTAAGACTAGATGAGTTGCCTAATTTAGCAGTTTTATAGATGAGGGTAATTTAATGTTTTTTTTTTACTTGGCAAGTGAATGTGTGCACTATTTTATAATGTTATATTGCACTATTTAGTGCTGGTGGTTAATCCACAGAAAGATCTCTTGTCATTTTAATATATTTTTTGTATTTTATTTCTGCATTGATGGCCAGTCCATGGACCATTCTATTATTGTGCTTGTTGCTCTGATGATGGTTAGAAAATCAACAGGGTATTTAATTCTTGTTATTTTTTGTGTGGATAAATAGATCCATAGAAATACCATTGCTATTTGTTGTATAAATGTGCTTGGACAGAGTTTCCATACATTATGATGTTGAAGTTGTTTCCCTCATTTTTATATTGATACAGCATGTTCAGTTATCAACTATTAAAAAAACATTTGATAAATTATTTCTATAATTTATTACATATCAATTGTATGATGTTTCAAGCTGAGTTGAGATTCAAATTTTCTCTTTGATAAATTATCTTCCCATGGCCAGTTTTTACATGTTCACAAATACCAGTTATTACTATTATTATCATAAATCTGGAGTATAGGTGAATGGGTTCTGGTAATGACATATTGGAGATGTTATTTATTAGGTGTCCGAACACATCCTCCCTTATAAGGACTGAAATCAAACGCATTTGTGAGAAAATCATATATTGTGTTTGTTTTGAACTTGCGTATATTATCCATGGATAAACAAGTACATGTGATGGTATTTTATTTTATTTATTTATTTATTTATTTATTGTTGATCATTGTATTAAGAAATTATTTATTTGTATTGATTGAGTCATAAATAAATGTTAATTTTATAATTTAACCTAACAATATAGTTATTTGTCATACATAAAACCAAAAAATCCATCATATTAAATAACTCAGATATTTGAGTGCATATTGTCACTGATAATGCACACAAAGTTTAGAAATTTTAGGAGAATATCTTAATGCTTTTATTCATGGATAATTAGTGATGTACAAAATATAATAAAATCCCATCTATCTTTGTGATCACTTAAGCTTTGCTTTGTTAGTTATAGAATATAATCCAGAATTTGTTACATTTATTGATGTCAGTGATATTGGGACCAAAAGTAATAAATATGTTTGCTAGCCAATATTATAATTGAACCTATTTTTTAATATTATTACTGATGCTTCACCTATTACAATAAGAGTCTCATTGCTATTCATTTGATTTGACTATTTAAATTAATGATGAGGTAATCTACAGTTTATGTTGCTTACCTTCTATTGCAAAGCAAATAACCTACATAATACTGGTGTATTAAAATCCTGAGTATATCAAGCAGCGACCAATCATGTTATGATGCTGATTATAGTTATTATTGTCTTGTTAGACGATCTCTTTTTACCATGTTATAGTTAATATTGATGTAATGGATCATACATTTAATTCTAGAAAAATAATCTTTAGTAGTTTCATAAATCATTCTACTTTATCCAGGTCAACCATTAAGTCTCATGATAAATAAAAATTCTTAGTTTAAGGTTTTGAAATGTATTTTTAAAATACAGTCATTAGTAAGAATAGTTATGAAGTGAATAGTCACAATTTATTTGGGGTAATTTAATATACCTTCATGTAATGCAGTGATGGGTCTTTGCAGTGTACCCTGGCCATGACCAGATTATATCATAATAGTCTTGTGTTATATCATTAGTTTCACCAATTATAGTCTGAGTGGATCTTTCAGTTACAATATATATATATATATATATTGTAATGATCCAAATGAAAGTGGAGATTGAATTTAACCGCAATCTGCGCTACAAGGGCGCCATCTAGGCATTTGAGCCTAGAAAATTTTATAAAGTAGGCAGATACGCACTGCTAAGATTCCACTTTATTTAAATATTTAGACCATTAGCCCATTGCCACTAGCTCAGTGGAGATGCAAAGATAATAATCTATATCTTTAATTTATATCTTAAATATAAATAAATAAAAGCCACTTCCAGAAATTAACACATAAAAATATTTATTTACGCACATATATAATCATTTTAAATTTGAGGAATAAATTTAACATTTTTAGATTTTTATATTAACTTTTAATTTTACATTTAAATAGATAGCAATGAGTTTAATATTTTATTTAGAGAGTTGAGTATGAATAGACTGCATAGATCTGCATTTGAAAAGAATATTCTATCCCTTATTTAACCTTAGGCCAAAAGTTCGCAGTCAAACCAGCGTCAATCCATCTGATACATTTATGTATTCAATGTAGCATGAAAATACAACAGCACATATATACTATACTGTCAGGAATGGACATATGAACAGTATAGTTAGAGAAGACATTGACTCTTGAAAAATACAGGAATGTTACATCTGTATGGCAAGAAGAACAATAAAATAAAAACTCCATAGGAAGGGACCACAGTTCTTTTTGCCAACTTACAATCCCATCCATAGGCAAAGGGTTGGTGCAGTGTATATAGTGATTCTGCATGTAGTGAAACTCATACTACATCTACTAATTACACAAATATATCCAATCCATTGACCTAATTCAACTACAAAATGAATGACCTAAGATTACCCTCCCTTAATATAACTTTACAAAACTATATAGCCATTCATGCCCGACTTAAATTTATCATTTAGATATGTTCACACAGATGAATTTTATAAAATTTGTTTTATAATGTTGAGTATAGATCGGCTGCATAGATTCCATGGTTAAAAACATTCCAGAATAAACATAACCGATCAAAATACAAAGTCATCGATAACGTCAATTGCAGAGGGAATACAAGACCCAATAGCATTCATCATAAAATGCTGCAATGACACCAATGACCTATATATTTCAATCGGATATGAAACAGCAACATAATTAACCACTAACGAATCCATGCAACGTCTACACCCGACTTAAATTTCAGGCATTTAAATAATTTATACAATAAGAAAAAAAAATAGAAATGATTTTTATCAAACGCAAAACTTACAAAATTAAACATTATTAATTGATCTGAAAACTTACAAAAGTCAGATAAAAGTCCATTCAAAATTTAGGGTAGCTTGTTTATTAAACTTGTCAACTCTTGACAAAAGTTCTTAATTAATTTTATGATTTTAACAATTGTTCAGTTTATATAGCTTATGGAAGAAGAGTACAGGTTACTGTTTTTAATTCCCGCAACATCTCCATTGGAAGATCGATCTAATGTTCTGGAGGTGGTTCATGGTATCACAGTCTTTTCATTTTTTAAATAAGTGAGAGAGAACGACAAGTGCATCTTACTGTTCTTCTCACCAAATCAAGTTAAAAAAAAACTTCAGGAAAACTGTATTTCTCTTTTTATAGTATCCACACAGATTCAACCAACAAAACATCACTAATCCATCATTTTTATTAGGGTCCGGGCTGAGGCTTGGTGCTTCCATTGGTCAAGCTAATTTCTCTTTATTCTCTTATCTAATTTTCATCTGACTTTTTAATTACACAAGAGCCCCAAGGCTAGCTTGCTTTTCAATTAATAAACAATCATTTCCATTTACAGATTACAGGAATTAATTAATACCTGTTTTTATTTTTTACTTACGTTATTTCTTTATTAAAATATTTTTATATTTAAATCTTGTATTTTTTTGTAGAAAAGTATGTTCAAATACTTGTTTTTTATTTATAAAAAAAATATTTCTAAAGTTTTGCATCTGTGCAAATATATATACGTTTAACAAACATTTTAATTTTAGCGTTTAGTTTTTTTTAATACATTTGTTTTTATTTGCGAACTTAAAGATTGTATTTTAAATTAATGTAACGGCATATTTATATAGTGTTACAATATATATATATATATATCAATTATAAAACACTCATAAAAACATTATTATTTATGGAGATTTGGATATCTCTTATACATAAGTTAACTGGATTTAATACCTTTTTATTTAGAAATAATATGTTGTGTAAATTTCAAAGTAATAAAATATTCAATATTGAAATATATGCTAATGAATTATAGAATGTAAGATAAACTAGGAAAGATTTTTATATGCATTATATAACTTTACACATAGATAAGAAAAAAAAATATTAAAGTAAAAACATAGATTTCATTACCAAATATAAATAATAATGTAGTATAATTGATAGTTTCTCATTTAATGTTGAATTTAATACTGGACCAAATGCTGCTAGATTAATTATTAAAAAAATGTTGATAAAATCAACAATTGTAACATTATATGAAAAATGGTGTGCCGATGTGGGTTTTGTTACATTTGTGAGTTAAAATGTATATTGAAAAAGACAATTCATGATCATTAACTTTCATATAAAAAATTGTGATGTTTTATGGATGGATTTAAATCTGTATTTGCAGATCATTCAGTTATTGGTGATGGAAGTATTTGTTTTGATAGTATATTTACTTTACACATGAAAAATGATTTGAAGAAATGAAAAATCAAAAAGACATTTTATAAATATATCAACCAATTTATTGTCTGTATTCCAATTATAATATATATATATATATATATATATATATATATATATATATATATATATATTATATATATATATATATATATATATATATAAACAAAAAAATAAAGACTTATAAATCCAATAAATAATATAATATTTCAACCAGAGGACTGGTTTTCATCAGAAAGAAAAAAAAATACACAGTATATAATTATTCAAAACAATACAATAATTAATACAGTAAAAATATTTTAAAAAACAAATATATACTACAATTTAATAGAAGAACTTTCAACTATCTATGTAGTCAATGTCAACTAGATTCAAATTGTATCACAAAAAACATTACAAATGTAAACAAAAAGTAATATGTCATACATCAATTTTCCCACAATACATTAATTTTTATATTGGCAACCTGTCGCTTTTCACTTTTTATTAACATAGCTTCTTTAATTTGCATTTTTTTATTATTTCTTTCAATATATAAAATCTTAACTTTATTAAAATCAAAATCAAAACCATAATTACTTGTTACATTATGATCAAAAAATACTGATGGTGATACATCATCATTTCTAACATTCTCTTGTCTTGATTTTTGTACTCATTTATATAACAACAAATGCTCCTTTGATCTTTTCTCCAATGTACATCAAGATTCACCTTTATATACCTATATATGGCTATGTGTTTGTGGAAAGGCATATATAGGTGAATCTTGATGTACATTGGAGAAAAGATCAAAGGAGCATTTGTTGTTATAAATACGAGTACAAAAATCAAGACAAGAAAATGTTAGAAATGATGACATATCACTGTCAGTATTTTTTGATCATAATGAAACATGTAATTATGGTTCTGATTTTAATAAAGTTAAGATTTTGTATATTGAAAGAAATAATAATAAATGCAAAATTAAAGAAGCTATGTTAATAAAAAGTGAAAAGCAGCATTTGATAAATAGACAGGTTGCCAATATAAAAAATTAATGAATTGTGGGAAAATTGATTATGACATATTACTTTTTGTTTACATTTGTAACATTTTTTTGTAATACAATTTGACTCTAGTTGACAATTGACTACATAGATAGTCGAAAGTACTTCTATTAAATTGTAGTATGTATTTGTTTTTTAAAATATTTTTTACTGTATTAATTATTGTATTGTTTTGAATATATATATATATATATATATATATATATATATTTCACAATATATATATATATATATATATATATATATATAAATTGTGAAATGTTGGCCATTCATATGGCACAATACTGTTGTATGACTTTAATGAGAATTGCTCTTTTAATTTTAACTGTATATTGCTATTTAGAATGGTACATGTCATAAGCTATCCATAGATATTATTTATTTCTATATATTTGTCTTCTGAATATTATAGAATTTATTCCATATTTTTTTGTTTAATAAATATATAAGGGATTTGAACACAGATTTTCAAGCTCCCACATACATGTGAAAAGATAAATGATTTCCAATATACATATTTCATACTGAACCAGCACTCATTAGTTATTCTGGATCAGCATCTTTCATACACATGTATAATAATGGCTCAGTTATTCCGGATCAGCATCTTTCACACACATATATAATGAGGGCTGAGTATTAGCATATCTTTACACTTTAATGGATAGGCTTCAATTCATTCTACCCTCAATCTCTTCAGTCATTTATACCATGGAAAATCTGATAATGGAACAACAAAATCCATTGTTAATGCCAATATTATTGAAATGACCTTGTTAACCTTAAGTTTCTCTCATCCCTCATGCATAGGACCTTGTCCATAAAAATATGCAGAAGAGGGCTGAGCATGAAACAGGCTGAGTTTTTTAATATTTTAAATACAAGTATATTTTATATACATGGAGTCTAGATGTAATGTATAGGATTTAAATACAGACTTTCAAACTTCCTTCAGATATCCACTCTATCTTGTCCAACACATATATATGATCACACACATGTGAAAAAATAAATGATCTCCAATATATTTCCTGCTGAACTAGCACTTATCATTTGGTTAATATTATAATCTCCCTTGATTAGATAAAGATGAACGTTGATAAATATAGCTAAGTACTGATATATATATATATATATATATATATATATATAATCAGTACTTAGCTTATTTAAGATACCAAATCTTCATACTTCAACAGACAGGCCTCAATCCACTTCATCCTTGAATACTTCATCCATTCATACCATTAAAACTCTGATGATGGAACACTCAAATCCTTTGTTAATGCCAATATTATTATCATGTCCATGTTGATTTTAGATCATTCTGATCACTCATTTAACGGATCTTGGTCGTTTAAATACACAGAAGTGGAATGGCCATGACAATAATATTGTAATTTAAAAGCAATTTGAGAATTCCATTATCATATTTTAAATGGTATGGATGACTGAAGAGTTTGAGGTAGGAATCTTTGCTATCTTAATATAAAATGAGCACTGATTACGTATATATGTCTGGGAGATGATGATCTGGACCAAGATATGAGTACTGCATCAGCACATATATATATATATATATATATATCTGCTGATATAGTATATATATATATATATATATTGGAGATCATTTATTTTTTTCTCCTATGTGTGTGGTCATGTGCTCAGTTCCCCATATTACGTCTAGATTATGGGTATACAAAATATAGTTGTATTTAAAATATTATATATATATATATAAATAAAATCAATATGAGTTTGCGATAAGCGAAACAGCTTTTCTTCAAAACTAATTTAAAAATTCAGTCAATTTCCTTTTTGATTTTCATAGTATTATTTACATTTTAAAAAACTTTTTTAAAAAAAAAATGTAATAATTAAAATAATTTTACATAGAAATCTATTTATATTTTTCTCTTCTCCCTCTAACTACATAAATATATAAAAAAGATGTTATAAAAACCATTTGCACTGTATATATTCTATGCTACCCATCCTAATTTGAAAATCAATTGGCTAATAATGTGATTTTAGGAAAACAGCCTAATTCAGGAAATCTTTTAAGGAAACAAGACGACATGTTTGTAAATTGGTTAACTTGACAATATTTTTGATGTAAACAGCAGAGATTGATGGATTAGATGTTTTGCAAAATCGTGAATTAAAATTAGTGAAAAGGCAAAGCAAAATTATTCCTATAAGAATTTGTATTTTCTTAATAATATATTGTCACTGAAAGTCAAAAACAAATTAAAATGGAATATTGTTAATGTTTTTTATTTTTTATTTTTCATATAATATATATGTATATATATAAACAATGTTTTTAGTTAGAATTTGTATATATTTTATTTTACTAAAAAAAAAAATCATGCCAATGATAAAGATATACGTCTCATATTTACTTTAATATTATTTTATTAAAACACGATTACTGTCGAAAACATGTTTTATAAAACATCTTTTCCCTGTAAGAACATTCATTTTAGCATATAAATGTATATAATTAAGAACGTGCTACTAAGCTCTAAACAATATTTTTTGTTTTTTATTTTTTTTATGATAAGTGCTACTGCAAGAAAAGGCATTCAAATCCTCTCTATCTAGGATTGTCCCCACTCCCAGACTATTCAGGACCATATGATTTTTTCAGTTGGAGAGCTGACTTTAAAGACATGTAGATGTTTAAAGGTTTCAGATCTTATTGAAAGTTGACTATTAGATAAATGCTTAGCTTGAGTTGATTTCTTAAATTTGGTGTCCCATCTCATCACTGAAGAGAGCCATAGTTTGAAATTAGACCATTCAGGACCATATGATTTTTTCAGCTGGAGAGCTGACTTAAAAGACATGTAGATGTCTAAAGGTTTCAGATCTTATTGAAAGTAGACTATTAGATAAATGCTTAGCTTCAGTTGGTTTCTTAAATTTGGTGTCCCAACTCCTCACTGAAGAGAGCCATAGATTGAAACTAATCTGGGAATGGGGACAATCCTAGATAAAGATGATTTGAATGCCTTTTCTTGTAGTAGCATTTATCAAAAAAAAATTAAAGAACAAAAAGCTTGTTTAGAGATTATCACACTCTTAATTTTACATACACACACATATATAACGCACGTGACATCTGATTTTCTATTATATATATATATATAACTTTTTTTTTGCTTAAAGCAGGCTAGGTAATCTAAAATAATCCAAGGATCATATTAAAAACAATATCTGAGAGCTGCATCCAAAATAATAAATACAATATTTATGTTAAATTATTGGAAAATCCTTCAGTTAATTAAGTTCAATGGGCTTTTCAGAAAATATCATTAAAATACTTATCGTTTTTATAAATTTTTATTGAAACTGTAGACAAGATACACTATTTATTTGTAATATATCATTTATAAAGAGCTTTGTTATAGGCATTATTTACTAAACTACTTATATCAATTTTGATAGTTGTTGTTATCAACAGCAGTATCGAAATCTCTAAGCAAATATAGCGTGCCTACACATACATATATATTCTCAATAATTTTAATAGTTTCTTATCGTTTTTTTATTTGCTATAAACTAATAAACTAATATTAAATTTTTCAAATATGTTATACACTAATATTAAATAATTTTTATAAATATGTTTTGTGCTGCATATCAAACTATATCAGAATAAGTGAATCAATATGTTTTTTTTTTTAAAAAAAAAAAAGTATTATATTTGAAAATTAATATATTTTCATAACAGGCAATGACTGAAAAATAAGGAACATAATTTATTTTGGAATAAATCTAAATAAAGTCTGCATAAAACACATTTGTTATTTATTATTATTATTATTGATTCTAGTGAAATTTATATATAAAAAGAGTTGTTTTGACTACATTACATTGATGAGGGCAAAAACCCATTCACCTAAAAATACTTTTCACTATATATATATATGAAAAACAAAAACAAGTTAGAATCATGTAACTTGCTATATCACTTGTTTTTATGATCAATAGATGGCGTTTTAGCAAAACACTGAACAAGTGTATAATTTGTTTACATAAATGACAAAAGAGTCAGCATTCACTATATCTTTCATTTGCCCACTTTCAAATCAGCTGATTTCAAGCTAATTTTGCTATCATCAGTGAATGATAGAGCTAGAAACTAGATCTAAACACTGACTCCAAGTGTTTATGCAAAACGTTTCTATCAGTTTGCAAGCATGAATTTTTCAGACCGGTCAAAGTCTTCAAACCCAGCCTAACATGCTAGATAGCTATATGAGTCTGATCTCAGTTCAGTTTCAGCACATAGTCAAGGCCTCTGCAATATATATTGTTTGCAAAAAACCTTTTAAAGGTACATTTATGAAAAAAAAAAAACAAGTTAGAATCACGTAACTTGCTATATCACTTGTATTTATGATCAATAGATGGTGTTTTACCAAAACACTGCACAAGTGTATAATTTGTTTACATGAATGACAAAAGAGTCAGCATTCACTATCTCTTTCATTTGCCCACTTTCATAAATGTACCTTTAAAGGTTTTTGCAAATGCTATATATTGCAGAGGCCTTGACTATGTGGTGAAACTGAACTGAGATCAGACCCATATAGCTATCTAGCTTGTTAGGCTGGGTTTGAAGACTTTGACCGGTCTGAAAAATTCATGCTTGTAAACTGATAGAACTGTTTTGCATAAACACTTGGAGTCAGTGTTTAGATCTAGTTTCTAGCTATATCTTTCACTGATGATAGCAAAATTAGCTTGAAATCAGCTGATTTGAAAGTGGGCAAATGAAAGAGATAGTGAATGCTGACTCTTTTGTCGTTTATGTAAACAAATAATACACTTGTTCGGTGTTTTGGTAAAACACCATCTATTGAATATATATGTATATATATATATACAATTATTGCTGTGTTATAATCCATAGTTTATATATATATATATATATATATATATATATATATATATATATATATATATATATATATATATATATATATATATATATGTGTGTGCATTCAAATTATTAGATATAAAATTTATATGGACAGTTGAATAGTAATATAAATTTATCCAGAAATATTAGTTGTTGATCAAAATATATGTGATTGATGTTGATTTGATATATTGAGAAAATCAAGCCTTTATGGAGACAACCTGATCCTCCTTTAGTATTTAAATATTTGTTTGAAAACTCAATTATTATTATATTTCAATTGGTTTGATATTTATTATTATTTAGACAATTTAATAAAATACCAATTTTATTGCTCACTATCTACATTATTATTAATTTTGAAATAGTAAAATCAATGAATTGAAAACTTCAGTGAAATGTAATTGATAAATAAAGATAAAATTATTAATAAAATTAACTTAATTAAAACTAAATTGATTCTCAATTTTATTTCATGAGACTTTTGGCAAAAGTCTTTTATGAAATTTCAAATAATTATTATTAACCTCAATTAATAATGAACAATTGAATTTCCATAAACTAGAAATTAGAACTGTTTTTTTTTTTTTAATGTACCATTTAAAGTATGCTATCATTGAATTATTTCAATTAATTCATAGCAGTCTTATAAAGATATTTTATTTGACTTTAACATTTTTTTTTTCTTTTGGGTGAAAATAAATGATTTATTTAACACATTTGTAGAGAAATCTTTATTCAATGAAACCAAAAGATAGACTAATTTAATTTTTTGTTTGACGGTTTTTCAAACAACAATAGTCTTGACGTTTTTATTTTTCCTAAATTGAATAGCAAAACATCAGGAAAGAAATGAAATCGTAAAACCAATTACGCATATATATATAAACTAACTAAATAATAATATTTATTTATTGAATTTCTTTTTTATATAACAATATTTTATTTGCCATGATTCAATTAACAAATGTGTGTGTGTGTAGGGGGGTATTTTTATATATTTTATATTTATTAACCATTCTACCTTTGAGCAAATACCAACCATATTATCTTAATAATAATTAGTTTCTGTACAGATTGAAAGTTAAAATAGACTATTCGTTAGTGTGCTTTCAAACAGATCTATCTAATGGAATTTATTTAAACTTTTATTATTTATAAAATCTAAATTTTTCAACCAAGTGTCAAGCTTTAGAAAAAGATAGGTATCTACTTTTTCTTAATAAAAGGTCTATTGATACCATATTGAATATTTTTGTTATTGGATAGGTGTGGGCAGATTTCCTGCATTGTTTATTAATAATGAATTTAGCTTTGAGCAAATACCAATGTTATTATTTTAATAATAATTAATTTCAGTTTATACATAGGCAGACTTTCCATACAGTAGTGCCACTTAATGCAAACTAGAGTAATTAGTGGATGCAAGAAGGTTTTTGCATAAAATTCCTATTTAATACTTACTCATCCAATATCCCCAGACTAGTATCTAGCTTGTGGTTTTCATCAGGAAAAGAATGATCACCATGTGATGTTTAGTGGTTTAGTTTCAGTTTAGCTTGAAAGTTGAAATTGAATATTTGTTCATCTGTTTTAAAACAAGCCTATTGAATGGGATTAATTTAAACTTCTATAAACTAAAAATCTCATTATGTTTTTCAATCATGTGTCAATCTTTAGTGTCTATATAATCACCTTAGTTCATAGAGAAAGGTGGGTATTTGTCTTTGTCATCAAAAATTGCTTTAACAGCAGATTGAATAACTCTTGGTGCTAAGTAGCAATGGGATGCTTTCATATATTCATATATAATCAGATAAAATATAGTAAACAAAAAACTGTAGAATAAACTCTAAAATATTCAAAATATCAATATGTAATAATAAACAATAGCATAATGTTTAATAAAGTAAATTATTTATTCATAATATTATATTGGAAGTTAATTTAATATATATGTGTGTTCATATTAATTATTCAGCATGTGTTATTTTTTTCTATTTTAAGATCTTAGCTTTCTTAATTTTGCCAAACTAAACTAACACCTTTAATTAGCTTAGTCTTAGCATTATCAATTTTTTTTCATATTATTTTCATAATGTTATTTAGTATCATTAATTTATAATTTATTTGTATGACAGTTGTGTATATGTATATTATTAATAATGCTACATGTGTATTAAATCATACCCAAGCAATCCTTTAGTGGATCTAATATTATTACTATTTATAAAACTTGAAAAACCATCAGACTCATTGAAAAGATTAGTTAATGATAGTTTAATCCAGTCTTAAATTGATATTATTTTTGGATACACACATCATGCATGCACAAACATACACACACACACACACATATATATATATATATATATATCACTGATGAGAGCAAACCAGCTTGAAATCAGCTGATCTGGGGGTGAGCAAATGAAAGAGGTAGTTAATTCTGACTCTTTTTTCATTTATGTAAACAAATTTTACACTTGTTCGGTGGTTTTGGTAAAACGCCATCTGTTGAACATAAATAACAAGTGATAGCAAGTTACGTGAATAACTTGTTTTTGTTTTTCATAAATGTACCTTTAAAGTTTTCTTGCAATGATATATATTGCAGAGACTTTGATTATGTGATGATACTGAACTGAGATCAGACCCATATAAATATCTGGCTTGCTAGGCTGAGTTTGAAGACTTTACCGGTCTGAAAAATTCACGCTTGCAAACTGATAGAAACGTTTTGCATAAACACTTGAGAGTCAGTGTTTAGATCTAGTTTCTATACTCTATCCCTGACTGATGAGAGCAAACCAGCTTGAAATCAGCTGATCTGGGGGTGAGCAAATGAAAGAGGTAGTTAATTCTGACTCTTTTTTCATTTATGTAAACAAATTTTACACTTGTTCGGTGGTTTTGGTAAAACGCCATCTGTTGAACATAAATAACAAGTGATAGCAAGTTACGTGAATAACTTGTTTTTGTTTTTCATAAATGTACCTTTAAAGTTTTTTTGCAATGATATATATTGCAGAGACTTTGATTATGTGGTGATACTGAACTGAGATCAGACCCATATAGATATATGGCTTGCTAGGCTGAGTTTGAAGACTTTACCGGTCTGAAAAATTCACGCTTGCAACGTTTTGCATAAACACTTGAGAGTCAGTGTTTAGATCTAGTTTCTATACTCTATCCCTCACTGATGAGAGCAAACCAGCTTGAAATCAGCTGATCTGGGGGTGAGCAAGTGAAAGAGGTAGTTAATTCTGACTCTTTTTTCGTTTATGTAAACAAATTTTACACTTGTTCGGTGGTTTTGGTAAAACGCCATCTGTTGAACATATATATATATATATATATATATATATATTAAATGCATAAAGCTAAACTAGTCAATAAATAATCAAAATTACTTCAAATCCAAAACTCAAACAAATATAAGACTGCATAAGAGGGAATTTTCGTTGGGAGAATTCATATATATTTAATTAGCTTTCAAGTAATTATTCATATTAAAACATATTTCTACTGATTAAATTTTTTTTATACTTTCACTATGTATATCAAATATGGTAAAACTTAATCTTTGTATGACAATGGACACCTTTATCTTATTAAATAAGTTTGCACATATCAGACATGCATATTAATTTACAAATATATTTTATGAGATTAATTTAATTCCTTAGTGCCATTCAATTGATAAGTTGAAATAATGTATCTGATTAATATAAGGAACAAGTGAAATCAGAATTTTAGATTATTTTAATTATATTCATAAAGTATTTTTATATTTAAGTTTTAATTAAGCAAGGCAGCTAAGAATGATGTTGAGTCCTCCTGGATAATCTCATGATCATTGAAATAAGCTTATGGTAATCTATATATGATCATATGTTAAAATAATTAATATTTAATCATACTTACAAAATATCCCATAGCATATCATTTACAAAAAATTTTAATACAAAAATATTCAAATCACACTCCCAAATGCTATGTTTCAGCAATGCTCCCTATTAATAAATATAAAGTCTGAATGTGAACATTTTTTTTCATATGTCAAATGCATTGACTGGGAAGCAAACCCCGGTCAGCTGCTTGGAAATCAGCTATTCTAACCACTAGGCAACCAATGCTTGACAACTTGAACATTTTTAATCATACTTGTATTGCATATTAAGAATTTATTTATTAATGAGAAAAACATAGCCTTCATATATTCATTGTGAATTAAATTTAATCATGAAAAATTAATTATTAAATAATAAAAAGTGCATACCTACATAGGTGAATGCGTGCATAGAGAATATGGTTTTAATTCAATATCAGATAGGAGATCATTGAAAAAATGAGATAGGTTAATTGGCTTGTTAGGTTTTATATTTAAAATTGCATATATCTTATTATATTTCCTAATTAAATAATATGAATGTTTAATGTATTTATAAATAAGAAACATATTCTTTTAAAATTTTGTCTTCATAACTTTGCTCCAAATTTGCACTTGGCTTATTAGCACTTAAGAGTGATGGTGATTATGCTTACTATCTAGTGTTTTCAAAAGATTTTTATTTGTGTAATTCTTCATTATTTGTGGTTAGAATACAAAAATAAGCTTAATAACAAGAGAAAAAAACAACTTATATAAGCAACTAAAAACTTAGTTGGGGTCAAAAAGAAACTTTAGTTTCAGATGAACCAACACATAAACTAATACATAAATATATATTGAGTTGCCAATTACAATTTATGTATATGTAAGTGAATAAATTTAATCTAATTATTATTTTTCATTTTCAATTTGCATTTAAATCTGTTTGGAATTTTGTTATAAAAATTAAATTACATTTGATTTTACTTTTGCAGTATATTGTAAAATAATAATCTTATATATTTTTTTATAAAATATAGTTTTGCAATTTAAATTTCAAAATTTAACTTTTAAATTTTTTCAAGTATATTTCAACTAGACAAATTATTACTTATGCTTGATCTTTTCTTTGCTTCTGCTTCTACTTTATATATATAAATGATATACAGCAGCATATTCTAAGTAATTGTTCAAATTTTTTATATATTTTAGCAACCATTATTTTTAATAAACTAAATTTATTGCTTCAATTTTATGCTAAAAACAAATGAATAAAAATATTAAACTTCGGTAGGGTTTAATAAAAAAAAAACATAAAAGTGTTTATACCACAAATACCAAACATAGTTTTTGATATTATTTAAGAAAAATATGTTAGAAATATCTCAATGCATGTTTAATATTTTTTGCATTTATTTTTTTATGACGTAATGTTTATTTACATAAACACCCCGGGGATAATGTATAAATAAAAAAAAATATTAACATTTTTAGTGGATGTCTTCATAACTAAAGCTGCAAAAGTACACACACACACACACACACATATATATATATATATATATCAAATAATGTGTATGAATATATAAATATAGAATTGACGTAATGTGAATTGAACATAGACTTTTAAGTTCTTAATAGTCATCCACTCCATGGCTTACAACTGAAACACATGACCACATACATGTGAAAGAATAAATGATCTCCAATATACATATTTCATGCTAAACCAGCACTCATTAGTTGATCCAGATCACCATTTTCCACACATCTATACTATGTGCTCATTTTATATTAAGATAGCAAATCCTCAAACTTTAATGGACAATCTTCAATCATGTCCACATTCCAATTCTTCAGCCATACATATTATTAAAAATCATATGATGGAATGCTCAAAGACTTTGTTGATGTCAGTATTATTGTCAAACTCATGTTGACTTTTAGTCATTCTGACCCCTCACATATAGAACCTTAAATGGCTTTTTAAATATAGTGAAGACAGATAAGCAGAATACAGGCTGAAAATGTAATATTCAAATACATTGTATATTTTCTATTCTTATCTTAATGTAATTAAGTATGACAATAATATTGGCATCAACAAAAGCTTTGGGTATACCATCATTGGCTTTTTAATGACATGGTTGGCTGAAAAGTAGGCATGTGGAGAAAATTGAAGCTTGACCCTTAAAGTTTGAAGTTTGCTATCTTAATATAAATCGAGTACTGATTGAAAAAGTGTAGAAGATCATAAGCTGGATCATCTTATGAGTTCTCTGGTTCAGCACAAAATATGTATACTAGAGATCATTTATTTTTTCCACATGTATGTGGTCATGTGTATCATTTGTATGAGAAGGAGTGGATGTCTGTAGACAATGTAACATATATTTGAATATTAAATATTCAGCCTGTACTCTAATCATCCTTCTGTATATTTAAATGGACATGTTAAGGTCATATATGGTAGAGGTCAGAGTGATTTAATATCATCATGGGTATGACAATAATATTGACATTAATAAATGCTTTGAGAATTCTATCTTCTGATTTTCAATAATATGGATTGCTGAAAAATTGGAGTGTGGAAAAAATTAAAATTTGTTCTTTAACATTTGAAGATCTGATATTTTAATATAAACTGAGCACATTGTATATATGTGTGGGAGATGGTAATCTGGGCCAAGTGATGAGTTCTGGTTTAATATGAAATATGTATATTGGAAAACATTTAACTTTTATAAATTATGTTATAATGTATATCAGTTGTATGAGATGGAGTGGATGAGTGTGGACAGCTTAAAAGTCTGAGTTCTAATTACAATAAAATTACTTTAGGCAAATACATTTATTTGAATTTTATACACATTGTAACACTTTGGAAAATATGATGTTAATAAGAGAGAATCTTAGGATACAATGTTCCACAATTAGTTAGCCATTAGTAACAGTATACCACATTAAGGCTGAGTTATAAGATGATAAACCATTATCATCCCCAAATAAACAACAAAAAATTAAAAGGAATGAACATGAGAGTTCAGTGATGAGCTAACTATAAGTTCATCAACATTACATAAAAGTAATAATCATTTATCATCATTACTGATCAACAATAAAAATAAATCAATAGTTAATCTTGTGACTGTATCAGAAAGTGGACCATGATAGACCAGGCTAATTATTTAGCCGCTACCAAAGCCAGGGCAGGAATACAAACAATAATTATCTGGGTTCACAAACTTAGGTACTACTCCCACAGAATATAAAAATATATCAAATAATGCAGAGATACTAAAAGGACCATGACTATCATCAATGCTCTGATCACTTAGAACAATTTAGTGTACTGGCCAACTATAAACTAAGATTTTAAAGAAATAGTAAATAAGATGAAATATGTTGCAAAAACTTTAAAGGATATCTCTTTTGCCACAATAAAGATGATCATCATTTAAATTTGTATAACAATAAACATAAATCCATAATCCTTATAATAGTTATGCACAAACCTAGTTCAGGAAACAAGAACTCGATAAATTATTGTTATGTGCAAGGGATAAATAAATAAAGCAGATTATTATAAATCTATTAAAATAATGTCTAGATTCCTCCTATTATAAGTAAATAGATTTATTGGGATCATTTAAAAAATTCTAGAACACTAAACTGTCATAAAATAAGGTCACACACATAAATTTATTAAACACAAATGGAATAGAGTAAAGAAAGTAAATTAAAAATATTTTTAAAACAATTATTTAATAACTAATTGATTAAAAATAAACGAAAATGACATGATAGTATAAAATTTTAAACATTAATTTAATCAAAAAGCATATTTTCATAAAAATTACAATCAATCAGTTTATTTCCATTCATAAATTAATTTTAACTAATTAAGTTATCTCTTTAAAAAAACTAAGGTTTGGAAAAACAATATTTTTAAAATCAAAAATAACAATCTTTCATTTAGTTTAATTAACCTTTTGTTAAGTTTTTAGGAAAGAAAAATAATGTTTCACATAAAAAACTTTTAAGTTTAAAAAAAATTCTAAAAAAAAAAAACTTCATAATTTTTTTAAAAAAATTGAATGGATTAAAAAAAAATATGTTTCACAATTTGAAAATATTAACTTAATGAAAATATTTAAAATTATTAATTCTTACAAAAATATTACTTTTATATAAACATATTTTTATTTATCTTTATTACTAATAAAAAATATAGGGTGCATACAAAATATACCTCCAACCATAGTTTTATTTTTTTTCTGTAGAGTTCTTTCCAATTATAATTTACAGTTCCAGTTAAATTTTTCTTTAGTGGGCTTCCACACACGAACATGACTAATTTGTTTTTTTTTTTGGTGTACAGTATTCATTTTCAATTTAACAACAGCAACATTTTATTCATTTTATTTAAATATATTTCCAAGATGAGGCTAACACAGACAGAGACTTATGTTCTTGGTTGCAGAAAATGTTGCAGATTACTTAAGGATAACTTCTCTACATTTTTATTTCAGTGGAGGCAGGTTATGTGGATAAAGATGATGTCTAGTTTTTAGTTGAATTTAGTACATGTTTTTCATTGTATAAATCATTTTATGAATAAACTCATAAGATGCTAAAATCTTATTCAAAAATTGTACTATGCAATAGTTTTGTTTAAACTTCTGCTTCTTTCTCCATTAACATCTGGATTAAGTTTTGATTGTCCTATACCTTCTACAGATAAGTTAGGATTCACCTCTTTTTATTGGACACTTGGAGCTTCTTACTTATTCAGACTCCCATTATTTTTTCTATAACAATCTTGCCCACAAGCCACTCACAAACTGTCTCTAACCAGATCATTTTATAGCAACCAATCAGGTACATTTTTACACATACAATTGTTCAGCTACTTTCCTCCTTAATGATAGACATTGAAAAAAACAGTTACAAACTTAAATTAATATCATAAAATTCTTGACATTACTTTCTAATTAAAAAAAATTGTTTGCAAAATGAAAACAAGATAATCAGTTAATTGTACTAATTTGATTTTTTGCAATGAAGAGAGAAAAAGAGAAAAGAAAAACATCTCTGATTAATGAAAAATAAAATTTACAAAAAAAAATAACTTTTTTTTCTTCTAAAAATACTATTAAAAATAAACCTTTATCTGTCTTTTAATGTTACAATTAATATTTATTAAATAATTTACAAAAAAAGAGAAAATTATTTTTTTCTCTTAGTACTTTTTCAGAGTTTAAATTAAAACTACTTACTGAAGAGAGAGAGAGAGAGAGAGAGAGTTAAACAACTTGTTTACATTCTTCTACAATTTTCTCTCCTTTGTATAATTATTTAAAACTTTTAATAAAATATTTACATATTAAATTCATATTATTATTTAACAAATTTAATGTTTGAGAAATTTCATACTATCATTTAGGACTTAAAATATTTAGTTAATTGAAGACCCATTATTATTATAAAAAACATGAATGTGAAAATTAAATATTCAGAATTAATTAAATAATTCGATATTTAATATGAGGAACATGATGCCAACTGTCTAATTATGCCAAATGGTTACAATATATACAGTTACATTATGGACTTATGTAATATATATATATATATATATATATATATATATATATATATATATATATATATATATATATATATATATATATATATATATATATATATATATATATATATATATATATATATATATATATATATATATATATATTTCAACAATACACACATATTGTACTATCACTTGTAAAATGGGTATTTTTATTTTTTTTTACTTTTATAGTGAAAAAGTGGGATGACTGCTTTACATTGTTGTATAAAAGTTTTCATTATTGTATTAGTCCATTTTCCTTTTACTACTATAAATATTTTTTTTACAAATTTCTGTAATAGTTATTGATAAACAAGTTGGATTTTTTACTGGAACATTGAGTTGGAGCATTAAATGAGGCTGGATGCATATAAGGGAAAATATAGTATATATCTAAAATACCAACATTATTTTTTTTAAAAAGTTGTTTTTTGCTTAATTATAAATTCAAAATATTTTATCTATTTACTGTCCTTGTGGCACAAAAAAGTGTTATATTTGTTGGACAATTTTATCTATCATCTAGTTTTAGTTGTTAGGCATGTGTGTGTGATTTAAAAACCAATTTAAACTTTATTTAAATGTTTCAAATACATTCAGTGCACACTAATAACACAGAAGTTAGTATTTACCACAGACTTTCAAGCCATATTAGTCTCCTCTCTTTTCCAAGTGTTGTTGACCTAATTAGAGTCAGCAAGAGAATTGAATCAGTACTAAATTTAAAATTATTTTAATATCAATGGACTTTCCTATCAAAAACAACAGTTATTAGAAATTTTATATACTTATTTGTAAAGGTCCTCATGATTTCTTTATTTTTTCTTAAAGTCAAGGTTAATCAATGATAAACCAAGTTGCCATTGTCATGTGAATAATTCCTTTAAGTTTTTTCTGTTATCCAATATTCTTATATTTGTTCAATCAAACCTATAATTCATTAGTAAATGCATGAAATCTGTTTTTGGTTTTTATTTGTTAATATCAAAATATATTTTTTTTATATTTTTTGTGATGTCTAAAATAATTGTATGGAGTGAATAATTAGAGAGTGCTTGAATGTGTGGGTTCAAATCCCCTCTAATTACATATTTCTTTTTTATCAGTTCCATAATAAAAACTGGTTAAACATTATTAAATAATTTCCTTTTCAGGAACACGTATATCATTTTATAGTATTAAGTTAATTACCAAAAACTCTTCACTTACTTTAATTCTGTAATTAATTTTATTTATTCCTATATTTATTGGGGATAAATTTTTTGAACAGCTTTTAATAAAATATTATAAAAGAGCCTCTAGACATTTGTACATAAAATAGATTCAGGTGTGACTCTATTGAATTCTTTAATTTTGCTACTATATTCATAGATTTGACCATCATTAATTATGTGATTTACAGTTTTTGTTTGATCACATCTATATTAATCAGTGTTTGTTAATTTCTTTTAAAACAAGTAACTGAAACGATGAACTTCCATAAATCCATTAATGATACTCCAGTCACATGTATAAAGATCTCATATATCTGCCTTTAATGTCTCATCTGAGAAAGACATTTGTTTGGAACCTAATAAGAAGTCTATTTTTATGACATAATTTTTCAGTTGCATATTTTTGTCCCACTACTTATAACAAAACTTTGCTTATAATTTTCTTCATTTTAAATAAATAAATAATGTTTTATTAGTCATTTTACTTATAGTATACATAATTAATGCCTTCTATGTAAATTAGTTCTTTAATTTTCCTACTTAAATATCGTTTATTTTTTAATAAATCTTATATATTTTAGTTTTAATATTTTATTTTTTCTTCGTGCACAGTATTGTTTTTCAATTATTTATTACTCAGAATATTTATCAATTATTATTTAAAGTATATTTAGTTCACAACTTTTACTTTTATTAGCAATAGATTTTTTTAAAAAGTAATTATAATAATTTTATCTTATCTTTATTCTTCTAAAATAATTATTGTTTTTGTTTAGATTGTTTGATTTTTTTTTTTTATTAACTAATTTAAAACTCAACTAAAATAAAAATTATCACTGCTGCATTTGAACACATATATGTTGAAAAGATAAATAATCAACAATATACTTATTTTATGCTAAACCAGCAATCATCAGTTGATCCAGATTATCATCTCTACACATATATGCAATAAGTGCTCAATATATATATATATATATATATATATATATATATATATATATATATATATATATATATATATATATATATATATATATATATATATATATATATAGCCAATCTTCACACTTCAATGTTCAGGCTTCAATCCACTCCACACTCCAACTCTTCAATCGTCCATCCAATTGAAAATCTGATGATAGAATGCTCAAAGACCATCCTGAAGCCAAAATTCTTGTCATACCCATGTTGTTCTAAAGTCAATCTGACCCTCATGTACAGAACATAATCCATTTAATACATATACAAGGGATGGCCAGACCTCTCTATATCTGAGCACTTATTGCATATATGTGTAGAGATGATAATCTGGACCAACTTATTATTTCTGTTTTAGCATGAAATATGTTTTTGGTGATTATTTATCTTTTCAACATATATGTGTTCAAGTGTATCAATGATATGAGATAGAGTGGTTATGGTGGAGCATGTGAAAGTCTCTGCTCATATATCCTATATATTACACAAATTGTTACAGGTATATAATAATTATGTATTTCAGTTATTACATAATAGATATGTCTGCCCATCCTTTGTATATGTATTAAATGGATTATGTCCTGTAATGAGGGGTCAGGTTGACTTTAGGTCAACATGGTGTGACAAGAATCTCAGCCTCAGGCTGGCCTTTGAGCGTTCCATCATCATATTTTTAATTGGATGGACGGTTGAAGAGTTGGAGTGTGGAATGGATTGAAGCCTGTCCATTAAAGTATGAAGATTGGCTATCTTAATATATATTTGGGCACTTATTGCATATATGTGTAGAGATGATAATCTGGACCAACTGATGATTGCTGGTTTAGCATGAAATACAAATATTGGTTATTATTTATCTTTTCAACATATATGTGTTCAAGTGTATCAGTGATATGAGATAGAGTGGTGAGTGGCGGGGCGTGTGAAAGTCTGTGCTCATATACCCTATATATTACATATGCTGTCACAGGTATATAATAAGCCAGTATTTCAGTTAAAATAAAATTTATATTTTATTATTATAAATGAGATTATTTTAGAAACCTTGGTTATATCATAATTTAATTGTGATATAAGATGTGACATATAATCAATATTTGAATTTAAGTGTTATCTGTTTAATACAAAGATTAAACCTATTTTTTTATTTTTAATCAAAGACGATGGGGTTTGATCCAGATAATGAAAAACACTTTTAAATTGATTTTGTGAACGTTGTACTAATATTGTCCAAAAATCTTATATTGGCTATTATATATTTACAGACAACAATTAAATCGTGATCTAATAAAGAGCACTTAGACGCTTCTATTCATAATACTGTTTTCTAAAACTAATTATTATTTTTTTTAATCTGAAAAAATCGTAAAAGTCAAAAGAGAAAATAGATTTTAAAATATCACAATGAACAGTCTACATAGTTCTATTGAATACTATATTTCAGTAAATAAAACATCATCAAAACAAATATCTAACTAATAATAATTTTTAAAAAGATATTCAAGTTATTTTTATCTAGAGGATTAAACAAGAATGAAAAAAGTTCAATTTTTCATCTTCTTACAATTATGCAACTGGTCAGTACTGACTTCTCTATTTTTTATTGAAGACTATTGAAAAGCCATTGCGATACAGTAAATTGTTTAAAAGCTATTTTAGCTAATGTTAGTAATATTGTATCTGTTATTATAATTTTAATAATTTTAAATTATCCGTGAATGACTCGGTAAAATAGAGTACACTAATGAAATGATTAATTTATAGTTAGATAATGAGATGGGGGGGGGGCAAATGATATATGATATAAATGATTTTATCCAACTTCCAAGTTAATAATCAAAAATATTTAAAAGTTATTATCTCAATTCAGTTTTTTATTCATTATTCTAGAGGTCATGTGATGTTCAAGCCCCAGAAGTGAAAGGGTTGAGCTTTGATTCAAAGATCATTCTTTGAGACTATCGCAATAACAATTTATTAAACCATGCAGAAAAATAATTTACTTATTCGGTAACTACAAAAAAATTGTCATATTTAGATTTACTATCAACATAATGTAAATGAAGGCACATGTTATTTACAAAAACAGGGGTAATAAATAAGATTTTTTTTTTTTTTTTTTGCTGTCATATCTTTTTACCGCTTAATTTAAAGAACACACACACAAAATTCCATATAAAAATAAATCAACTTTGAAGATAATTAATATTTTACTTTATTTAAGCAAAAAAAATATATTTTAATTTTAATTAAATAATGAACAAAGATTTTTTAATATTTATTTTTCATCTCCTTAAACTCTACAAGTTTACAAATATTACACAACATTTAAAAAAAAGGTAGGTATAAAATTAAACAACCTTTTTAGAATTACATATTTTAAAAGTGATTTCCACTTAATTAACTATAGGAAAACATCATTTTTAATTTAAGTTAGGTTTTAAATTGGTAATGCATTTGTAGAAAAAGAAAGATAAAGTTGTCATAATTTTATAGAAATAAAATAATTAAAAGCAAGACATATATACAGCCAATATAGACAGTTATTGATAATCGGATTGTCTAAGTATTGGCTGATTTTAATGATTATATATATATAATCAATAACGCGAGTCACATATAGCGTGACATTGCTTTTATGATTCTTGTATTTACAAATATATAATATAGGGAGGGTATAAGTGCTGTAAGAGAAAAATATCTAAAATCTCTATCTGGAACATTCCATCTTCAGGCCAATTGTTTTCATGCTTTTGGATCACCTCCGTGAAAAGCTAGAATATTCCGACACTGTATCTAAAATATCAACTCAAAGCCCAGGACTTATTTAATACATAACATTTAAGTAAAAACTCTGAAATTTTCAGATATAAAAACGTCTTTAACTCCAGCTATCTAACTTAAATAGCTATATGGGACTGAAACAAATTCAGATCTACCATACATTAATAGCATTCGCATTGCTAAGGACTTAAATGTAAAATTATAATAATCAATAAAGCAAGTCATATATAGCGTGACATTGCTTTTATGAGCTTGTATGTACAAATATGTAATATAGCTATTCGTACACTCCCTATAGTAGCATATTTGTGAATGTAAGGTCATAAAAGCCATGACATTCTTTATTATTATGAGTTTATCTTTAAGGTCTTAGCAATGCTAAGATTATTAATGTATGGTTGATCTGAATTTGTTTCAGTTCCATATAGCTATTTAAGTTAGATAGCTGGAGTTAAAGACATTTTCATGTCTGAAAATTTCAGAGTTTCTACTTAAATGTTACATATTAAATAAGTGTTGGTCTTTGAGTTAATATTTGATATCTAATCTCTGAATATTCTAGCTCCTCACTGAGGTGAGTCAAAAGCTCAAAAACAATTGGTCTGGGGATGGAAATGTTCCAGATAGGAATTTTAAATATTTTCTCTTACTGCACTTATCAATTAAGAGCTTTTTTGAGCTATTGGTATGCTCCCAATATATATATATATATATATATATTGGGATATATATATATATATATATATATATATATATATATATATATATTCTAACCCAATAAATTTTTAAATATTTTATTTGCACCCAGGACACTAATTTTTCAGGTTGTTGTTAAGGCAACCAAAATAAAGCAACATATCCATTAACTTTCTAATATGATCTAAAATACTTTTCATATAATACAATTGTACATTCAATTCTCTTAAGCCATGCCATGATTGTAATAACAACAATAATTGATCACTTATTAATATAAAGAATAATTATAATAATGTTAATCTCAGGGTTCTTTGTTTCATGTAAGGAAATGCTCGGCAGTATTGTGTTGTCGCATATGACTGGCATTCTGGTCGGCTATAGGAAACATTTATTTGACTTAAATTCAATGTGTCTTCATCTCTCATATCAACTGCTATATTATTTAAAGAGATGATAATTCTATTCAATAATTACGTATAATTTTGAATAGCACAACCCTTTTTTTTTTAGAATCTCAGTCAGAATAATAAAAAGACAAGGGTGCTTTTTGTGTCCTTCCATCATCCATGACAACATAATAATTTAACTAAGATTTATTACTTAGACAATTTAACTAAATGGGAATGGAATAATGTGCAACCAAAGTTAATGGTTTGGGAATACATTCATTTTTTTTTCTTTACACAAAGATGAATGTTTAGTCTTAAGTTTTCAACTCCATAAATAATTATCATTAAACTAAAATATAATGACATATTTTTTTTACACAAAGGTGAATGTTTAGTCTTAAGTTTTCAACTCCATAAATAATTATCATTAAACTAAATATAATGACATATTCCGATCTGCTTAACTTTATTTATCTGGTATATTAAGTTTTTAAGAATTTGGAATGATTTCGGACTCAAGAAAAGTTTTTGCAAATATTGTGCAAACACTTATATTTAGCATATAAAAAAAAAAAGAATCTACAACAAATTTTAACAAGACTATAATTTATTATTATCACAAAAAAAAAAAATATGAACATTTATTCAATAATCCCATAGTAATACAAAAATATAAAATATAACTGACATTAATCTGTATACTCTTTTGGTTATGGACTAGAGGTTACTACTTCTCCTGTATGCAATCATCTGGATTGATTAACTAAAAGTACATTTCATTACCAATACATTGTTTATTAAATTTTGGTAACCTTGTAGAAGCTTTTATTCAAAATTATTGACTAACTATTTTTTTATTTTTTAAAATGATTAATCCAATCATATGCAATACGCAAAATATTAAATTTATTTCTAATACATTTACTTTATTTATGGTCTTTAATGGGATAACCTATTCTAATTATAGGCCAGTTATCAGAAGTTACACTTACCATCTTACATTTAACTTAATGCTAACTTAAGTTATGATACAAATTTTATTCATACGTCTAATTTTAAATATGAGTATTATTTAATTACTAACCAGAATTAAATATTGCATTTGAATATTCCTTCAGTAAATAAGCATTTTAAATTACGCAATTTTAATTACTTTCTCCATTGATTTACTTGTCAAATACTAGCAATATTTAGCAGCACAATACAGATATTGATCTTAGTTACTAACGCACTATTTATACTAAAGTGGATCTTGAGGAACTAACACCTCCAATATAACCTTTATCTTGCCCGAACTTTCAAAATTAAGCACAATAATCAACACCTTCCATGGCGGAGCTATCTTTATTTTCACATGAGGAATATGGAATAACCACGAAAGTCTGTAGAGTAATCTACTACATTAAAATATTTTGGTGGTTTCTTGCCTCTTACTTGGGCATACAACGAACACACACCAAATACAATCCTCTCCTGGGATTTAAACGAATGAAGCATACTAAATGCTAGATAAATTCTTGATCGTCCTATCTATGAGAATCGATCACTTGGGCTATAAACATACCCGAACATTATATTAAAATATTCCTCTCATGGAAAACAAAGCTTTTGGGGAGATCATTTTTCATCCCACAAAATAAATACATTATAATTATTACCTATGCGAATATTAAGCATATACCAATGCTATATCTGGGCAGGATAAGTAAATACACTGATTATAATAAACTTATGTTACCGTGTATACTTTGATCAACATCTGAAATCAATGGACATCATAGAATAAAAGTATAATAATTTTAATTTTAATAAAGGAACATTCAAAAATAGTTGGTAGCATACTATCTTAAACCAAATAAAGTGAATGTGTTATTTAAGAATAATTAGGAATAAATTCCTCAATTAATACAGTATAAATTCGTTTCAAAACTTTAACAAGAAATATTTTGTTATAGCATTTTTTTTTTTTTTTTTAGTTACTTCTGATAATTTTCAATATTTATTTCACCCCTTAAATATCTAAATATTTTTCTTTTATCTATCTAACATACAAAATTTCTACCTACAATTGTATGTAATAATTAAAACATATTTTATAGATTTTTTTTTTCTTTCGTGTTAAATATCAACTTAACCTATAATAATTATATTAAAACATACCTTTGTCATTACAAGGCTATTAAATATCCCTTGACCATACAGACTTTAACCTATGTGATATAACAAAAAATACATATCATTTATAACTTAGTTTTAAACAATCCTTAATTAACAAGTGCATATTTTCTCATTAGAAAATGTTTTTCTGTTGAGCAATTGGTCCAGGTGAAGAGCTTTATCCAGTCGTATTTCATGAAGCAAGTTTAAAAACAATAAACGCATGGTATTATTTCCTTTAAATAAAAGTTTTCTCTTATTTTGTGTGTTTAATAAATTAGGTAAAGAAACATATAGCAGAATTGAAGATTAATTCTTACTTGAATTAAACTACTACAATTTTGGGATCCAAGAAAAAAAATAGACTTCTAACATAGACAAATATTTGACTATAGACGATAAACATACACAATATTTTTTTTTTATTGACGATACATATACTTATTAGCTAGCTTACTTATGGATGAAAATGCGCAATTTTCCAAGAGATTATTATGATAATAACTGCAGTCAATTTACGTGTACAGGAAGTTTTAATAATTCCAACTGATGTATAATATAATATATCATTTATTTTTATCATTAAGTCACTAAGATATTTGGTTTTGTTCATACTTTAGGAATTATAATTTTTTTTTTTAACGGTAACTTCTCCGTAAGAATGCCCCTATATAACTTTTCCTATATTTACTCTGAGAAAGTTTATATATTTTTTTTATTTTTTTTTTTTTTTTAAAAAATATACAGGTGCATAATTTAATCTTATTTATCATTATTATTATTTCCAGACAATTCTTGGTGAATAAAACATATTTTAACGTATGTAACTACATTACTTGTAAAGGCAGACAATATTGAGAAAGAGCGCGTAAATGTTTCTAGTTGATTTTCCTTGGTTTCAAAATATTTCTTTCAATTATTATTATTTTTTTTCTTTCTATACCAAGAAAATATCAATAAATGACATAAAGTTAATAAATATTTATTTCTCACTTGGAAATCATTTATCTTCCTTAATTTAGACATAATAACACTTTTCGTGATTCCCTTAGTTAATTCTGTCATTTTTAACTTTAGCGTGAGACAATAAATTTTTAATTATAAAAGGTCTTTAAATAGGTAGATGGCAAAGAAAATCAGGATATCTTATCAAAAAAATTTAGCCACACATTACATTATTAAAATTTTACTTTGATTACATTTATTTCTGCAAAATAAAATGAAAAAATTGAGTTACCAAATTTCAGCACTGTTCCTTCCTTGAAAACTAAAAGCAGACTATCTTTTTTTAAAAAAAAAATGATCTTGATTATGAAATTGGTTGTTTCGTTTTGTTGTTGTTGTTTTGTTTTTTTTTACTTTAGCGACCTCTTCCAGAAAAATAATCATTTGATTATAACATAAACAAATGAAAGGAAAAACTTATTACAATCATATAGTTTTCAGTATTATTTACCTGGATTACAAAATAATTTGACAATATAAAAAAAATAATAATAAATACATTAAATTAACAATCAGTGATGTATAATTCTTTAAACATTTTTTTTTTTTTTTACAAAAAGAAATTACCAGAAGTTATTGTGCTTTATGATAAGATACTCATCCACTCTCCCCTCTACCCATCCAAAATCAATTACTGTTTAGCTTTTATACCATATTAATTAGCTCTAATTATTAATATCTCAATTAAATTATTCATGTTCTCTCTTTAAAAATGACATTGAGTTATTAAATCTATTAGTTATTCACCCAAAACATGCCAAAGTGAGTAAATAGCATACTTTATTAATCAATTATTACTATTGTTATTTTATCTTTTTATTTCTTTAAAGAATAGCATTGTTTTCCTGCAGAAATAATGCCAAGTAAACCAAGTGTCAATAACACTAGGTTACAATTCTCCCACCGTTATAATAAATAAAAAATAAAATAATATATGCATTTTTTAACACTTCTTATGGTATTACTAAGTTTATATCCTACTTCTTTCTTATGTCAATACAGTTTAAAGGATTTAATTTTGCTTGGGATATGGTAGTAAGCTTCGGGCATTATAGGTACCTCTTGTTCTATCAGGGGTTGAGACCAAAAAGGCATTCTCACCTACTTGTTTCACAATTTAATAGGGGCCTTCATAAAGATACATGAATTTTCTAAACATATGTTTCCGGAGATTACTCACATGGGGAGTTCTAATTAAAACAAAATCATGGACTTTAAAAGGATGTGGACTGGTTTTGGAATAACGAGTGCGTTTATCACCCATCTTTTTAAGGTTAATTCTGGCCAGTGCTTGGTCATGTTCCACATTAATATTTTCCACTATTACGGGTAACGGTGTTTTGATTAGTAAAGGTTCAGGTCTACCAAAGTGCAGCCAAATTGGAGACATCCTAGTAGACTCATTAATAGTTATTATATAATTAATCACCTGTGGCAACTTAGTAACCCACTGTTTGTGATCCCTTTCCATATATACTTGGAACAACCTACTTATCTCAGACATGATTCTTTCACTTGGATTGGATTGGGGATTTCTAATCGAGCACATGATATGTTGAATATTTTGCTTCTTACCCCACTTTTTCCATGTACCAGAAATGAATGCAGTAGCGTGGTCGGTAAGTATTGAAGCTGGTTTTTCTATTAATGAAATTTGATAAGTTTCCAAGCACTTAATAACATTTTTAGCATCTGTTTTTGGAACTGGGTAAGCAGAGACATATTTGGTAAAAATGTCATACATCACAAGAATAAATTTTTGACGGTTGAACAGTCTATATTATTGATAATCCACATCATGCTGTTCCCCATATGTTTAAAAATAAGGCCCCAAAGTGAGGAACGTTCCTGCCAGGTCCTTTTTAATTTAATGCCCCACTACTTTTACTACCTTTTATATTTTTCTTTGGTATTGTTGGGATACCACTAGTAGAAGGCTGATTCTCATTCGGAATTCTACTCTTAACTGTTGGCCTACTGAGGTGGCTATTCTGTCTACCATAGGGATTCGTCCTATAATATCCTTTTTCTCTAACTAACTTCCTCCTTCCCATATGTGACCTATCTGCGAAATAGATATTACTCACCATTGGATGGGTGTCTCTATTTACCCTAATTCTATTATCAATATTCCTATCGCTGGTCTCTAACGAATCTAAAATTTCTATTTCTTCTATGGTATGTCTGTCAGCAGCAATCAAGATCTGCTCTATATGCCTCGGCAGATTATGGCGAATTATTCGCACAATTTGTGTCTCAGATAAAGGATAAGCTGTCAAGGTTTTCAATTTGACGGCCTGACTCCTGAAAAACTGAGTATAACTACCCTTATTTACATGATATCTTTCCTGAGATATCTGATATCTCAGGTTATCTTGGCAGTCTTCCCCCCAAAAACTGGCTAACATAAGATATTTGAAGTCTCCATATGTTTCTGGTTTAATAAATAATGATTGCCACCAGTCTTTAGATGCTGCACACAAATGGTTAGCGGCAATAGCAATCTTTTCTATCTCAGATAAATGACATAAGGTGAATAACTCCTCCAGATTATGGAGATACTTGTGTGGATTCTCCAGATATTCACCTCTAAAAAATTTTATTTTTAAGAATTTTAAGGCCATGGAGCTATTACTTTCTGGCTCTAGCATGACTTTACTTCTAGCCTCATTTAATGGATTGTATATTGATTCTACTGGACTAATTACCATATGTAACTCAGATATTACTTGGTTATTATGACCATTATTTGTTTCCTTTACTTGAGTTTCAGATAAACCTTTACTTTGAACAACTTTTTTACTTTTTTTAAAATTATCCCTATTATAGTCTATAGCTTGCATTCGACTCTCTAATTCTAACTTATAGTTCTGCCATTCACAGTCTATTCTGTTTGAACTATCTTTTAGGCCTACATTTAAGTGTTTAATCTGTTGTTCCAATTGGTTAATAGTTTCATCTTTATCTATCCCGAATTTATCTTCTAACCTTTGATAGACTTTACTCTCACACTGAGTCATTAATTCCCCTATTTCATCTTGGAGATTATTATGTAATAGCTGTGCATTACTCTTTATTATATCATTAAAATTTTCTACTCTTCCCATAACTTGACTTAGCTCACTTTCTAGATTTTGATTAATCTCACATTGGGTTAACTCTTGAGTTTCTAGTTTAGCTATTAATCTGGTAATCTGGCTCTGACATCCTTTCACTACATTGTCAGGTGCTAGAGTTATATTTTTAACTTCCTCTTTCAAATTACTGACTTCACTTCTAGCACTGTCTAATTCTCCATTAATAGATTCAACTCTATCCTGAACTTCTCTTTGAAATACTACTGTTTCCTTTTGATAATTTCTTATTTCCTGTACTTCATTGTTTAATACAATATATTGACTTTTAAAGTCCTTCTGGATAGCCTCAATCATATTTTCTGCCCTTTCAGAATTTGTTTCGATCTCTTTCCTTATTCTTATTTCCAGCTTATCAGAGGCCAATTTTGATTCTTCTACATGATTTCTCAAATCTTCCCTTAAGTCCTTTATCTCCTGCATTTGATTCTCTAATTTAATATTTAAATTTTGGATCTGACTTTTTAATTCACTATTTGATTGTTCTAATTTACTATTTGAGTTTTGGATCTGACTTTTTAATTCACTATTTGATTGTTCTAATTTACTATTTGAGTTTTGGATCTGACTTTTTAATTCACTTTTTAATTCACTATTTGAGTTATGTATCTGACTTTTTAATTCACTATTTGATTGTTCTAATTTACTATTTGAGTTTTGGATCTGACTTTTTAATTCACTATTTGATTTTTCTAATTTTTTCAAGAATTCCTCCAATGTATTTCTCATTAATTGATCTGGCTCATTTTCATGTTTTCCCTTTATTATTGTGGCTTCTTTTGGGTTAGCTATATCCAAATCTTCCCCTTCTTCTTTTAATTCTACACTAAAATATGGAGTCTGTGTATCAGGGGATTGTAACTCTTGGGATCCTCCCAAATCCTCAGAAATACTATGATTATCTTTGTTTTCACTCATATTAAAATTCTAACTCTTTTAGTATTTAACAGTACTGAAATATTAGCAATGAACTATTAATAAATTTATCGATAATAAATTATTGACAAGACATCCTGCCTCCATGCCTCTCCTACCAAAAAACAATCTACACCACAAACTATGCTCTGACATTTAATATCCTTAAAGCTACAACATTAACTACTAAATATGCTTTTTTTTTACATGCTTCTTGGTCCATATAAATATCATTAGATATTATGTAATATAGCATAAGTGCCAATCACAAGACCAGACAAACAGATCATCATAAATGATAAAATCATTACAGTGTTTTATGGAATTGCCTACAGACCACAACATCATAAACCAACAACTTAATTATTTATTTTTCAGTGGCAAAAGATTAGATAATATAAGAGATATTCACATAATATCCTATGGCTAAAACAATTCATTATTGGCAAATATTTTTAATCAATGAATAACTAATCAATTCAAGTGCAAACAATATTAATATTGACTTCAAGAAAAGTTTACTAAATTCCTCATGGCCAGCTATAGCCATAGAAGGCCCCTGTAGTTGGGCACCATTTCTAACCCAATAAATTTTTAAATATTTTATTTGCACCCAGGACACTAATTTTTCAGGTTGTTGTTAAGGCAACCAAAATAAAGCAACATATCCATTAATTTTCTAATATGATCTAAAATACTTTTCATATAATACAATTGTACATTCAATTCTCTTAAGCCATGCCATGATTGTAATAACAACAATAATTGATCACTTATTAATTTAAAGAATAATTATAATAATGTTAATCTCAGGGTTCTTTGTTTCATGTAAGGAAATGCTCGGCAGTATTGTGTTGTAGCATATGACTGGCATTCTGGTCGGCTATAGGAAACATTTATTTGACTTAAATTCAATGTGTCTTCATCTCTCATATCAACTGCTATATTATTTAAAGAGATGATAATTCTATTCAATAATTATATATAATTTTGAATAACACAGCCCTTTTTTTTTAGAAATCTCAGTCAGAATAATAAAAAGACAAGGGTGCTTTTTGTGTCCTTCCATCATCCATGACAACACAATAATATAACTAAGATTTATTACTTAGACAATTTAACTAAATGGGAATGGAATAATGTGCAACCAAAGTTAATGGTTTGGGAATAAATTCATTTTTTTTCTTTACACAAAGGTGAATGTTTAGTCTTAAGTTTTCAACTCCATAAATAATTATCATTAAACTAAAATATAATGACATTTTTTTTTACACAAAGGTGAATGTTTAGTCTTAAGTTTTCAACTCCATAAATAATTATCATTAAACTAAATATAATGACATATTCCGATCTGCTTAACTTTATTTATCTGGTATATTAAGTTTTTAAGAATTTGAAATGATTTCGGACTCAAGAAAAGGTTTTGCAAATATTGTGCAAACACTTATATTTAGCATATAAAAAAATGAATCTACAACAAATTTTAACAAGACAATAATTTATTATTATCACAAAAAAAATATACGAACATTTATTCAATAATCCCATAGTAATACAAAAATATAAAATATAACTGACATTAATCTGTATACTCTTTTGGTTATGGACTAGAGGTTACTACTTCTCCTGTATGCAATCATCTGGATTGATTAACTAAAAGTACATTTCATTACCAATACATTGTTTATTAAATTTTGGTAACCTTGTAGAAGCTTTTATTCAAAATTATGGACTAACTATTTTTTTTATTTTTAAAATGATTAATCCAATCATATGCAATACGCAAAATAGTAAATTTATTTCTAATACATTTACTTTATTTATGGTCTTTAATGGGATAACCTATTCTAATTATAGGCCAGTTATCAGAAGTTACACTTACCATCTTACATTTAACTTAATGCTAACTTAAGTTATGATACAAATTTTATTCATACATCTAATTTTAAATATGAGTATTATTTAATTACTAACCAGAATTAAATATTGCATTTGAATATTCCTTCAGTAAATAAGCGTTTTAAATTATGCAATTTTAATTACTTTCTCCATTGATTTACTTGTCAAATACTAGCAATATTTAGCAGCACAATACAGATATTGATCTTAGTTACTAACGCACTATTTATACTAAAGTGGATCTTGAGGAACTAACACCTCCAATATAACCTTTATCTTGCCCGAACTTTCAAAATTAACCACAATAATCAACACCTTCCATGGTGGAGCTATCTTTATTTTCACATGAGGAATATGGAATAACCACGAAGGTCTGTAGAGTAATCTACTACATTAAAATATTTTGGTGGTTTCTTGCCTCTTACTTGGGCATACAACAAACACACACCAAATACAATTCTCTCCTGGGATTTAAACGAATGAAGCATATTAAATGCTAGATAAATTCTTGATCGTCCTATCTATGAGAATCGATCACTTGGCCTATAAACATACCCGAACATTATATTAAAATCTTCCTCTCATGGAAAACAAAGCTTTTGGAGAGATCATTTTTCATCCCACAAAATAAATACATTATAATTATTACCTATGCGAATATTAAGCATATATCAATGCTATATCTGGGCAGGATAAGTAAATACACTGATTATAATAAACTTATGTTACCGTGTATACTTTGATCAACATCTGAAATCAATGGACATCATAGAATAAAAGTATAATAATTTTAATTTTAATAAAGGAACATTCAAAAATAGTTGGTAGCATACTATCTTAAACCAAATAAAGTGGATGTGTTATTTAAGAATAATTAGGAATAAATTCCTCAATTAATACAGTATAAATTTGTTTCAAAACTTTAACAAGAAATATTTTGTTATAGCATTTTTTTTTTTTTTTTAGTTACTTCTGATAATTTTCAATATTTATTTCACCCCTTAAATATCTAAATATTTTTCTTTTACGTATCTAACATACAAAATTTCTACCTACAATTGTATGTAATAATTAAAACATATTTTATAGATTTTTTTTTTCTTTCGTGTTAAATATCAACTTAACCTATAATAATTATGATAAAACATACCTTTGTCATTACAAGGCTATTAAATATCCCTTGACCATACAGACTTTAACCTATGTGATATAACAAAAAAATACATATCATTTATAACTTAGTTTTAAACAATCATTAATTAACAAGTGCATATTCTCTCATTAGAAAATGTTTTTCTGTTGAGCAATTGGTCCAGGTGAAGAGCTTTATCCAGTCATATTTCATGAAGTAAGTTTAAAAACAATAAACGCATGGTATTATTTCCTTTAAATAAAAGTTTTCTCTTATTTTGTGCGTTTAATAAATTAGGTAAAGAAACATATAGCAGAATTGAAGATTAATTCTTACTTGAATTAAACTACTACAATTTTGGGATCCAAGAAAAAAAAATAGACTTCTAACATAGACAAATATTTGACTATAGATGATAAACATACACAATATATTTTTTTTTATTGACGATACGTATACTTATTAGCTAGCTTACTTATGGATGAAAATGCGCAATTTTCCAAGAGATTATTATGATAATAACTGCAGTCAATTTACGTGTACAGGAAGTTTTAATAATTCCAACTGATGTATAATATATCATTTATTTTTATCATTAAGTCACTAAGATATTTGGTTTTGTTCATACTTTAGGAATTATAAATTTTTTTTTTAACGGTAACTTTTCCGTAAGAATGCCCCTATATAACTTTTCCTATATTTACTCTGAGAAAGTTTATATATTTTTTTTATTATTTTTTCTTTTTAAAAAATATACAGGTGCATAATTTAATCTTATTTATCATTATTATTATTTCCAGACAATTCTTGGTGAATAAAACATATTTTAACGTATGTAACTACATTACTTGTAAAGGCAGACAATATTGAGAAAGAGCGCGTAAATGTTTCTAGTTGATTTTCCTTGGTTTCAAAATATTTCTTTCAATTATTATTATTTTTTTTCTTTCTATACCAAGAAAATATCAATAAATGACATAAAGTTAATAAATAATTATTTCTCACTTGGAAATCATTTATCTTCCTTAATTTAGACATAATAACACTTTTCGTGATTCCCTTAGTTAATTCTGTCATTTTTAACTTTAGTGTGAGACAATAAATTTTTAAGTATAAAAGGTCTTTAAATAGGTAGATGGCAAAGAAAATCAGGATATCTTATCTAAAAAATTTAGTCACACATTATATTATTAAAATTTTACTTTGATTACATTTATTTCTGCAAAATAAAATGAAAAAATTGAGTTACCAAATTTCAGCACTGTTCCTTCCTTGAAAACTAAAAGCAGACTATCTTGTTTTTAAAAAAAAATGATCTTGATTATGAAATTGTTTGTTTCGTTTTGTTGTTTTTTTTTTTTTTTTACTTTAGCGACCTTTTCCAGAAAAATAATCATTTGATTATAACATAAACAAATGAAAGGAAAAACTTATTACAATCATATAGTTTTCAGTATTATTTACCTGGATTACAAAGTAATTTGACAATATAAAAAAAAATAATAATAAATACATTAAATTAACAATCAGTGATGTATAATTCTTTAAACATTTTTTTTTCTTTTTCTTTTTTTTTTACAAAAAGAAATTACCAGAAGTTATTGTGCTTTATTATAAGACACTCATCCACTCTCCCCTCTACCCATCCAAAATCAATTACTGTTTAGCTTTTATACCATATTAATTTGCTCTAATTATTAATATCTCAATTAAATTATTCATGTTCTCTCTTTAAAAATGACATTGAGTTATTAAATCTATTAGTTATTCACCCAAAACATGCCAAAGTGAGTGAATAGCATACTTTATTAATCAATTAATACTATTGTTATTTTATCTTTTTATTTCTTTAAAGAATAGCATTGTTTTCCTGCAGAAATAATGCCAAGTAAACCAAGTGTCAATAACACTAGGTTACAATATATATATATATATATATATATATATATATCACCATTCACAAGATTGTACATGTGCCAAATTGGAGAAGACTATTACAATTACAATCAATTTATTTGATCTTTTCCACATTATAAAATTATTAGATAATATAAGGAATAAAACAGAATTGTTGTTAACCATTAGAAATCAAGAAAAAATAATAGACATGCTGATTTGAAAACTCCTCATAAGATAATTTGACTTCAAATATTTACCATGGAAAATCTGTTAGCCGATATGAACTCCACATAAAATGAAATTACCTCTATATGTAGAAGCAATGAAAACATCAACATTATTGCCACATAATGATGGAAAAAAGAATAATGATAATGTATTTTTTTTGGTAAAAATATAAATTACACTGCAAGATTTCATAAAAATACAATGAATGACCTTAATAATTTGGACATACTAATGGATACCCTGCAAAAGTCTATAAACATGATGGAAGAATGAGTAAGCAGATTTTCAGAGGTGTTCAATCCAACCATACTAAATGATCTTTATTTTTTATTTAAATTTTTTTTTTACCGATTGTTCGATTATTCTAGTGATTATGAATATAATTTTCATTCTTTACAGATTTCCAAAAAATGCTGTATCAAGTGATCACAATAAACTATATGTGATATATTATATTATGTTATGCTAATCACTCAAATTCCAGATATATTGCTGCTGGATTTTTTGATGAAGGACAAATGAATAGATTTGAAAAAAAACAATTTACACCTTGGAAAAATATGTGCTAATTAAAGTAAATCAGAATAGAAAAAAATATGCAAAACAGCTATTTTAATTATGACATTAATGACTTTAAAAAATTAATACAGATTTTTGGATCAGTAGTAACATTCCACCCCACTTATTTAAAATATATACTTATATAAATCTTAATAATTGCTTATTTTAAACTGTGTTTAAACAAAAACATTAATTCAAATGACATTCCTAACACCCTACTTAATAATACATATAATTTAATCACAGTGTTTTAATTGTAAGCAAAAAGGTCATGGCATAAGTGAATGTCCAAAAATTAAACATGTGAAAAATTTGAATCACTGGTATAATTGATGCTAATATCAATGATTCAGATAGTAATACACAAAATATATTAAGAGAAGATAATATTCAAAGGAAAGGTCATTCCTCAGAACAATTATTTCCCTACCACAAAAAAATACACAAGCAAAAAAAGTAAATTTCTTACAGAAGCAGTTGTAATAAAGAAGACTACAAAATTATTATACAGTCAACAATACCTGGTCCATCACACCCAATTATGGATGTAAATGCACTGAATATCAAATGCAAATCAGGTCATCTGCCATGAAAGAAAAGGAAAAGTGATTTGTAAACCCTAAGATTAAGTGAAGAGAATATACTTCAGACTCTGGACCATGTAAAAAAGTTAAAAAGTCAAATATACACTTGTCAGATTCTGATGTAGGTGATAGCTCAAATGAGGACTCAATCAAAATAACAGAGGTAAGTAAATCATATCCAAATATAATTGCTTATGATAAATCTATAGAGTTGTCCCATGAGGGCCTAAAAGCTAAAATACAATTAAAGAGTTATCATAAATAAATATATTTCTTATATTATTTATATCTAAACACTAAATAAACAATGTTAATAAAAATATGGTCTTCCAATGTCAGAGAATTAAACTCTGGGAAAAAAAAACATTCAGCTACACATAATTGGTTTGCTGGAAACTAAGATATATAACAAATCACAAACAGATATAACAATTATTGATATTCATTACTGGACCATGTTAAAAAAATTAAAAATTTAAATAAAAACTTGTTAAACTTCAATACAGGTGATATTTCAAATGAGAAGCCAGTCAATATAACAAAGATAAGTGAGTCATATCCAAATGTAATTGCTCATAAGAAATCCCTAGAATTGTCACAAGAGGGCCTAATATCTTTAGATAGAACTAAATGGTTAACATATTTCTTATATTCTTTATATCTACACTAAATGAGAGAATGTTAATAAAAATAAAGTCTATCAATGTCACAGGATTAAAGTCTATAGAAAAACCCATCAACTTCAATTTGGCATCATATTATTCAGCCACATATAATTGGTTTGCTGGAAATTAAGATATACCACACATCACAAACAGATCCATCAAAATGTTCTGATAATCAAAGATATTCATTATTTTCCAATGTAGCAATCTTCTGGCATTCTCCTTCATGTTTGGAGAAGGGTTACTTCTATAGAACTCTATCTTTTTCAACAAAAGCAGATACTCATCTTTGATTATTCTTGTTTTTTATTTACCAGAATTGCATCTTATGATAAGCATGTCACTCAAAAATTCATCTTTTTCATATTCTGTTGTGATAGTCTGTCTTAACTGATCCCAGGGTGGACTAAATATATATTTTCTCAGAGATATGCATATATTGATTCAAAATTTATGACTTGGAAATGAACACTGCTTAAACATGGATTGCCTTTGTGAACATAATCTCATATACAGTTGATACTATGAGAAGAAACCAATGACCTCTTTTCAAAGAAATTAGCACTTGCAAATGAATTACACAAGAGAATTACATTCAGTGCTACTATGGCAGATGTCTGTACAAATATATTAGCACTAAGAAAAACATATTGGTTGGTTTGTGACTCACACAAAGAATATCTGGTGATAAAGAAGAGAGAAATATACCTGAATCAAACCAACATGTAGTCTAGGCAATGCATTCATTGGGCACTGTGGAAAGCTCAACTAATTTTAAAATAAAAGTGCAAATCATTGTAGGTTACAAGATGCTAGAGTCACTTTATTTATATTACAAAAATAACTTGCAAAAAGGGGAAAAGTTAACTCTTCACAGAACTTTCTGGGACTAACAGAAGACAATATAGTTTTTGTACCAAGAGAGTTTAAAGAAAAACTTGCTTCAATGCCAAACTCATGTCATCCAGGAATACATGGAATACCTTGTTTTGTACACAGACATTTAAGTCAAATCACTGCAAAATAGCTGACAAATTTAACTAAGTTTCTAAAGAAGAGAATTATCACATACATGAGCTTTATCCCACCTCACTGGTTCCATTTGTTAAAGAATGAAAATATTACCACATTTCAAAATCTTAGACCCATATCAATGAGTCCATTTGGGATTATGATCGTGGAATTAGTAATTAAAGATAGAATTGAATCCTATATTTTGTTAGCTTATTTTGTCATTGCTTTCAAAAACTTAGTTTGCAAAAAAAGGCTCATCAACTGGGCAGACAGTATTTTTATATAAAATGGTAATCTATACAGTCCAAAACAACAACAAATATGGACCAATAGTAGTTCATCTGGACATGAAATTAGAATTCAATGTGACACCAATTGCTATTTTAATACATTAGCAAATACATTAATGTGATATAATACCAATTGCTATGTTAATCAATTCATTATCAGATATATAAATAACCAGGGCATTAATCTACTTTATTACAAATCTTCTAAGTTGAGAAATTGAGATAACTCTTAGTGGGAAGTACTCACCATTATTCATTCCATTTAACTCATTTCTACAATGTTCACAATTAAGTGCTCTTTTATTCACATTTTATATTGATCCCCTTCATAAAGCAATTGAAAGTGAGATCACCAGAATATATATACTTGTAATGAAGGCAAATGTTTCATGTATTGCATACATGGATGAACACAATCTTTCTATCAACTAAAAAAACAGATACCAAAACTAATAAAATTTCTAACTAATTACTCAACAAATTTAAACTGGAGTTCCATTTAGAAAAATCAAGTGGATGGTCTATGTGTTCAGGCTGCCAATATGAGCAGCACTTCAAAGAAAAGCCTATCTCATTTGTCAGATTTCCCTTATATTTAAGTAATTCTGAAATGCGATTACAGATATAGGGAAAATTAATGAATAAAATTGAAAATAAAATTAATTCTCTTTGAAAGTCAGATTTATTACTCTATGCCAAAGTGGCCCTTTTCAATCTCCTAATAACAACAGAGGCCACATATAATACATTTATAATAATGTACACAAAAGCTTTTACATTTAAAATTTACTCAATGTATAGGAAATTATTGTAGGAGAAGAAAATGGCATCAATATTCCTAAGTAAGTTTTTGCACCTCCCTTTTAAAATGGATTGAGTTTACATTCTATAAAAATTTCCAAATTAAAAAAAACACTTAATCTTATATCATCATGTGCAATGGCATTTTCATATCTAGAAATGGTTTTTAAAATTACAGCAACAGATAGGCTGCCACCCATATGCAATTAGTGAAATAAGTTAATTTCTTCTATATTACATATTCCCAATTTAATATATTTCTCTCCCAAAAATAAAATTAAATACTGAGATGTATATTCAATCTGTGCCTTGCCATCCAATGGTAATAACAAACTCCTTTTAAACACAACAAATAAGTAGTTGATAAAATTCAAATATTGGTCATTAAAATCAAAATACTATCATTTCCCCCTAAAATTAAATCTTGAAGCATTCCCCAATCTATTTCTACAGATATATAAAAAATTGCAGGAACAGTGGAGATACATGCATACTTCATCAGAAAAAAAAGGAAAAAAAAATATGTTTTATGTTCACATGCTCCATGTTTAATAATACTCAGTGGAATATCTCCAAAATATTTAAAAATACATTATATATATATATACACACACACCTGGGTCTCTTTTTACACAGACTTATTTAACACGATTTTGAAGTTACACGATTCATGTTTCACCGGAAGTCGAACTCTGATAATGTGGTATTACTTTAAATAATAAATTTCACGCACTTATGTTATATTGAAAGTAAAGCACATTATTGGATTTCGACTTTCATCTTAGTAATTTCAATATTTTCACTGCTTTATAATAGTAAGATTTTATGCAATAATGAAATTAAAATCATGATTTCCACATTTTATGTATACACACATTAAATTTTACAAGATTATAATGTAAATTTGTTCAAACATTGTGCATGTTAATTTTGCATTTTAAATCACATTGTTTTTGCTTTTTAAAAAAAACCTAATCAATTATTAATCATTTAGTGTCCACAAGTTTATTTTTAAAGGGTGGTTAATAGCAGTGGGCACAATTAAATTTGACAATTAAAAATTAAAATCTGATTTTTATTTGTAATTAAGAATTTAAAAATTACTTACGGCGACTTGAAATTTCTGTGATGTGAAATTTGATTTTTTAACAGAATTGAAAATTAAAAAATTAAAGACAAAAATAATTTAATTTTTAGTTGCTAGTTTCATAAACAATTAATAAAATCATCATCTCAAAGATTAATTACTAATTATGTTGTCACCAGAAAACCATTGACACAACATGAGTGTGAAGTTGGCGCTAGTTGTATTTCCTCTTGTGAAAAATATGATTTTTTTACTAGTTTGCAAACGAACATGTTTTTCAGCAAATAGCGACAATAATTAAAACATGTATAAAAAATGTAAATTACTGTACTGTAAATTATGCATAAAAATATATTATTTTGAATAAAATTAAATATTATAGTTAAAAAAAGATTGTCTTGTATCATTTTTTTTCAAATTTGAAATTTTTTATTAGTCATATTTTATTTCCTTATTTTTTTTTGCATGAATTTTAAAGTAATTTTACGTTGGTGCTTTGCTTTTACACAAATTTTGAAAAATCACAGACTGCATCCCCCCTTTTTCAATGTAAGTTACAACTATTTTTGTGAATTTCGTTTGCGCGTTTTCTGAGTAACCTATCTATCACGTAAAATGTGACCCAGGTGTATACTTCTCAATACATTTAAAAAAGTATTTATGCAAACATTGGAGATAAAATATTTATACTATTTTCATTATGATGTTCCAGTTGTACATTTGAGTATGGTTCAAACACATGAAAACACCCTAACACATTTAGGAATAAAATGAATGTTATATGCATAAGGAATGAAAAAATTTCACCAACTAACATTTATTCAGTCACATTGTCACTAATGTGACTTCGATCAAATTTATTGCATGATCATTATTAGAAAATGATAATTAAATAGTTAAAAGCAAAAAAAATCATTAATGTATGCATGTACATAGAAAGATATAACTCCTATGCAGCAGTCAGAAAATGCTAGCTGTTTTCAAGATTGTAGTTTTTTTTCTGTTACACATAAATTTGTAATTTTTCTCAACACTAGTTTGAGATAAAAATATACAGTATATAATGTAAATCACATATTTTCATGTGGTTTAAACCTGGTAGTCTTTTCCTATTTTATCCTAGAAATATGGTAATTATTAAATACTATCTTTTCAAAATCAGTCCCATTAAATAATAACCACAAATTGATAACAGATTCATTTATTTAAATTTTAACTGCTGCGATGTGATTTACATATGATAGTAAATTATCCTATAGGCATTCTAAGTGTATCTAGTTGCACATTCATTATTTGGAATTGGAATCTGTTCTCAGCAAATCTTGAATTTTTTTCCTAACATCATATAGTTATACTTTTTTCCCTAGATTTTTTAAGACATAAAAACTAGTTAGTCATTTAAAATTAGTCAATAAATGGGTATCTATCTAACTATACTCACCAAAAATATTAAGTTTTATAAAATAGCAAAAAATCTTATCCTATGGCAATTGGAAAACCCTGTAGTTTTTATCCTATGGTGAATGTTTTAATTTAAGATTTTTTATTTTTTATTTATATGTTTGGCTTTTGTAAAAACAATATACCCGTATATATATATATATAATTACATTATTTTTACTACAGTAATAGTATTTAAATAAATTTCCCGAATATATTTTTATTTTTAATTTTAATCCTAAGATACAGGGCTGTAACTCTCAGTTAAATTTTAAATTTAATATTTATAAAATGTTTATGATTGTTTTGAAAAATGACATTTACTCATTATTTTTAAATAACCATCCCTTTATTAACGCTTCATTATCTCTAGAATGTCAAAATATAGCAAGCAAAATGTATTTTTTTTAAAAAATAGTTGCTCGTAATAAATGTGATGTGCATGTGTATATACACACACACTCATTCATAAAGAGAAATGATGAAAATGTGCATTAACAAAACTATGTTTTTATCCGAAAAAAATAATAAGAAAACGTGACCAAACAGTAAGTTAAAGATTCAAAAGTGCATCTACACTCTATAATTATTCATTAGGATTTAAAAATGATAGGAAATGCTGCAATGTTAAAAGATTTTCATTTTTTTTCCATTCAACTGATTGATTGCACAATGATTATTATCTAAACCAAGCGATAAACAGAAGCAGTCAGTTGTGTCTAGTTGAAAGACTATTTTTTGATCGCATTTCTGATTACTACTAAATATTTAAACCATTTGTCCGTATTTTGAAACAAAATAGTACATAAATTGAACAAAATATGCTATAATAAATTTATAAAACTTTAATTTGTAAAATATTTTAAAAAGAAAATCTATGATAAGCTATTATTGATAGTCTTTTTTCATAATCTCATGTGCATTACTATTTTTTTTTTTTTTTTACAGATTGCATAATATACATGCTCTTGAATAGGAAGATTCCAATAAATTAAATGAGCTTGCATCTAAAAAAGCACAATTTGGATTTAAAAATAGTAAAAAACTGAAAATGCAATTAGAATAATAACAATTACATTTAAGTGATGCTTAAAATACTCTTTTTTTTATGATTGATTTTTAAAAAAATCATTTGACAGAGAGAATTAAATTTATTGGAAATATTAAAAAAGTAAAGTACAGATTAAATATATAGACTATTATCAAGAAATTTATATATGAGATGCAAGACAATAATTATTTTACATTCAAATATCAGCCTTTCAAGCTAATTGTGCATACGCTTTTGCGAGTGTTAATAATAATAAATGAATACTTTCTCTTCAATACAAGATATAGTATTTATGCAGGAATAAAATGAATCCACTTATTCCTACGACTCAAATGCTTATATATGAGCAAATATGAAGTACTGGCAAGAAAAGTGTGAGGGTGGAACAGTCACTTTAAATTACTATATGCGATGTCTGAATGAATGACATCGGTGAAATTGTCTAGAATTTACTAAACATCATTCTAACTGAAACTTAATCATATGTAAATAAGCATTTATTTTATATAGCTTTTGTTTACAATTGTATTACATTCAAATATCAGCCTTTCAAGCTAATTGTGCATATGCTTTTGCAAGTGTTAATAATTTTAGAATAATAAATATCTGTAAGCAGTATATGACACAGTTATTGTTCGCCACTGGTCACTATTTTTTTTTTAATATTTGTTTTGATGATCTATTGAATAAGGATTTTTTTTTCGATGAGGAGAAAATTGATCATGATTATTTTAATAAAAAGTTAGTAGTTATGGTAAGAGGATTTATGAATTAAATTTGTGAGTCATAAAGACAAAAATTTGGTTCAAGATTGTAAACAGAATTGATAGACTTTTAAATTAGAAAAAAAAAATCAAATTGCACAAAAGTATTTAAGTGGAGAAATAAAATATCCTTAGATATAATTGAGTAGAAAATTGAAAGCAAATAGGGCAATAAATATTTTTATAGATTATTAGCTAATTATCAAAATAATAAAGGTAGCTAATAACTTAACAATATTAAAGCTAAAATAACTACTTATTAGATGTTTTGCATGGAAACTGACAAACCCCAACTAAATAAAAAAAAAAATATTTGAATTATCCATTTGTTTTTACAAGTGAAATTAATAAAATAATAAGATTAGAATACTTATCTAAAAATAATAATTATTTCTAAGTTTATTAATGTTGTTACAGAAATATTAAAATATAAATAATTATTTTGGCATTGAATATTTTTTGATAGTTAATTTTGGCAAAATGTCCAATGTTTTTTAACATCTATTGCACATCTTTTTTATTTATTTAATATTGACTTGGTAAACTTGTTATTTAGTAATGCTAAATAAATCTATTTAAAAGTACAGTTCACACTTTTTATAAGTTACCATTTACAATTTTTGATTTAAATATCTACTCATTATATAATATAACTATGATATGTTAAATTATTATATTTTATGTAGCAAATAAGGTGCAAACGGTTCATGAGATAGATTTAGCAAATTCTGTTATACAATTTTATTGATTATACATTAAATCAAACAGAATTGACCTTTTGTAATGGCATATGTTGCTGCCCCTTACCCATAAAAAACTTGATAATATCATAAAAGTCATGATATTAATGTAGGATTTAATATATCTTGTCATAAATTCTAAATAGTAGCATTAGCTAATGAAAAATCATATGTTAATAAAAATGATTATAAATTATATTTTTACAAAGAGAAACAGTTAAAAAATAATGTATTACTATTAAATCTAATGTAGGTGATCAGTTTTTATATATCAGCAATAAGGATCTGACCTATGAATAGGGCAGGATTTTTTTAATAGCTTGCTTTAACAAATTAATTTTAAGATTTAATGAAAACTAAATAAAATATTTTAATATAAAAATAAATGTGAAAAATTCACAATTAAAAAATTAAGAAAAAAATGTTCAGACCAACCTAGCCTGTTTGTTACACTTTAGAATACTTAAATATACCTGTTATATTTGATATGTGTAATATGATTGCATTACAGACAATTACTTTGTAAAAATAATATGTTAGCTTTACATAAAACATGCTTAATAATAAATAAATATAAAGAGTAGAATTACTTTCTTTGCATAAAATGCCCCTAATATTAAATTACAGTTTAGATAGACATAGTTATTTATTTATAAAAAACAAATTTAAAGTTGTTTTATTTTTAATTTTCTACAGCATTACAAACAGACACTTTTAATTGGTTATAATTTGACACATGACAGCCATATGGGTAAGCATTCACATGGAAATGCTTTATGATCATGATTATAAATATAATCAAAAATATTTCTCTATGATTTTTTTATTTATATTATACTATAAGTCATTTATCATTATTTGGAATATACTTAAGTTTTATTATTGTATTATTAATATTAGTGGACATTTTATTTTATTATATATATATATATATATATATATAATATAAATAAAATGTATGTATATATATATATATATATATATATATATATTACAAGCATAAAGCTAAACTAGTCAATATATAATTAAAATTACCCCAAGTCCAAAATTCAACCAGACCAGCAAAAAACAATATTAAAACACAAACAAAGGTTTCACTGCTACAAGCAGACTTCTCAAGTGTAAAGAACTACAAAAACTACACAATATATATAATATTAAACATTACCCACAAATCCATTCACTTCCCATCAACCCTTAATATTAAAAAGATTCTTAAATAAGTTAATTGCTTCAGAATAATAAATTTTTAATAATAAAGATTCTTTAATTCTTCTTTTGATTTCATTTCTCTCAAAGAAGACAACCTTAGCTCCATCAAAATTAATAGTGTGGCCTGCATCTTTTTCATGGACATACAAAGCAAAACTAAGATATCTATTTTTAACTCTACTTTTATGAACTTTTATTCTTTCATTTAAATTCAAACTACTCTAACCTATGTAGACCTTCTTACAAAACAAATAAGGTATAAAATATACTACACCAGGAATAGTCTTTCTGTCAAAAATTTCCTTTGTATTATTTAATAAATTATTCAATGTAACACCCTTTTCCAAGCAATCTTCTTATTTCCAAACAATTTACTATTTCTACATACAATTTTATAAGAAGACAATTTAAATGGCAAAGAAATAAAATCATATTTTTCTCTATCTTTTACATCCTTACAAATATTATTTTTAAATAAAATACTTTTAACAAATTTATCAGAGTAACCAATCCTCAAGTAATCTTATAAAATTGACAATTCTGAAACAATGCTACCCCACTAGAATTATTTAATTTATATTCCTATGACAATAATTCCTTAAAGCAGTTACTTTATGAGATATAGATTGATAGCTATCAGGTTTAATTACAGATCTTAATTCTCTACTTTTAACAAAATGACTGCATAGTAAACAATTAGTCTCTACATTTCTAATCACCAAAAGATGTAAAAATTTTAACTTACCAAAATCTAACCCCAACTCCTTTTATCACATATCTTATAGAAAGATCAAAACAATTAAACTCATTTACAAATTGCTTCAATTTACCATTCTCAACTACAAATACACAATCATCAACATATCTGACAAATAACTTTACATATAAACAATACTTTTTAATAATAAGTTCCTCCTCCATATAATTAATATAAACTGAACATACTAAAGAAGAAATAATATAACCTATTATTAACCCTTCCTTAATTTTATAAAAATTACCTTTATAAGTAAAATACATAGAATCTTCCAATAATAAAAGCAAATCTTGTTCAGTTATAAAGATTTGATAGATTTTATTCTGTCATTAGTCAGAATGATCTGCCTAAGTTATCTCTAAATCTTTTTGAGGTGGATTGTAAATATAATTAACTATTAAATTTTAATATCTATCTTAGACTTAAATAAATGCCAGTAATTGTCTTATATAGTTTAATTGTTATAAAATACATTTTAATAATTGATTTACAGTGAATTTAAAACAAATGGACATGATTAGTTGATTATGATTTAATAGATATCCAGCAGAAATATATTGTATATTTTACATAATGATATGATTGGATATTAAAAATACAAGATTAGCTAATAGGTTCATTGATAATGTATTCTTGTAGAATATTTTATTTTGATTAAGCAATAATAGTACACTCATGTAAAGTATAGTATAGATAAGTTATTCTTTTTAGCATTTTACTAAACTAAACAAAACTGATTAATGATCTATTTTTTATACATTATATATATTGCAAGTTTATAAATCATTCTCTAAACATTATCATAACTTTTTGTAAACTAATTTTATTTAGTTAAGGAATATCATTACATTTTATCATAAATTTATATTACTATATGTAATATTTGATTAGTAAAGTATATCAGAACATAGTTGTTTATTGATTTTGGTTTTATTCAATACAAATTAAATGGATATCTTAGGCATATATCATTGTTTAGGACAATGATATATGATTTTACTGCTTATTGTAGTTTATTTTGAGATAATGAATAGATTTAGTGATATCTGGAGTGATGATCTTGTTTGTTTTCTTTTGTTTTAAATGGTATCTAAAAAATTAGATTTTAATAAATATTATCATCAGTATTTTATTTTAGTGTAGTGAAAAATCTAAATAATGATTTATTAGAAATATTATTATTGGATAGTGTAACTAACAACTGAGCTAGATAATTTTGTATAGGTTATAACAGAGATATTATTTATTGGTACATAATTTGTTCTGTTATAAATAATATTTAAACCATAAGAAAATTTCCTCATTATTTTTTATTTTATTTTTGTGTCAGTAGTAAATTGTTGTCTAAAACCTGTAGGGCAATTTCTTTTGTTTTATGATAAATGCTGACCAAATCAGTGGAGAGATAATGGAATAGAAGAACCATTATTATCACCTAACAAAATATATTATAAAATTATATATTGTCTATATTATTATTATTATTATTATTATTATTATTATTATTATTATTATTATTATTATTATTATTATTATTATTATTATTATTATTATTATTATTATTATTATTATTATTATTATTATCATCATTATTATTATTATTATTATTATTATTATTATTATTATTATTATTATTATTATTATTATTATTATTATTATTATTATTATTATTATTATTATTATTATTATTATTATTATGTTTATGTTTCAAAAGGCCTTTATTGTCTCAAAAGAATTACAAATTTTGCATTTACATAGTTCGTCTACATATAATATCCTGGATTGTCCATTATCATTTGAACACCATTAGCAAATCAATTACTTATAACAGAAAGGAAAAAAATTGTTGCTAAATTGTCCTTGTTGCTAATTTGACATGCATATCCTTATAATGTTTAATTTCCTCAATTCACTATAACATAGATCTAATCTTAAGTAATGACCAGGTTGCTGCATAAATGTCAGGTCTGGCCAGTCTCTTATCCCTTTTCTGTATTATTTCAAGTTTATTTGAAAAAGTAACTGGATGTCTCCTGGAATTGTTACCAATTAGAAAAGTGCATCTAGTACACCAGTATGCATATAGCACAAAGGTTGCTGCCCTGACACTTGGTGTTAATCCTTCTCTAAATGCAGAAATTAATTGATGCATTGTTACATTAGACCTCCTGTAACTGCTAGTTATGAGATTTCTTATGTGTTTAAGTCCCTCACAGTGATATAGCAGATGTGATAGGGTTTACTCAGCTCGATGGCATAACCCACAAAAGGGATCAATTGACGTATACAGTCTTTTATGGCAAAGAAAATATGTGGTAGGTAATGCAGTTAGATTAAGTTTTATTAGAAAATTGAAAAACTTTGGTTCTAAGGCCCATCGTTTATATCTTTTAACCAATTGCTTATTATTAATTCCCAGTATTGGTTCTAAAGCAATTGTGTTATTATCTTCATGCATTAATTCATAAATTTCCCAGTATTTGTATTTATTAATAAATTGCTCTGGGATTTTTGATTCTGTTTTACAAAGATGTATTAATTGTTCAAAATATGATAATTTTTTTGGTGGTGGTTTATCAGTTGGAATGACCTCTATGAGCTGCTTAATTTTTGGAAATTGTTTAACAATATCAATTATATTGTTCCTCATTCGCTGTTTTGCAAAAATACCAATATCATGTAAGCCCAAACCATTTTTATTCAATGGCTGACATAGTCTTGCCATTGATATTGCCACAACTTTCCTTGACCATAGTAGTTTATTGCAAATGGTCTTAATTTTGGAGATAAAAGCTTTTGAGAAAGCAACCACTGGCATAAAGTAAACTATCTTAGTCATCATTAAACTATTAATCAATTGAATCTTGGAATATACTGACATATAGGTATTGGATAGAGAGTCTGCTATTTTCTGTATTTCATTTTTCAATTTGTTCTGCAAATGACATCTCATTCCAGTAGTCCCTAGATGGAATGGAAATCCAAGGAATGAGCCTGGCTTTGCCTGGAAAATGGATGTACATGGCCTTCCTGTGAATATAGTCCATGCTGCTGTTTTTTCTGAATTGAAACTTATTTTAAATTCCTTTGACTATTCTTCTAAAATCATCTGTAGTTTTGGTATTTGCCTTTTTGATTTCAGGAAAACTGTAATATCATCCATGTATTGCTTATTTATTTATTTTTGTAAACTGCAAAACTGATTGTCTATGTAATTTTTATTATTATTATTATTATTATTATTATTATTATTATTATTATTATTATTATTATTATTATTATTATTATTATTATTATTATTATTATTATTATTATCATCATCATCATCATCATTATTATTTAAAATAATAGCAGAAATTCAATATATACATATTGTGATTAATTGATTAACCATTCATATCTTTAGGATATATATAAAGAACAATTTTTCATTAAAAAATCAGAATAGAATGTATCCACATATTCTTTAAACTTTTTAAGTTTTTTTTAAGTTTAGCCTTACTAACATTGATGGAAATACAGTGTGAGTACAGTATATTAACAAAATGAAAATGTGTCTTTAACAATTATTAAATTAATTATCAGTTATATAAAGAAAAAGACTAATTCTTAATGGTAATAAACTTGTTTTAATAATTCCATACAAAACATAATAAATTAATAATTCTAAACATTAAACTAACATAGTTTAATATATATATATATATATATATATATATATTATAACGATCGAAATGAAAGTGGAGATTGAATCTAATCACAAACTACGATATCTGCTCTACAAAACACCATCTAGGCATTTAAACCTAGAAACATTTATAGAGTAGGCAGATACGTGCTGTTAAGATTCCACTTTATTTAAATATTCAGATCGTTAGCCCAAGTCACTAGCTCAGTGGAGACGCAGAGATAAAAATCTATATCTTAATTTATATCTTAAATATAAAAGAATAAAAGCCACTGCCAGAAAATAACACATAAAAATATTTATTTACGCACATATAAAATAACATTTAAATTTTGAGGAATAAATTCAACATTTTAGATTTTTCTATTAATCTTTAGTTTTACACTTAAGTAAATTACAACCATGAGTTTAATATTTATTTAGTGAGTCGAGGATGAATAGACTACATAGATCTGCATTTGAAAAGAAAATATTCTTCCCTGATTTAAACTTAGGCAACAAATTTCGCAATCTAACTGGCGCCAATCCATCTGATACATTTATGTATTCAATGTAGCATGAAAATACTACAACACAATATACTATACTGTCAGGAATGTACATCTGATCAGTAAGTAGAATTAGAGAAGACATTGTCTCTCCACCAACAGGAATGTTACATCTGTTGGCGAGTAGAACAATAAACATAAAACTCCATAGGAATGGACTGCGGTCCTTTGCCATCTTACAAACCCATCCATAGGCAAACAGAAGGTGTGTGGCATATATATAATCCTGCCCATAGCAGATCTCATACTACATCTACAATTACACAAATATATCCAATACATTGAACCAATTCAACTACGAAATTAACAACCTAAGATTACCCTCCCTTAATATAACTTTACAAAACTATATAGCCATTCACACCCGACTTAAATTTAACATTTAAATACGTTCACACAGATTATTTTTATACAATTTGTTTTATAATGTTGAGTATAAATTTGCTGCACAGATTCCACAGTCAAAAACATTACAAATTAAACACAACTGATCAAAATACAAAGTCAATCGATAACGTCAATTGCTGAGGGAATACAGGAGACCCTTTGGTGTTCATCATAAGACACCACAGTGACATTGTTGACTTATATGTTCTAATCGACTGTGAAAACCACAACATAATCAACCGCTAATGAATCTATGCAACGTCTATACCCAACTTAAATGTAATGCATTTAATAATTTCTACAATAAATATTATTACAAATAAAAATAATAAAATGGAAATGATTTTAGCCAAACTTAACTATATAAATTTAAACAATCAATTATTAATGTGAAAATCAAATAAGAGTTCATTTTAAAATTTAAATTAGCTGAATCTTTAAAAAAAAACAATGATGAAAGTTCTTAATTACTTTTTTGTTGTTGTTAATTTGTAAAGTTCATAACTCACAATAGAAGAGTCCAGGTTTCTGCTTTTAATTCCTGCGATGCCTCCATGGGAAGATAATGTTCTGGAGATGGCAATAGCTGGTTCAAGGTATCACAGTCTTTTCATTTTTTTTTAAATAGAGAGTGTGGTATGTGCGTCCTACCACATCTCTCAAACACAAAACGCTGGAACTCCCGAAAAAACTGTATTTCCCTTTTTATATTATCCACATGGATTCAATCAACAAAACATCACTAATCCATCACTTTCATTAGTGTCCGAGCCAAGGCTTAGTGCTTCCATTGGTCAAGCTAATTTCTCTTTATTTTCTTATCTATCTTTCATCAGATCATTTTAATTATACAAGAGCCCAAGGCTAGCTTGCTTTTCAAACATTTTATAAACAATCATTTACATTTACAGATTACAAGAATTAATTAATACCTGTTTTTATTTTTAAATCTTGTACTTTTTTTTTTATAAAAAAAGTACGTTCAAATACTTATTTATTTGTTTTTTAAAAAAAAAATATTTTTAAAGTTTGGCATCTGTGCGAATGTATATACGTTTAACAAACATTTTAATTTTAGCGTTTAGTTTTTTACTTTTATTTGTGAACTTTTAAGTTTTTATTTTAAATTAATGTAATGACATATTTATATATCATTACATATCAGTAAACTTCCTCAAATAACAAAAACATTAAAAAAAAAATTACTTAGTGTTAGTAATTATGTTACACAAATTGATTATATATGAAAATTTCAAAAGGACAAAACTTTTTTTTACAAGACAAAATAGTAATTACACACAAATATAATGATTAAAAAAAAGTTGACTGTTGATTCCCCATTACCAGCTAAATTTCTGCCCCCTTTCTTCCAAGTTTCATTTCTCCTACCTTTAACTATTACTTAGGCAAGTTGAACGATTAGATTTTAATTTAACAAGACTTTTTTTTAAAAAAAAAAATGATTTAGATTTATTATTATGTTTTATTTATTAGTTTTTATTCCTCAAATTTATCTCTACATATGCGCAATTTTTCTTACTGGCAGCACTTTTTAAACAAAACTTCAAACTGCAACTCCACATCAATACAACCAATATATTTATACTAATTTCAGAAAAAAATATTACAGGCATAATTCACTTTCAAAATTCTCAGGGCACTCGTGTTTATTAAAGATCGGCCCAAGTTGGGTAGCCAGTTATAATGATCGAAATGAAAGTGGAGATCGAATCTAACTGCAAACTACGATATCTGCTCTACAAGGCGCCATCTAGACATTTAAACCTAGAAAAATTTATAGAGTAGGCAGATATGCGCTGTTAAGATTCCACTTTATTTAAATATTCAGATCATTAGCCCAAGTCACTAGCTCAGGTGAGATGCAGAGATAAAAATCTATATCTTAATTTATATCTTAAATATAAAATAATAAAAGCCACTGCCAGAAATTAACACATAAAAATATTTATTTACACACATATAAAATAACATTTAAATTTTGAGGAATAAATTCAACATTTTAGATTTTTCTATTAATCTTTAGTTTTACATTTAAGTAAATTACAACCATGAGTTTAATATTTATTTAGTGAGTCGAGGATGAATAGACTACATAGATCTGCATTTGAAAAGAAAATATTCTTCCCTGATTTAACCTTAGGCAACAAATTTTGCAATCTAACCGGCACCAATCCATCTGATACATTTATGTATTCAATGTAGCATGAAAATACGACAACACAAAATACTATACTGTCAGTAATATACATCTGATCAGTAAGTAGAATTAGAGAAGACATTGTCTCTCCACCAACAGGAATTGTACATCTGTTGGCGAGTAGAACAATAAACATAAAACTCCATAGGAATGGACTGTGGTCCTTTGCCATCTTACAAACCCATCCATAGGCAAACAGAAGGTGTGTGGCATATATATATAATCCTGCCCGTAGCGAATCTCATACTACATCTACAATTACACAAATATATCCAATCCATTGAACCAACTCAACTACGAAATTAACAACCTAAGATTACCCTCCCTTAATATAACTTTACAAAACTATATAGCCATTAACGCTTGACTTAAATTTAACATTTAAATACGTTCACACAGATTATTTTTATACAATTTGTTTTATAATGTCGAGTATAGATCGGCTGCACAGATTCCACGGTCAAAAACATTCCAAATTAAACACAATGGATCAAAATACAAAGTCAATCGATAACGTCAATTGCTGAGGGAGTACAGGAGACCCTTTGGTGTTCATCATAAGACACTGCCGTGACATTGTTGACTTATATGTTCTAATCGACTGTGAAAACCACAACATAATCAACCACTAACGAATCTATGCAACGTCTATACCCAACTTAAATGTAATGCATTTAATAATGTCTACAATAAATATTATTACAAATAAAAATAATAAAATGGAAATGATTTTAGCCAAAGTTAACTATATAAATTTAAACAATCAATTATTAATGTGAAAATCAAATAAGAGTTCATTTTAAAATTTAAATTAGCTGAATCTTTAAAAAAAACAATGACGAAAGTTCTTAATTACTTTTTTTTGTTGTTGTTAATTTGTAAAGTTCATAACTCATGGTAGAAGAGTCCAGGTTTCTGCTTTTAATTCCTGCGACGCCTCCATTGGAAGATAATGTTCTGGAGATGGCAATATCTGGTTCAAGGTATCACAGTCTTTTCATTTTTTCTTTTTAAATAGAGAGTGTGGTATGTGCTTCCTACCACATCTCTCAAACACAAAATGCTGGAACTCCTGAAATAACTGTATTTCCTTTTTTATATTATCCACACGGAATCAATCAACAAAATATCACTAATCCATCACTTTCGTTAGGGTCCGAGCCAAGGCTTATTGCTTCCATTGGTCAAGCTAATTTCTCTTTATTTTCTTATCTATCTTTCATCAGATCATTTTAATTATACAAGAGCCCAAGGCTAGCTTGCTTTTCAAACAATTTATAAACAATCATTTCCATTTACAGATTACAAGAATTAATTAATACCTGTTTTTATTTTTAAATCTTGTACTTTTTTTTTATAAAAAAGTACGAAAAAAAAAGTACGTTCAAATACTTATTTATTTGTTTTTTAAAAAAAATATTTTTAAAGTTTGGCATCTGTGCGAATGTATATACATTTAACAAACATTTTAATTTTAGCGTTTAGTTTTTTACTTTTATTTGCGAACTTTTAAGTTTTTATTTTAAATTAATGTAACGACATATTTATATATCGTTACAATATATATATATATGTATAATAAAGTAAATCATCATTCTTCTGGTTATATATATATATATATATATATATATATGTTAGAAGAATATATATATATATATATATATATATAGTCTAACACATATGAAATTAAAGCAGAAACATTCACAATCCTCTCCCCATGCACTGTGTATAAACTAATAATTCATAATCAATAAACAAAAAAAAATAGAATAATACCATCCGTTCTTTTTGTTTTGATCGTATTTAAGGTTATATTTATGGATGCTTTATAACAAAGAGTATGGACTCAGTGTATTAATCTGAATTAAGTATGGTATTAATTATTCTAAAATCATTGTTATATATGAAGAGATTAAAGTCATTACTTTAGTTTTAACAATCTTTAAATATTAAATGAAACATCAGTTTAGTAATTGTAATTATAAATCATTTTAGTTTAATGTATACAAAATTATAGCAGAAGTAACTGTAAATCTCCTATAAATTAATATTAACGTTGCCTCTTTAATTTTCCTTTTATTGTTATTTCTTTCAGTTTCCAATATTTTTACATTGTTATAATCAAAATCAAAACCATATATATATGATTTATTATGGTCATAAAAAACAGAAGCTGATAAATTCTCACTATTTTTAAAATTTTGTTTTGTATTTTGAACCCATTTAAACAATAATATGTGCTCTTTTGTTCTTTTTTCCAATGCGCACCTCGATTCACCTATATATCCACTACCACACCTACATGTCCATTTGTAAATGATACAATTTTTATTTGTCAATAAAGTTTTATCTTTTGAATTGTTTATTAATTTATTTAATGTAGGTGGTGCATAAAATGCTATATCGCATATTCCTTTATAATTTTTTTTAATGAAACTTGCCTGTTGATTCAATATATATGATATTGATAGCCAAAACTGTTTATCAGAAAAAATAACAATAAAAAACAAAAGAGCACATAATATTGTTTAAAAGGGTTTAAAATACGAAACAAAATGTTAAAAATAGTGAGAATTTACCAGCATCTGTTTTTTATGACCATAATAAATCATGTATATATGGTTTTGATTTTGATTATAACAATGTAAAAATATTGGAAACTGAAAGAAATAACAATAAAAGAAAAATTAAAGAGGCAATATTAACACTTTCATAGATCACTTTTGTTATTGATCCAGCAAAGTAAAACTCAGAAACTATTAATTGGTTAAGTGACAAACTTTTTGATACAAATATTTTCATCTTTTAATGTATATTAATTTTAGTTTCATTTTCAAAAAGTATATTAATTATTTGTAATGTTAGGAAAGTAAACAAAAGTTATTTCAAAAATATATTTTTATTTGTATTTCATAGAAATATTCAAAAGCGGAAAAATAAAAAAAAAACATTACGAGTGAATTAGAAGCATTGTAAATGTCATTTAGATCCCTCCCAGATTTCATATTACGAATTTTTTAAGAATTTTTTAGGAAAAATCTTAACGTCTTTCTCAAATTAATTATACTTTCAGTATATTATTAAAAAAATACACCAAAAATACATTATAATGCCAGAAAAATATTCTAAATCATTAATCTTTGTTTGAAAATCAAATAAACATCTTGGTGCAATCTAACCTCTTGACAATATGTCAAAAATTGCTGCTACGGCTGGTTTCTTTTTCAATTTACAATCGTGCAAAGTATACAATTTTTTAATAAAACCTTGCTACTTTTGTAAAATAACTATATTTTTATCAGAAATATTAGATTTTATGAAAATTATTTATAATATGTACGAAACATAATAAAAAAAAACACTCCAAAACATATATTTTTATTTTAGTAGTGAAAAAATATTTAATGGAATCATCAGCCAATAAGAATTGGGAATAGATTATCCAACCAATCAAAACTGAACTTCTTCTTTTGTTCAACTTAAAACCCTCCTAGTATTGACTTTTTACTTGTAAAATAATTCAAAAGAGGGCAGCATCTTATAGGCCTTGCTCTAAGCTTTAATATGGGTATTTTTTCATCAATGTAACTAAAAAATTGGCTGAGTTAGAGAAATCTAAAGGTGACAACCACGATGTCGCATTTCAGGCTATTAAAGTGTTAATATATAAATACAAGCAAAATTTAATTAATCGGCAAGCAGCAAACATTAAGATACCAGAATTATGGAAAGTTGACATTGAATTATGGGAAAGTTGACATTTTAAATGTGATAGTTGACAAAGCTACAATGTAGTGAAAGTGCTTCTAAGTTATAGTTATACATATAATTTTTATTGACTTTTAATTACTGTATTTTCAAATATTTATTTATAGAGTTACGTATATTATTTTGAAAAAATACTGACATCGATTTGTAATATTATATATATATAATGCTTCCTTAGTTATTTGTAATATTATATATATATAATGCTTCCTTAGTTATCAATTAACTTTATGTAGTATATATATATATAAATAATGCTTCCTTAGTTCTCAATTAACTTTATGTAGTAGTAATACTTCAGTGATTCAGGTTTGAATGCTAACCAATAAAAAAAAATAAGAAATTCAAGGTTCCTCAAATATAGATCGATAATGATAAATGAAGGAATATCTCACTACATAAAATTGTAAAGCTTATGAATTTTATTTAATTCAAAAAAATAAATCAACATCCAGGATGATGATGATGGTTTTTATTATCACAATCACTCTCAGGTATTTTGTTTATTTTAAGTTTCTATTTGCAGAAATTTCAGTGCCAAACCTCCTCAAAAAAAATGTTTTCTTGGATTTATTTAAGATAATAACCATCATCATTTATCAATTTTTTACCATGATACCCTAATACATCACTTAGGGGGTTCCATGTTCTCAGAGATGTGAATATTCATACTAACTAGCATATGCATGTGTTAAGGTTATAACATTTAAACATATACAAAACAAAATGAACAAATGAAATAATAAATAATAAAATAAAAAAATTATTAATGCAATAAAGTGTAAGTAGATTGATTGTAGTTATAATATGTAAATTTCAAGATAAATTTCCATTTATATATGATGATTAAGATGATTATAATAATAAAGAGTTCGTATATTTTATTCTCTCCATTCAGTAATTTCAAAATTAATCATAGAATTCTCAATCAGTTTCCAACAAATTAATTCATAGATTTAGTTTTCCTATTCAGTAATTTCATGTCAATCATATAATATTGAATCCATTTTTGATAAATTTGGATATTCATTTTCATCTCATTTAGCAATTTCATGTATAAATATAAAATCATTAATATATATATAAAATAAATAAAATATCCGTTAATTAAAAACAATATTGTAATTATAATTGAAATAATATTTTTAACGGTTTATAAACAATTACAAACAATCTTAAAATCCGCAGAAGTACTTTCGGTTACTTTCTAACCTGCCTCAACTGCCATATATATATATCAATAAACAGTTCATCCATTTTGGGCCTTACTTTTAATAACACCACACAAGTAAGTATATATATATATAAAAAAAGTTACCTTCCTTTTTTTTGTAAAAGTGATCTTTTGAAAAAATAACAAGGAGGTTCGTGTTTGTATTTGTTTTTTCATAAATGTACCTTTAGAGTTTTCTTGAATGATATATATTGAGAGACTTTGATTATATGGTGATTCTGAACTGAGATCAGACATAAATATCTAGCTTGCTAGGTGGGTTTGAAGCTTTCCGGTCTGAAAAATTCTGCAATCTGATAGAAACGTTTTGCATAAACACTTGAGAGTCAGTGTTTAGATCTAGTTTCTTCTCTATCCCCCACTGAGGATAGAAACCACGAAATCAGCTGATCTGGGGGGAGAAATGAAAGAGGTAGTTAATTTCTGACTCTTTTTTCGTTTATGTAAAACAAATCTTACACTTGTTCGGGGTTTTGGTATAGCGCCATCTTTTGGACATAAATAACAAGTGATAGCAGGTTACGTGATTAACTTGTATTTGTTTTTCATAAATGTACCTTTAGAGTTTTCTTGCAATGATATATATTGCAGAGACTTTGATTATATGGTGATTCTGAACTGAGATCAGACCCATATAAATATCTAGCTTGCTAGGCTGGGTTTGAAGACTTTCCGGTCTGAAAAATTCACGCTGCAATCTGATAGAAACGTTTTGCATAAACACTTGAGAGTCAGTGTTTAGATCTAGTTTCTATACTCTCCCCCACTGAGGATAGCAAACCAGCTTGAAATCAGCTGATCTGGGGGTGAGCAAATGAAAGAGGTAGTTAATTTCTGACTCTTTTTTCGTTTATGTAAAACAAATCTTACACTTGTTCGGCGGTTTTGGTATAGCGCCATCTTTTGGACATAAATAACAAGTGATAGCAGGTTACGTGATTAACTTGTATTTGTTTTTTCATAAATGTACCTTTAGAGTTTTCTTGCAATGATATATATTGCAGAGACTTTGATTATATGGTGATTCTGAACTGAGATCAGACCCATATAAATATCTAGCTTGCTAGGCTGGGTTTGAAGACTTTACCGGTCTGAAAAATTCACGCTTGCAATCTGATAGAAACGTTTTGCATAAACACTTGAGAGTCAGTGTTTAGATCTAGTTTCTATACTCTATCCCCCACTGAGGATAGCAAACCAGCTTGAAATCAGCTGATCTGGGGGTGAGCAAATGAAAGAGGTAGTTAATTTCTGACTCTTTTTTCGTTTATGTAAAACAAATCTTACACTTGTTCGGCGGTTTTGGTATAGCGCCATCTTTTGGACATAAATAACAAGTGATAGCAGGTTACGTGATTAACTTGTATTTGTTTTTTCATAAATGTACCTTTAGAGTTTTCTTGCAATGATATATATTGCAGAGACTTTGATTATATGGTGATTCTGAACTGAGATCAGACCCATATAAATATCTAGCTTGCTAGGCTGGGTTTGAAGACTTTTACGGTCTGAAAAATTCACGCTTGCAATCTGATAGAAACGTTTTGCATAAACACTTGAGAGTCAGTGTTTAGATCTAGTTTCTATACTCTATCCCCCACTGAGGATAGCAAACCAGCTTGAAATCAGCTGATCTGGGGGTGAGCAAATGAAAGAGGTAGTTAATTTCTGACTCTTTTTTCGTTTATGTAAAACAAATCTTACACTTGTTGGGGTTTTGGTATAGCGCCATCTTTGGACATATATATATATATATATATATATATGTGTGTGTGTGTGTGTGTGTGTGTGCACATGTGAAGTGGAAGATAACTCATTCTTTAAATCACTTTCAATTTAAATTTATAATCACAATCTACTGATAAAATACAGGATACTCTTACATAGTATTGAATTTATTTTAATCTTCATAAGTTTAAAATCTTTTTCCATATTATATACGAAATAACTTAATATTTTGATATCTTATTTTTCACCAATCTTCAACATCATTCCCCCTAGGTTTGTGATATGTTTTGTTCTTCACAATTATATTTGGTCTTTAATTAAAACATATCTTTTTTTTCATCATATCTTAGACAAATAGATTAGTTTTTTATTAATGTATTACATATCTAATGCATATAAGTTTTTGGCAATTTAGCTGTATATTTCAGTCTTTTTTTGTGGCAGATTATAACAGTTAGTACTATAATTTCTCATAAGCTTCATTTATAGGACCAGGCAGTATGCTTGTAGTTTTTAACTGAGACATGCTCCTTTTTTTTGCCTAGCCTCTCATTGTTAAAATTTTTGATAATATAATAAACATATGTTTATAGCTTCTCTTATAACCTTGTAATTCCAGTTAGCCGCATGGTATGCATCACATACTTCCCCTGATTTTATCATATATTTTTCAGTATATAATTCAATTAATCCTCACTGAAACAAAGCTGACTCTTGGTTGACTAACTATTTTTCTATCTGCCCCATTACCTAATGCATATACCATAATGTAAATTATCTTCTTTGTTCTCTATGGTATTTATGATAATAATGACTGATCTCAGACTCCAGAGAAAAATATTCTCTAGTATTTGTTATTAAAAAAAAAGACATTGTTTTGCTTTCTTTTATTTATGTATTACAAAAAGAAAATTTTCCCAACATTTATTTTATTTGTAATAAAAAATAAATGTTTTTTTTTTCTTTATTTCAAATCATACATTCTTTTCTATCAAAGTCATTGAGATTTTGTTTTCAAAATGATTTATAATACGTTAAACAAAAAAAAATCACAAAATACTGTTTTACTTATTATCTATGTATTATTCTTCATCTTTATTTTATATATGTACGTAAGTGCACACGCACCTGTTATTCTTGAAGTTTTCTTATACAGTATTTACACTGCTGCTACTAAGCTTATAATATATATGGCTAGATATTGACCGTCATTTTACATGGAATGTATTTTTGTTTGCATAAAATTATATCAATTATATGATTGGCCCTAAATTAGTATTCTAGTTTGTAAATTAAAATATTTATTAAAAAATGAGGGTAGTGATGTTTCAGCACTTTCATGGGACACAATTTAGAAATCCTGTGCTTGGGAATAATATTTTTATACATATATATGAAAAAGTATATAATATAAAGTGCAGATTTTATTTTCTTAAAACATAACATTAATCATTGTAAAAGATAGTCAGCAGAATTTGTAGTGGTGCACCATTATTATTTTTTTGGTAATATTCCAAAATCAACTACAGAATACAGACCTTATAGAATAATGTTTTGATTACAATGTACAGACAATCATGTATATGTAAGAAATATATGATCAAGAACTGTAATTTATTATAAAAAATAAAGATTATATTTGATGAGAATGTTAATATATGTTTAATATTATATAATGGATATACATTAATAATTTTACAAATATGATTATTAACAGAAAATATTAAATAAGTATATTGACATTGGTAATTGAAAGATTTTATTGACTGTGTTAAGAATTTCGAGGAAAGTAAATGTAACTACATAGATTAATGCTCCTGCACTCTGCTATTATTCTGACAGATTTCTTTGTTCTCATTAGATTATAAGCCTTGAACTTTCATTTTAATATTAAACCATTATTATTTATTAGAAGATAATAAATTTGATGTCATTCAATAAATATTTTTGTTTAGAAATTAAACAAATTTTGAAAAAAAAACACATTTGATTTTCAGAATTATTTTAAAAACTAGATTTTAATCAAAACAAAACTCTGTCACATCATCAAATTTCAAGTGGAGCTGATTCAATTTGCAAAATGAATGAAATCTTTTTTGTTTGAGGTTTGCTTTAAAAATCTGAATGAATTATTTTTAATATCTAATAAATCTATCAATTTATGCTTTAAAAGTTTTTATAATTTTTATATCACTAAACACTATAACAGTCCATTGAGTGCCATCATTTCTAGACAGTTATTTTCCATGACTGTAATCTCTATGGTAACAATATTCAGAAGAATGTATTTTTTAATATTTAAAAATCAAAATATTTCTGTAAAAATAAAGATGTAATATATATATATATATATATATATGTTTGATTTCTAATAATTATCACACAACTGTGATACAAAACTAATCATAAACTTTCCAAAAAATCATTTTTTTTAGACAATCATAATATTTTCTCAAAGTAATCTTGCAAAGTTCAAGATCACCAAATATACAATGACTAATCATCAATGTGTGGTTTCAGTTATTTTGAATTACCAGCTTATTCAATTATCATGACATCTTTTGAATTTTTTTGGAATTAAAAGATTAGAAAATGACTATATGTGAAATTTAAAGCTGAAAAAAAAGTTAGCAACATTTCTCAGTAGAGAGTAAAAAACACAAATTTATTTTCTAGATTTTTAGACATGGTTTCATCCCTTGGATATATTACTCAGTTTTAATCTACAAATTAATAAGTGGTAAAATGTAAAGATGATGTGTTAGTTAAATCAGTGTATAATTCATGATAAAAATTATATTTTAAAATGGAAAATATTTTTAATCATAAAAATTACCAGATAATATTTAAACTTTGGATATTTAAAAGTATACAGTTTTTAAAATATATTTTTTAAATTATATAAAATTTCATTTCTCCTCTAGAGTTTGTATTTGTTGTTCATGCACTTAATAGGATTTTGATAGAGTTCTTAAATGTATTATGACTCTCTTCAAGTAAATTTTCTTAATGGCTTTGTATATCATTTTTTCCATTACTGTTGGTTTATCATTTATTTATTCTTGGGTTGCTAACCTTTTGAGTATTCAATAACTTATGGTGGTGAATATATTGAAAACAAGTCAGTTATTTTATACACTGAGAATTTAACAGACAATGATATTTTTTTTTAGATTTGAGGATATTTGCCTTGACATTTTCTTCATATTTATTGTAGAATTATATAGCTTGAAAAAAATAATATTAAAAAAGAGTATCTTAGATGATTGTGTTGACACATTAATACATTTTATTGAGATAAATCATAATTTTAGAGAAACATATAATAATACTTACATTTCTTTCTGTATAAGTAATTAGCTATCTCATGGAAAAAAATATTTTACCAAATGAAAATAAATTATTTTCTGATTTCTCCTGATATTTATCTACAGTTTTCTAATCTAAAAACTTATATAGTTTATTACTTGGATAATCTGAACATATGAAGATTTGAAGTAAAGAAATTAATTTTGACTTCAGACAACACTTTTATTTATAATAAATTAATTGCCCACATTATAGGTGTTGTTTGATAAACATGTTGTTTTTTTAATTAATCTATTAAGTAATTTAATTGTTTTTTTTTCACAATTAATTTCATATCAACAATCACATTTTAAACTGACTTGAACATTTAATTTATATGAATCCACACATTTTATGAATTAAGTTTACAAAGCTATTTTTATTCAATTTTAAATTTATATTCAATCCTAAAAGATATTTCCTGATTACAAATATGATTATAAAGTTGAAATCATTTTACTTTTTTCACATTATTGAAAATAGTAAGCTGAGAAATCTTTCTCACAATTTTATTTGAAATTAATTTACATGAAAATAGTAAACATACTCTTTTGTATCCACACATATACTATTAAAATACTACTGACACATGCATTTTCTATGAATTACAATTTTAAACAGCTTTGACTATATATGGTAATGGTGAATTTTTTATAATTAACTATTTTTTCTATATTTTATTATATTTCTAACACATATATAAAATGTAAAGTTTGAATTAAACATCAGCATAACTAATAATATATTATTTAAGAGCTATCATGGAGATGGTTTAAATCAGACAAATGTTATTGTTCTTGCTAGTTCATGACCAATTAATTATAATTGGTGGTTGGCCTAGGTACATCATACTAAAACGTTAATCGAAAATATTAAATCCCCATTATAATTCAATGTTACATATATTTATATAATATTAAAAGGGTGAATAAGCAATTTTATATATCATTCTCTGTAGAAATTATTTTTAAAATCCATCAATTCTATCAAGTTTTAATTTTAAAAAGTATAATTAACCTGTCAAGTGAAAAATGCAGAAATTTCTTTCAATTTATTTCTATGGTACAGTTACTTTTAAAATCATTTTTAAATTTAAACAAATATTTGAATTGGCTTTCAATTTTCGTTTCTAAAATTAAATATGAAATAATTACATTAAATTATTTTTATCAAAATTAAAATAAATAAAAAAAAACAACTTATTATAAAAAATGAAAGTAAATTATAATCTAATTTATTTAAATGTCTTTCCCCCATCCTTTCAAAAATTATTTATTAATATTTTATTAAGTTATCTATAACATTTAGCATTTATTTAAAAATACGGGTGAATTTAAATGTATGCAAACTTTTGTATTGCTTTTAAATTACAGCACTATTTATATTCTATAAAAAAAATTCAAATAATTTTTATTGAACTTTTTATTGAATTAAATGTATGAAAATAGATTTTAAAAACTAATTTTTTAATTTTTTTTGCTATACCAAATTTAAATTTATAAATGACTATGCATTTTTACATTTACATGTATCATATAGTTTAATTAAATATTTCCAATAAAAACTATTGTCAATTTATTATAAATTTTTTTATAAGAGACCTATTCTAAATTTTTTTTAACAAATTTGCTTTACTCAGTCTATACAATTACAAGTTTAGTAGTAATTAAGATGGATATAAATATTATATATTGTTGTTATTTATCTAAATGTGTACAATAAAACAGGTCACAGATACATATTTAATTACAGTATATAGTTAAAGCATATAATGTATTCAACAGACAAAAATATATTGAGTCCATTCTGAATTTACTTATATGTAATTTAAATAAATAATCCAATGATAATCAAAGTTTATAAATTTTCATGTATAATAAAATGATTTGTTTTTATATGATAATACTTGTATTTTTTATTATCATTAGTTATCTGGCAAGAAACAGGTCTGTCATATTAAAGTAAAATTAATTTCCTAAGCCTTTCTGTTTCTGTTTTTACTAATTTTCAAACACTCACACTTTATTTTTGTATAGTTTTTTTATTTCTACATGTTTGCTTTATATTTATATAATTTTGTTTGTTCTATTGATTTTGTATAATTCTTGTTTTTGTACAATCAAGTTTTTAAATAATTTTTTCAAAACCAAACATTTTTATTTTATTATTTCAACCTTTCTAAATTTTTAATATTATATTGACAACTTAAGTTTTCATTTTTTTTTTAGTTTTCTAATTATCTATATTTTACCTCTTTATAAAACTATTTTCCAAAAAAAATAAATAGATACTTAATTTTGATAATTAATAAAATGATTTTATACACTTATTAAAAAACTGTTTATATACTGCCATTCTTACACTAATAAATTAATTACTTCTGGACTAATCATTTTCAAAGTATTGAAAACTATGAATCTGCTTTAAAACTTAATTTTGTATTTATTTGTTTTTTTTAAATTTTATTTGCATTTACTTTCATTCTAAACTTTGTACTAACTCTTGAAATATTCATAATATTTATTGATATCATCAGTTATTATGATATAACAATCTCTTCTATTCTAACTACTAATTCAATTCTAGTAAGAATAAATTTTATTTAGCAATCCATATAAAATATACATTAAATTAAATAATAAATATTTAAATGACTGCTTTACTGTTTACTATACAAAAATCATCACACCCATATCCATCTTAAAGACTAAATCTACCAACATAATCAAAAGCCTATTATTAATTATATACTGATAATTTTGTGTAAAATTATCAGTTAAAATTATATCCTTGACAATACTGACATATATATATATATTTTTTTTATTTTTTTTATCCTAATTTTTTAATATATAAATATTCAAACAAAATATTTAACACAGTATTCAAAATTAAAAATTTTCTTTACCAAATACTTTCAATGTTTCCTGACAATCTTTATCAACTGTTAATACAACGTCAAAAATAAATTGCTCCCTCATTCAATCTATTCAAATTTCCCCAATTCTGTTGTCTTTATATTGCCGTTGTTTATTCATTAAACCACCTTTTTTTTTTTTTTGTTTCTTTTTTTTTTTTAATGTTTTTTGGAAAAATTTTTTTAGTAATTTTTATTTTTTTTGTTTTTAAAATAAAAAAAATTAAAAATTATTGAAAAAATTAAAAAAAATAAAAATATTTTAAATATCTTAATTTTTTTTCTATAAAAAAAAATTTATTTTTAAGTAAATTTTTTTTTGAATATTTTTTTTTTTTTAAAATTTTTTTTAAATTTTAAATTTATTATTTTTTTTTTTTATTTTTAAAAAATAAAAAAAAAAAATTGTATTTTATTTTTAGTTTTGTGAAGTATGTTATGGTAAGTATGAAGTAAGTAAAAGTTTAGTTTTTAAAAATATTGTTATTGTTAGTGTTTTTATATTCTAAATTTGTTGTTTTTTAATTTGTAATTGGGAAAATTGAAATATTATTTTATGTATGTTGATGTTGGTTATGGAGATTATTTAATAAAAATATATAAAAAAATATAAAAATATTATAAATTAAAAAGAAGTTTTTCTTTTATTTATAAAATTATTATAAATTTTAGTGGTTTTGGATTTTTTTTTTTAATAATAAATTATTAATAAAATTTTAAGTTTGATTAGTCTGTTTATATATGTTGATGTGGTTGGTAAATATATAGGAAATTTAAAATTAATTATATGAAAATATATTAAAATATTTTATTATTTGTAATAAATATTATGGTTTTAAATTTATATAGGTATAAAAATTATTAAATTGAAGGTGTAGTAAAAAAAAAAGGTTTTTGTAGGGTGGTTTATGTAAATGTATATAAAAAATTGTGGAATTTGATAGATTGAATATGGGTATGAATTTTTATTTTTGTGTTTGTATTAATTGTAAAGTTGTAGTGAAATTGAAATTGAAGTATTTATTATTTTTATATTTGTTATATAATATATATATATATATATATATATATATATATATATATATATATATATATATATATATATATATATATATATATATATATATATATATATATATATATATATATACCAACCCATAAATGCAAGCAAGTAAAAATCCCCCAAAACAAAAAAAAAAAGAAATAACAATTAATGTTAAATTTAGTTGTTTATTAATCTACCATAAAATTCTATACATATATCAAAATTATGTCAACAATGAAAATAAAAGCATGAACATGAAACTCATGCATCAATAAATCAAACATAAGTCAGTATAGAAAAACTTGGTTCTTTTTAAAAATAAACAAAGGCAATAAATCACATTGTCAAGAAAATTTATTTTTTAAATTCTTAAAATTAATTTATTCATTTTCTTAAGTTTCCTAACATTAAAGCTCATAAGCCACTACAATCACAACTTGAGAAAGTAGATTAAAGAACCCACCACCAATTTCATAAAGCTTATATTTTAATCCAAGTTATAAACTAGGAAAGAACAAATCATGCATGGTAGGAAGTGAGAAAACATTGTAGGGATGAAGCTGCTTGCTATACAATTATGAATTCCAAATATAATTATCATTTAAATTTAACATCATGATGACCATGATAGCTAAAAGATCTACAATGCACTATGATCAAGAAAAGAAATTATCTCAGCACAGGAAAGAACGTTTATAAAAGAGTCTGAGTCACCATTATGAAAATCCAAATGGTGACCAAAGACTATCAGATGAACTACCATCCCATTCACACAAAATAACTTTTTTAAAGGCAAAGATACTCAGATATTTTACAATATAAACAATAACATTCTGAACTGTGGCTAGACTATAGTAGATTAATATCCCATCTTATGTTTCTATAATTTTTTTATTATTTTGCTTATTAAATTGATTTGTTTCTTTTGAAAACAGAGTCAAACTATCCACTCATTAATTAGTCTATAAGGAAGGGGCATCATCAATTCTAATTTTTCATGTAATAATAAAATATAGGTGCAGACTCCTGAGCTTGCATGCTAATAAACCAAATAATCTAGTGACTTGAAAAGTGAGACTGTTTTTATAAAATACTAAGCACACACTGTGATAATTATAATATTTGATGTGCAATGTTTATGTTCAATTAACTTAATTATTAATTATTTGTTATTTGGAATGCATGCCTAAACCGTCGAATGATTGGTCTGTTCTATCATAGATTTATATGACACTAGAATAAGTGGGGGATCAGAATATAAAAATAACCTTCAACAAATTGTAAAATATAGGTAAACAGATCGAAAATTAATGATCAAATGAGGACAGAAAGTTTAGTTAGCAAAGAGTTAATTGTTAAAATATAGTTTTTGAATTGTATTAGATGTAAATTTGAAAATATTAAGTTGGAATGGTGGATACCTTCATAGGGATCAAAGGTATGGGTTAAAAATAGTTGATGAATACAAACAAAGGATGATCATGCCTATACAATTATTAAATGTTAAACAAATATATCACTTTTGTTATAAAACAATCATGAATAGAAACCATCATCAAAGTCAATTTGTTCAACATTAAATATTAAATTAAATTGTTTGTTTGTCATGTTATTTCTTATTATTTTTAAAAATCCAAATGGACATTTAATTATTTATCTTATATCTAATGAATTATCCATTAAAAATTTAAAATTTTTGAATATTTATTGCAAAATTGCGATATTTTTATCCTAGAAATATAAGTAGATTGCTTATGTAGAAGATAATCTTGTAAATTGTCTCAGGTCATATTTACATTCACTGCTAATATAATGTTATATTTTTGAAAATAAAGTATTTCAAGTCGAAATAAGTTATTAATAATTTTAATTTTTTGATATCTAATAAATATATTGTAAATTATTGTAAAAAATATATAAAACCATAATAAATTCACAAATAAACATGTTTTTTGGTCATTGGACTATTTTCTTTAAGCAATGTCATAAAATGCCAAATATTTTAAGACCTTATATCCACACAATGGCTGAACATGTTCAGGGTAGGACTTATTTCTATTGTAAGGCAGTTTTTTTTTTATTTCCCGCCTCCTAGCATATTTTTTTTAGCTAAAGTTTTATATAATAAAATATATGATAAAATATCATGGGGTGAATTTGTCAAAACATGAATATACATGTGAGAAATGTAGGGAGGATTAAGATGTAACCAAAATTTTAAAAATAATCCATATTTTAATCCACATTTTTCTTTTGTTTTAAACTTGTTTTATTTGCACTGAATTCACATAAATAAATAAATCAATAAATGATTATTTATATATGTGTGAATTTATCAAGATTTTTTTTAAAAAAATGTAGATTAAGTTTTCTGAATTACTTATCTTTTACATATTTCATCAAACCATTTGATTCTATCAAAATGTTTAAAACAAGTTTATTCATATTATATAGCTGCACTATGATAATATGAGAGGAAGTTTTATTAATGCTGATAAAAATATGACAACTGGTGATTAAACATAGGAATACAAATTAATACATTGTACAGGCTTAAATCTGCATTTATATATGTAATATATGCGGAAAATGAACTCAGAATTTCACACGACTCACTACTCTGTGCCATCTCATATTGCCAACCCACCTGATTACACACCTGTTGAAAAGATAAATAATCACCAATATATATATATATATATATATATATATATTTATTCTAAATTAGCAATCATCAGTTGGTCTAGACTAATATCCTCACACACACATATACATATAATATATATAAATATATATTGAACCACGTTCGAATATGTGCATTCGAAATACTGGCCTCTTAGGCAGAGAAGAACATACTCGGAGAGTATTATGCCCAAACGATAGCTATAAAATATATAACTAGCATTACACTTCCAGGACATAACTTCTTCTCAGCTGTTGAATTCAACACCAAGTTCAATACACCTTTTTTTGTTTGTGTATAAACACGGGCGCCAGCTATCTATTCAAGGATGAATAAATAATGCACTTTGAGGAATGGCCACTAACTCAACGCCTAAATCCACGACTAGCTCATCTGTTTGTAATCACTAATAGATTATACATAATTAGTGGTTAAAAGACTTGATAAAGAATTTGTTAAAAAGAATTGACCAACAAATAAAGTTTAATTTTAAAGATAATTTATTAACTAACATTTATTTATTAAATTTAAACATTTTATAATTCTAATAAAACACACGCATATTTTAAATTAACATTTCTAAATAGTTTAAATATTCCTATAGATTTAATAACAGAACTAATAAATATTTATATAGTGATCACGCACATATTAACTCATGTACACACATAATAATGATAATAAAGGACTACATAGCATTTGAAATTTAATCACATACATCAATAGTCATTTAAGTATGATATAGAGTTTCATATAATTAGACTCTTGAAAGATTCATACGAATTAATGAAATGCAATGGCTATTACAGTATAAACAAAATAAGCAAATGTTTTACCTAGGCTTTTGAATGTAGACGTAGAATTTTGTTCTCTTTGGTGGCTGCTTTCGGTGAAAATATTTCCATTATGAATGCTTACCAGCCAGCTGGGACATTTTCTTGCTGAGTTTCCTGATTTTCACGATTATTGCTATCGGAGACAAATAGAACTGGCAGAGATTTTCTAAGATGTTAAGCTGACATTATTTCATGGGCAGATCTGCTATTTTCTCGGGCATCTGGGCTGGAGATAAACATGCATTCCCAAGATCTTCTCAACACTGCATTTTGTTTGTTAACTGCTCAATTAATTTCTGAACTGCACTACTCAATTACTTTGTGAACTGATTGTCTCAACTAATTTGTGGAATGAATTGTCCGATAAAAAAAAGGTCTATTTATACCTGTGCCTTGTTGTCTTTCTCATATCTCCAGCAAAGATCTGTTGTCAAATTCCAATAATAATCATTTGATAAATGTGTTTTGGAAGATTGCTTAATTAGTAATAGCCATGCAATAAAATGTGTTGTTTTATTTTATTAATAGCCATTGCCGTGGTTTTAATGATAATTTTCTTTTATTTCACATACATTTTATTTATTTACAAATCGCATATATATACGCACATATATTTTTAATACAATTTACTATTTAGTTTTAACATTATTTTTTCTTTAATTAAACTTGAATGAAAAGAGATTTGTATGTTTTAACTTTTTTAAATTATATTTTTACGAATACTAATAAAAACTCTTTACTTCCTTTTATAACCCTTAGTTTCATTTCTCAAACCATGACTCCCCCTGCCCCCTTTTGATTAATTAATTGTAGCTTTTTTTTATTTCAAAAACTAACGCTAGAAAACTATTTAATTCTTATCTTTTTTCTAAAACAAACTGCAATAAACTCTTCAACGTTTAATTTTATGTTTTCTTTTATGAACGATTATTTTAATAATATAATTTTAGATAAAATTATATGTGCCTATATAAATATAGGTACAATATATATATATATATATTAGTAATATACACACACACATATATATATATATATATATATATATATATATATATGTGTGTGTGTGTGTGTGTGTGTGTGTAAGGAAATACACTAGATTACACTTTTAACCTGTTTGATGACTTTACAAAGGAGGCATCAAGAGGAAATATACGATTGACAATGGCATTTGAAAATTGAATAGACTTTAAAAAAAATAAGAATTTCATCTTCTTAGTTTTTAAACAATATAGTATTAAAGTATTATAGCAACACATGATCACTATTTACTATGATTGCACAAACTGTTAAAACAGAAGCAAACTCAGCATACAGTAATGCCACCCATTGCAAGTCTTAGTAATCAATGGATGCAAAAGGTTTGTGCATAAAATCCATATCTAGTGCATATTCATCTAATATTCCAAGACAATTTTCTCTGTTGTTTCTTTCATCAGTGAGGAGCCTTAGATCTGAGAGTACTTCAAAACCAAAGCTCACCAAAATGTATCAATATTGAATGGGATTAAGATCTCTATTACTATACAAGCAAATGACCTTGTATTAAAACATTCTTGTATTTTTTATCATTGGATCATAGCTTTATAGTTAACTAAGTAGGTAAAAGCTGGCTGCTGGGGGTTGCATTAGATTCTAAGATCTAAGTCCAGTGCTGAGATCTGTCTTTCTCACTAATAAAAGCCACAAGTAAAAACTAATCAGGGGATATTGGATGAGGAGGCACTAGATGGAAATTCTATGTGCAAATCTTTTTGTACCCATTGCTTATTAAAGCTTGCATTGGATAACACTACTCCATGAAGAGATGCTAAATCATAGTATTCTGATGATTGTGTTATTCTGATAATTGGGAGACTAACATAAAATTCATTCTTAATGAAGTCAGATAATTTCAAATACCTTCATGGGCTTTTAAACAGAAAAGCAAGCTTGGATGTTGAGTGTAAAATGTTGCTTCTGGTATTTAACAAATTAAAAGATAGGCCATTTATTTCAACATAACTAAATAAGTCATATATAGGTCTATTATTCTTCCAAATTTATTGCATGAAAATTATTATTTTATATACATAACATGTTGGCACTAAAATTTTTCTTTTAAGAATACTCTATAATGGTTTTCAAAATGCAATATACAATATTATAAACACAATAGGTATATTTTTCAGCTTGGTAAATGCGATCAACAGGTATAAGAGCACATATTATTGAATGGCATATGTGACGCATATAATAAGTAAAATTTTTTAAAAAAAAACACACATTATAATGAATATATTTTATTAAGTATTGTAACAGAATGAATATGAATGTATACTTTTCTTTTAATGTCACATGGATTTGAAAGTTATTTGTAACAGAATAAAAATAATAAACTAAGGAAGAACAATCTTAATAATGTCCATTAATTTTAGTGTCATTTTTAACACAATAAAAATAATAAACTAAACTAAAATGAATAACTATTAATGAATAACAATCTAGCACTTAAGTTAATAACACAGTGATAATAATCTTTGTTATATCCTCATAAATTCCAATAGCATTTAAAAGAAATTGAACACAAATCAAACATTACTTCAAACTACCCTTAAATATAATTATTATTTACAATAACCCAAATATAAAGCAACAAAAACAAATGTTATTATCTTATAAACAATGATCTATGCTTATTCTATATATCACAATAGAATAAAAATAATGACAAAGAATTAAACAGATACACTTTAATATTCCTCATGAATCGACACACTATTTATAATAATACAAATTGCACCAAAAGTCAAACATTATTTCTGTTAGTTTTAAATGAAATAATTCATAGATTGATGAAATAATGATCTTAATATATTCTATAAGTTTACGATATCAGTGATATCTAACAAAATATATAGTTCAATAATTGATTTCTTATTACAACTAAATAAAATAAGACTATTGCTAAGTCAACATTGCTAAGCTACTAATATAAATATATTCTTATTAAGTAAGTCAATTATAATAATATTAATTATTGAATAATAATACAAAATCAATTAACCAAATGTTTCCATTTTCATCAACTTAATATATTATAAAATAAAATCATCCAATTAAGTAACCATAATATTTTCAATATCTAATCATAACAACATATGAAATAAATGATAGATTTCTATTTGTTGCATAGTCCGACAATTGAGAAATTGCATTCAATTAAATTTTAGTTATTAAATGTCCTTCTTCCTGAAATATTTTCTTGTTCTCACTAGATTTAAGCTTTCAACTTTTATTTTAATATCAAACCATTTGTGTTTATGAGAACATCATAAGTTTTGATGTCATTTGATATACATTTTTGTTTAAAAATTAAATAAATTTTAAAATACCACATTTGATTTTCAGAATTATTTTAAAAATTAGATTTTAATCAAAACAAAATGCTGTCATGTCATTAAATTTCAGGTGGAGCTGATTCAATTTGCAAAATGAATACAATCTTCTTTGTTCAATGTTTGTTTTGAATGAATTATTTTTAATATCCACTAAATCTATCAATTTATTCTCTAAAAGTTTAATTTTTTTTCATAATTTTATGATATTTCTAAATATTTTAACAGTGTGCTGAGTGACAACATTTCTAAACAGTTGCATTTCCCAATGACTGTAATCTCTATGGTAACAATATTCAGAAGAATGTATTCTTTTATATTTAAAATAAAACATTTCTATAAAAAATAAATGTGTAAGAATATATATTTTTAATTTCTAATAATTATTACACAATTAAATACAAAAATAATCATAATATTTTCTCAAAATAATCTCTCAATGTTTTGAAATCACAATATATATATATATATATATATATATATATATATATATATATATATATATATATATATATATATATATTTGAGCTGGTATTTTTCTGCCAGCTCATAATCATACATATATATATATATATATATACACACATATTTTGTAAAAATAAAATATATACATTGTAATAAACTTATTTTATTAGAAATAAATAAACACATACTTTTCTATCAGTTCATATATATATATGCACATATATATTTTGTTAAAATATAAATATCATTTTATAATACATAATTTTAAAAAAATAAATTAACACTTAATTTTAAAATGGAGTTTTAAGAAGTTAAAATAAATTAGATCAAGATCTTGTTTTTTGATAAAAGTTTGTCTTTTGTTTAGTCTTTAAAAAAATTCTTAAAGATAGAAAGGAAAAGAAAGCAATTAGTTCTATTGTTGGGGCTTTGATAGTGAAGGTATTTTTATGCTATCTATTACGCTGATCAATTGGAATGTTTCTTTGGAATTTTAAAATAAAATATGAATTAAAGGAAGAGAATGTTAAAGGTGTGAACTGGGACTTTAAAAAAAACTATAAATTATGGACTTTCTTTTTGTTTTAATTAATTGGATTTCTGCCACGGTCAATACCTAATCTATAAGTTTCAATTCGGCTCGGACTTTTCAATATTAAAAATCAACAAATTACATTTAAGAGAAAAGCACAAAGGGGAAAATGTTGAGTGGCTAGAGATAACAGAACTTTCCTTTTTGGGAACCTCTTCCTATTGCTACCTGGAACTGCCTTGTAAATGCCGAATATAGAGAGCTAGATGAGGAGAATGGACTGGAAGATCACAGACCAACCATGATGAATATAAAGTGAAATATTTCACTCATACAGGACCTACACTGATCGATCAGGGTAAATTGACTTTTTATTATTATTGTAATTTCAAGAGTCATTTGTCAAATAGAATAGAGAAGAGAATAAAAAGAAAAAAAAACTTCACTTCAAATATCTCAAAGTTTCAGCAATAGACAAAAGGGGGGTATGTAGTCTTTAAGGAGATATATTTACTAATTCAAATTAATCCACATTATATTTTTTTGAGTTATGTTTTATTAATTAAACCTACCTTTAGTTTCTATGATTCTTGTTATTATAATGCAAAGAGATGAATAAGCAAAATTGTATACTCGATCTAAGGGCAGGTAAAATTTACAATGATAAGATTTAACATTAGAAGGAGGATGTCTGAGTGGGTTTGTTTTTAACCAACACACTCTTATAGTAAGTCACCTAGAGTTCACTCATAGTTGTATACTATGTTTTTTTGATGAAAATATTGTATAATTAAAAAAAGTGATTGCACATGATCCTTTGAGAACGATACATGTTAATTCTTGATTAGAAAGGAAAAAGGATCTGGAGGGTTTGATTCGACAAATGTGAGGGAAGGGATTGGAAAATGAAAAAGGATAATTTTCAAATTTTTAGGTGTTTTTTTTTTTTTTTTTTTATTTTTTTTTTTTATATATATATATATATATATGTGTGTGTGTGTGTGTGTGCGAATTTCAAAGCTGTAAAAAGAATATTCACACAATTGATCAGTAGAGAATGAAAAAAGAAAATTTAATTTCCATATTTATCAGACATGGCTTGTCACTTGAATAAATTGCCCGATTTAAGCTAAGTTATTAAAATTTTAGATTATAATTGTCAGAACATGTGATTGTTAGATTTTTATAATCAAATATTAACATTAAAATTTAATATTTAAATTAAATTTATAGTACATATTAGTGAACGTTTAATATAATTAAAGAAAACCACTTTAATTCATAACAAAATAAAATACATTACTATTACTAGTTCTATAACTGAATAAAATTATAGTCTTTGTGGCTATATATTGACTCAATATAAGATTTATTTTTAAACAATAAATACAGCAACAAATATATATATATATATATGTTGCTATATATATATATATAAGTATTGTTCTTTTATCATTTATATATATATATATATATATATATATATATATAATGATAAAAGAACAATACTTTTATCCAAACAATATCATTTATTATTTATGGAAGTATTTTAATATGAATGAAGTCAATTCACAATCTTAGGCAATACAGGTAATAATAAACAATTTTTATATCAATATTATCATTGTCATAGCAACATAGTTTAATGTTTTATAGTTTAACAAAATCTAACAAAAATAAATATGACCCACATTTTACATCATACTAAATCTCATCTCTAATTTCAATAGATACTGTATTTATTCTAAAACTAACTATAAACTTTATAGTGGCCTGCTGTTATAATATTAATAGCCATTATATTTTTCACCATGCTAAAATTTTAGTAAAGAAAATGTTTATTTAAATGTTTGTGTAATTGAAAAATGAAATGTATTGCATTTGTAAGAAGTCATGTTTTGTTTACAAGGATAATGTGAAACATCAATTCTTTATTTTGCATTTACTTTAAGACAAAATATACACACTCAAAGGAGCTCTATTGCAAGGGAACATTTTATGTACTTCTGATATAAAAGAAATAATGTACTACATAAACTTTGGAATTGCTTCAGATAGTATCAGTCCTTTATTATTTGCATCAGATATTAAAGAATTGTTCATCAACTTGTTATCTTGAAACATTACAGCTATTTCTTTATAACATATTCTGAATTGTCATGGAATTATTATTTGGACTAAAATGCTATGAAGTGTTTTCTAGAATCAGTGATTTTAGGACTTATAAACAGTTTATAAATGGTAAAAGCAAAAAAAAATATTTGAGTATAAAATTTATCTATAAGTTTTTAACAATTTGTTTATAATTTGTACAAATTATGAGTGAATATAGGTCATATGAATATTTGGTATGGAATTGTTTAAAGAATTGTGTGGACGAATGGATGTAAATTTGGAGATGATGCACAATTTTTTTAATAAATTATTTACAATTCTTATGCCTAATTATTTTATTGTAAATACAACATGTTTCATCAGTATTTAAAATGATGTTTATAGTATTATTATATGACAAATAGTGGTATTTGAATCTATTGTCATATGTTATGTTAAATTATGTCTTTAAAATCTAGTACATCATAGATGAAATACATATCACATTGGGTAATATTTATGATGATTATTCTTGTAAAGTGTTTAGAGATTATCGATATGACAATAATGATACACTTACATATATAGATAATTGTGCACTTTTGATTATCCTATTATTTTGCCTCTCTTATTATTGGTATTAGGAATAAAGTACTGTAGGCATATCTATTATGATCCATCTACATTTTAGTGCTATGGATCTCATAAGAGTATTTTTGAAAAAAATTAATAGTATTAATATGTGTAACATACTCATTTACTGTGTAAAGACTATGAACAGCAATATTTATCTAATGTTAATAGTATTTTGTATATGCTTAGAGAATTATACATTTTCCTCAAACTTATTGTTGTTTTGTCATTGGCAACACTGTCTTTCAAATTTACTGACAAAAAATGTGTATACTTATGCAAAGATAGCTAGATATCAAATACAAGAGAGAAGTTTATTTATTAACAAGTGATAAATATTTTCTTTTATGAATTTAATTTGATTATTAAAATATTGATTCTATTTATATTATTTTGATTACATTAACATCTAAAATTTTTATATTCCTTATATATTTTACATTATTAATAAAATCTGTTTTTATTCTTAATTTATGACATTGTCTTCATTATCAACATCTGCATAATCAGAAAATTTAGATAACAAAAGTATAACATTTCAGTTATAAGAGCACATAATATATAAAATTCACATAATAATATTTCACATCAACAATACAATTTTTTATAAAGTGATTTTTATAATCTTCTTGCACTCTTATATCTTATTACTACCATGTATGTGTGATTTTGGATTTTCATATAATGCAGATGATGATACAGATACAAATTCAGAAGGAATAATTAAACAAATAACAGTAATAAATATGATGAGGGTAAAGCATTAATATTTTAATAAAATCAAAATTATAATTATTACAAAGTTTTTTAAATCACCAAAAAAAAATAATTTGCAATATGATTTAAATATTAATATATATAAACCTCTCACATTTATTTATTCATCCAGATTTAATTCCTATATGTCACATTATGAAATATATTTAATGATATTAACAAATATATTTTACTAGCAAAATAACCCTATTGTATTTTCAAGAAGATGTATAATTTCATTGCCACATGACTACAATTATAAATTTAAGAATAAAACATTTTATCTAATTTTTTTAACACATCAGATATGCAGACTAGGAATATCAACAATATTGCACCAGAAGCAAAATAATGGCTTGTTAGACATCACACATGACTATAAAATTTTATCAAGATAAACATCAAGAAATATAAGAGATATTATGATGAAATAAACTCAAAATAAAAACTCTAAAAGTGTACATACAGAATTAGGACCTTGTCTCTAATCTTAATAAATATACCAAGAATAGATCACCACAAAAATTCGTAAAAATATAACCTCAATAGCTACCTGTCATTTAAGACAGACTACATCTCACAAGCATGATAAGAATGATATATGAAAATAGTGTTAATTCTATTATCCCATAAAACAATAACAAACGTATGATGTGAAAAACTGATAAAATACACTAATTAAAACAAAATATAACTAGGCATATGAAATGTCACTTAATAATTTAATAAAAAAAATATACGTCTCCACTAATTTCTCTATTTATTTATACACACTCTAAATAATTCGATAAGACGTATATGTTTCTTTTGATTATATTTCAAGACAATAATATTCTGAAAACTGTCATAATTAATGTAATACAACTCATAAATAAATAATAAATATACACTATCATAAATATAATACACATATAAATAAAACATCTAAATATTTATATTCTTTTTCATGGTACCGGAAATATTGATATCAATGCCATTTCTGTAGCACAATAGTTTAACTAAGATTTTATTAAACTATTCTGGCGATATAAATATTAAATATTGACAAACAATATTAAAACTCCCAGACACTTAAAATATGTAAGCAATCACATAATTTAAAAATCATTCAAGATAAATAACAAAGTATATGTTGAAATAATTCGAAGACACGAAGATATAATTTCTTTTGAAGCAATTCAAAATGTAAAATAATAAACAAGTGGTAAGCATTATATTTACTTCAAGCAGTACGAAGATAATAATATTATTTCCTTTTGAAAACAATTCGTAAATCCACACAATGATAAAATGAAAAAGAAATAATATATTCTCCATTGAAGTAATGCAAAATTTTGCACAGCAATAAATAATTTATCAAGAGCTCAGCAATCCTTTAAAAGCAATAATCATTATAAAACAATAAGCAGATTGTAAAATGTATAGAATATGTTTATGCAATATTTTATATTTCAACAACAAGAAAATATTTAATGGCAAGAAAGTACATTCAAGCAGGGATATTTATTCTGTACGTCCACAAAAAAGAAAAATATTTCCTTAAAATACAATATTTTATCAGCACATATTTAACATAAGATAAATTCCTGGGGAAAATGCAGTATTTTCATTCTATAATTTTATAAATGCTAAAATAAACATTCTATCTATGTTAAAATAACATTATAATGATGTTCATGAATGTCATTTTAAATTATAAAAGAATAATAATAATGATGATAGAAGAATTTACTTTTATAACAAAGAAAAAGCATTTATACTTTCATAGTTATTATTCCATAGACGCATTTATCATTTACAATATCCTGCAAGCTTAGCAAAAGTTTTAATTTGAATATAACATCAAATTAAGCTTAATGCTAATTTTTCATAAATAATAATAGAGTTCAGCATTACCAAATATACCGCCTATAATTAATTGTAAAATAAAATATAATAAACTTGTTTCAAATTATATAATATTCTGGTATTTAATATTTTTAGAAGTTTCAATTCCATATAAATTTAACATGAATAAAAAAGCAATTGAATATTAATAAAAGTTCAAGCAACATAATTAGACCTTCCATAAAAATTCCTGTTGTTATAAAGAATTGTGATAGTATATCACTTCCTTCTGTAACTATACATTGTTGAAGTTTTTGAATGGTGTGTGCTTTGAGATTCTGAAGAGTGACAGAAGGACTTAATCTAGAGTACCAAGTAGAAAATAATAAGCAATAAATACAATTATCACATGATGAGGCAATGAAAAAAATGGCGATGTGAGTGAATGCAAATGGTCAGTTAAGTAGATACGGTACGTCAGAAGATAGATGACTAAACTTTTGATTGACAATAGGATGTTAATTAACTAATTAATTTATGTGACCAAATTTGTTTGTCAAAGTTGGCTATTCTAAAAATACCCTTTTAAATTAATTTGTCTACATATATTAGACAAACAATAAATTAATATTAAATCATCTTATTATATCATACATTTGCAAATCATTATTTAATAAATGAAAATTTTATACTCCAATTAATAATACATTTATTTAAATATATTTTTTTAAATTATCAAAGTATTAATTTAAATTCAATATCTTTAAAACTGATATTTTTTTAAACACAACATTACATAATAAAATTGTTTTAAATATTTCCATCTTCCTGACAAGGAAGTTAAAATATAGTCGTTTTTTTCTTTTTAAATTTTAGCTTTAATTTAATATAAGTTACATGTATTCACACACACACTAAAATATTTAAAATATGACTTAGAAATAATTTATTTAAAGCTATTTTTTAATTACTAATATTTATAGAAAATGAGGTTAATATTTGGCTAACAATTAGAACTATATTTTAAAATGAATATATTTATTTAAAATTATATGTTTATTTTGTAACAACTTAATTTAATAAATACATGTAATGACTTCATTAAAGGTATAATTACTTTCTGAACTACAATATATTAAGGATAAGTTATACAATAAAATATTGACTTTATGGTTTGACTGCTAAGTTAAGTTACTTAAATTCATTTATTTAAATTTAGCATAAATAATATTAATATTTTATAACATTGGTTATAAATCAATAAGATAATTTATTAAATGATGCACTACTTTTAACAAAGTAATGGAATTTATTTAACAGAAAATAAACTATGTAAAAAAGTTTTTTAGATAAATTAGCAGAGATACCTAACAGAGTTTTATAAATAGAACTTAAGGTTATTATATATATATATATATATATATATATATATATATATATATATATATATATATATATATATATATATATATATATATATATATATATATATATAGAGAGAGAGAGAGAGAGAGAGAGAGAGAGAGAGAGAGAGAGAGAGAAAGAGAGAGAGCTTATTTTGTGCACTCTATTGTACCGGTCAAAAAGAAGCCAACACATCAACAAACCCAAACTCAAAGTCAGATCCAAACTCAGCTGAACCAAACTGAATTCAAACCCAACTCACGAGCTCAGATCAAATCAATGGAGGATATATATCGACGGTACATGACTATGTGCCAAGGAACTAGTTCAACGGATGATGACGATTAATGAGACCCCTGATTTAACTCTAATAAAGTATAATAAAATAACTAAGAATCTTTATAAGTCAACTCATATATATATATATATATATATATATATATATATATATATGGGTTGCCAATACAGACAGTGAGCATTAATATTAAAATATTTATTGAATAAGAAATAAAGTTAAAAACCAAATGTGTTAATAAAGTGTTTAATAATACTAACAATTTTGTTCAACTTTTAGATTATGATTATATAGATTACCTCTAGTCTTTAAACGGAATTTATATTTACAATAAGAATAGCAGTCCTTTTTATATGCCAATACTATTATGCAATATTCTGGAATGATTATATATGTCTATGCCCTGACAAGGAAGTAAAGATAGATAAAGGTATTTGGCTGTGACAGAAATTATAATTCAAATTCTAAAAGAAAGAATGTGAGATTTATTTTCACATTCGCAAATCAATTTACAAAGAGCAAGATACGTATTTAGGGCACAACTTTAATATTTAATAGAAAACTTACTTAATTATGAATAAATATGAATTTGTTTGACTATAATAAAATCAGTTCATCACGATTTGCGAGCATGAGAGCAGGCTTTACTGGAACTGAAAAATAAATGGTACTGATGACTTATGAGCTATAAGAATAAATATGAAAAATAATGGCTTGTCTGTGATTTGAGAAAATAGCAGGGCGGCTTGTATTTGACAAGCCTTTGATGCCCTATATGAAGGATCCATACAACACAGGGAAAACCAGGTCAGGTCATAGCCATGAACCTTCAGTGTTCCAAATATAAAAATGAGCAAGTGAGGAAGTGCTTTCTTTCTATTTATTAAAATAAGATGAAGATCACCGATGACAAGCTTACGAAGCATGAGATGGCTCGCATCAGCAATGTTCAGAAAATGATGACTTGGTAATCATCGTATTTAAATAATAAAACCCATTTTATATAAAGAATGCTCTACATGATGACCTGATGAAGTTACATTAAAGTCAAATGTGCTTTAATCAAAAAGTATTTAATGCAATTAGAAATTATATTAATTATGATCTAAATCTCATGCCCTTCCTGAATATTAATAGAAAGTATAAAATTTGAATTAGAATATATTCATTTAATTCCTTTATCAACCTTTTTGCAAAACAATATATTAATGTGAATAAATAGATATTATAAACTCAGTAAAGTGGCCGGGAGCATAGATTAGAATTTGAGCTAATAATTTATTATTAACCATTAATAAAAATAGCAAAAATTGTATAAATCCTTCAACTCGATAATTAATAGAACAGTATCCCATGAGTTCTAGTGGGTAATAATTACTATAAAAATTAATATAATATTATTTAACAAGGCAAACGCAATGAAGGAAATTATTATCGAGTTGAAGTTTTACTGGCAGATAATTAAAAATAAACAACATTAATAAATCACACAATAAATATATATAATATAGAAATAAAACAAACTAACTCCTTCTTTTTAAAACTTGATTTTTTATGACTATAATCATGAAAAAGAAATTCGATGTTTCGACTATTTTTTGTAGTCTTTTTCAAGGCACACTAAAATAAAATATATATACAATAAATATCACATATTTCAAAAAAAAAAAAAATTAAATTAATTAAAAATTACAAAATATATCCATAACCAAAATTTTTTTTTTTTTTTACCTTATCTCACTCCCCTTTCCTATTACAATCACAACTTAAACACAACTAATTCCTTTTTAAAAATCTATATGTATCAAATAAAAACTTTTAATTATTAAATTATTTAAATATATATAATATAATAAATGAACTGCCATCGTAAGAAAAGAGAAAGTTAACAAATATTAAATTTAAAAACTAGAGATTAAGATAGAGAATTACTACATAATTTAAGATAGCATTAATACATTAAGGAAAGAGAAGAGCTTTTAACAGTACTTAATTTAAAGGTAGTGTAAAATAAAGTTTGAAGACCGGCCAGAAAGTAGCAGTTCATATAAGAAAGATATTACCATTTCTTCATGGTTGGCTCCTTAAATTACACACGACAAAGTCCAGTTGGATGAAATGTAGATGCACATTTTGGAAAATTATTTGAATGATATTTTGAAGGATTTTTCTAAGGTTTCGGCAGCTTAAGATTGGTATATGAATTTTTATATTACATCCACATTTGAAGATTTTCAGGGGACATCAGGAACCATAGTCAGACTCCCCCCCCACCATGGTAGAAACAATATTTTACTTCATAATTTAACTGGGCGACTTCTTCTCTAATGAAATATTTATGGCTTCTCTTAATGAGGGATAATAGCTGCTTGGAAACTTTTCCTGGGCTCTTTATACTGTATCTGATGCCTTCAGGCTAGCACTTCTTTCTTAATCAATCTTACAAAAAATTACTAGTTGTTTTTAGATACATTCCTTTGATAAGGCTTTCAAACTCATTAACTTGAATTCATTTTCTAATTAGAAAATGAATTTTTAAAATCAGAAAATGATTTTAATTAGGATGGTCCTTACATTTTAAAGACTTATCTTTTTCTAATTAATAAAAACTTTACCCATTGTTTTTGGAAAGGGACAATCTGAAAGCTTATCGAAAGAATGTAGCTTTTAATCACTAAAAAATTGAACAAACTATTTAAAGTAAAATAAAACATTCCCGACACAATGAAACTTTAGAACGAATATGTACATTTAAATATTTATAAATATATACGCACAATCCATGCAGTTATAATATATATAAATTCATGAATAATTCTATCATGAATTTATTAATAGAAATGATTAGTTTAAATCTCAAATGAGTTAATTTTAACACACATTTATATAGTTTTTCTTTAAGGAAACTAGCGTGGACTGAACATATAAAGCCCCATTGCATTGAAAATTCAAGGTTAGTTCAAGGGTTTGAAATTGGCTACATGTGAAAGATCATGAAGGTAGGATCGAACTTAGATCTGACTACTTTACTACATATAACATTTATAAATACAAGCCTATTAAATATGGTCTTGTAATATCTGACTTGATTTTTTTGTAATGTATAAGTGGCAAATCAATTTGAAGTATAATATTAGTTTACATTTATTTACTATGCCAATAAAAAAATGGAGATCCTATTTATATATATTAAATGTTCTTCTTTACAGTGCGCCATCTTTTGAACATATATATATATATATATATATATATATATATATATATATATATATATAATTGTTTGTTTAACACAATTAATATTTTTAGATTTAACTTAAAATAAAAGCTCAAGGAGTTAAGAAATTAATTATATCAATTCCTTATTATGAAGAATAGAGATTGGTTTAATTAATTTCTTGACTCCCCATGTGGTTATTCCAAGATAATTCGGAAAAAAAAACAATTGTGATTGATGAAACAATTATTTTGTTGCTTTGTAGTTGAACAGTCAATAAAAGCATTTAATACAAAAAAGAATTTATCTCTATTTCTTTTTATGTTTATATTTATTAATTTTTATTTGATTACTAAAACAAGTATTATTAAAAATGCAATTTTTTTTTTGCTCTTGAATATTTTATTATTACTTTAATAGCTATTAATGTTGTATTTTTAATTGGATAGTATATCAATTTAATAATGAATCTTTATGACTACTATTAATATTAATAATGATTATTTTTGCACATATTGTAAATTACACATATGCATCAATTATATATGTAGTAAAAACGTAATCATTGATTAGGATATTTTGTCATTAAAAGACAAAGTTTTTAGCTATATAAGGAATTTTTTAATTCTATGAACCTAAGCTATTCTTAATTATTTCTGTGTCTAACAATTTTTTCATATATTTGTATCTAAATCATGAATGAATACATTTTATAATCTATTAAAACTTACATTCTAATTTTTGCCTAATTCAGTGCTATTGTATACTTGTTCACCACAAATTTTGAATTAATAATATGCCATTTTATTCAAACATTTTATTATAAAATGTCTGGGGTTTTTTTTTTTTTCAAAATAATATTAACTATTTCATATTTGAAATTTTGAGGTTTCTAATTTACATTAGAGAAAAATGGAATTATAAAAAAAGATTCTCTTGCTTTTGTTATATAAAATACATATGTTGCATTATTCTATATTTATGTTTATGCTAGTCTTACCAGTGCTTTCAAAGGAGTAGTTTTTGTCAAAGTATGTAATTGAATAAATAATATTTGTATAATCCAGTTTTTACAAATATTCCTTGATGATATATTAAATTCAGTTGTGTCTATTATTTTAATAACATTTTAGCATATCTTTTCCAATGCACTTAATTGATCTAAATATAAAGCATACATTAATTTAATTAAATATAAAATTTACTAAACAAAAAATTTCTTAATGAAGTCCTCACTAATATATTTCTGTCAATAAGAATAATATATTTTAAATTATATAAGTAAGAAACTTTAAATCTTCATGGGCATATCAAATCATGTACTAACCCATGGAATACACAGGTAAATCTTGCTTACAAACATTTTAATGGTGCTAAAAATTAAATTTTCTTAATATCAAACTAGTACATATAATGTCTAAAACTATGGCAGGCATTCAAAAATGTCCTTGACAAGAAGAAGCAGAATCATACTGGTGATTTAAAAACAATTGACACACATCATATACTAATTTGTGTGTTGTTACTAACAATTGAATGTATTTGGGCTATTTAAATAAAGTTACATTTTTCTAAAGGCATTCAATATTTGTATTACTTTATGGAAATAGTCCAATATATAAATACAACTAAAATACCCATCATCACAAAATTTTAGAAAAACAATCAGTAACATATGCCAAACATTACATTCAATGAATGAAACAATTTCTTCTAACAAATGTATTATTAGAATTGGAATGGATACTACTAACCACAACTACAAAATAAAACAATTCTTTATAAAACATCATACAAAATTTGCAAAAAATATCTTATACTAGTTCAACAAACCTACAAGTGATGCTCAGATATTATCATAGATATTTCTTGTATTCTAAAAAATAAAGCAACTCATATTTCAGGAAAATTTCCCATTTTTATCATTGACATAAAATCCATGTTGTTCACGATTCATTAATTCATAATTATTTTTAGAAATTTATCATGACCAAATTTATAAAGGACTCTTCAGAATTTTTTGTCCTTTGATATAAAGGGAACAGTTCTTTAATAAAAAATTTAAAATATTGGAATAGCAATCAATAACATGGAAAAAACTGACATGTTTTTAAGATTTGATGCGAAATGTTTAATCATATAATTACTCAGTTATGAAGTTTTGTCACTTATAAGAAAAATAATATTGTAAGATAAAATCCTACAAGCTATAATGACTCTGTTTATTAATAGTGTTATGGATCTCTAAACATACTGCCTAACAATAAGACACTTTTAGTACAACATAGAATTTTCAACAAAGTCAAATTATGTTTACAGTTTTATCACTGTCACTCAAGGATTAGCAATTTATTTCATGAAAGATCTTGAGGTCGCATGTATAATATGCAACTCCATTCCAACAAAAAATCTTAAATATTTTATGACAACATGATAAATACTATTACAATCATTATGGACATATGTTAACAATATATCTCCTTCAATTAAATTTACAAAAGAATTAAAGCAAAAAGAAAAATTTAATTTTTTAGATATTATGACAAACTATATCTGCAAAATAAAAACAACTATTTACAGAAATGTTAAAAATGCAAAATGTAAAAGTATAATATTATATGGTATAAAGAAGAGGTCAGCAATCTGTGATTTATAAGCCAAATTTGACACCTTAATACAAATCTAATGGCTCTTTTTTGTCATGACAGACATAAGCACTTTTTTTCTAGTTATTGGTAAATAAATGGTTTGATGAGTCTAGGAGAAAGAAAATATGCATCACAATGTCGTTTTTTTTAATTCAGCCCTATTATAGAAATAGTAATGATTATATATGATGAATATTTAAATAGTAGACATTTGAGATTGAATCATACTGTCAAAATATTTTTTTGATTTTATTTATTTCTTTTCAATGGAATTTTTATTTTCGTTAAGATATATATATAAATTCTATGATGTTTTATTATTTTCAATGGAATTTTTATTTTCGTTAAGATATATATATAAATTCTATGATGTTTTATTATTAAAGCAGATGTTTAAATATACCCATGGCCATTCAGCAATTTGTATTTTACATACATATATTTTTCACTTCTTTCTTTGTCACTGTTTAATGATAGGGATGGGTATTCTTTCTCTTTGCTGCTCTTTAGTAAGGGCGATGGTGGTAAACAAAAAGGTTTTTTGTATTAAAAAGTTAGTTGTCTCAAGCTATAAAGCAAAAGTCATTGTTCAGACGTGAGTGATATAAAAAGCATTTAATATAGAACAAACTCTCACGAAGAATGGTTATATAACAATTATCATTATGAAAATTTTCAATTGATAGCAAAATGTAAAAGAAACACCAAAAATACAATGACTATATACTGCAGTCTATTTGTATATACAAGTACAAGAGATGCCATAATCATTAAATAAAATATTAAATCGATCCAACACCATTTAGATGTTTTTTTAAGTTCATGGGAAAACCTATATAAACTTAACCTTGAAATAATGATACTCCTGAAGTACATTTTTGATATTCGATATGGATGACCATATATTAGTAGGAATTAATTAACGAATCAAAAGATATTTAAAAAATACAAAATGTAGACAGAAGAAAAGTTAAGCCTATTTAGAATAAAAGATAATGCATCTATCAATTAACATAAATGTAATTTGAACAACATAAGAATAGTGTGCAGAAAGAAACTAAAAATGTTAAAAAAGAATACTTATGTGACAGTAGTAAATAATTAAACGGTTCTAACTTCTACACCATCTGCCACTCCTAATACCAATAACAACTAAAAAAGAAAAAAAAATGCTACCCAAACGATTGTATTTTATAATAATTAATGAGCTATTACTGATAAAATCTATTTGGAGAAATGTTAAATATAATTGAAATATAAAATTATATGCTTTAACTCAAATTACTGTAATTATAAATAAACAATAACCTTACTTAGAACAGATTTCTTACAATTTGTTTTAATTTATATGCTTATCCGACTTTCTATATCTAGGAGTCATAGACATAGCATAAATTGCAAATTAGGAGTGGATTTATATAAATTTGTTATTACTCATTTAGATAAAATTTAAATGTGAGCTTTAATTAGTGGAAACAGGCCATCTTTTTGATTGGGGCTCGCATGATTCGTTTCTATTGGTGGAATATTTGTCACTTGATTTATGCCATACCTCTTTATTTTTTTTCTTAAAGTCGTTGCCTTTAGTGCACAATAACTTTAAGCAAAAAATTAAAGAAGCTTTTCTCCATATCGTTATTATGTATTTATAATTAAATATAAATGGATCTTTCTAAAACAAAATTAATAATTAAACTACATAATAAAATAGTTTAGTAAAACATTTTCACAAATCTTCATACAAACGTGTGTTTTATATGTGTCTTTTTTTTTTTTTACATCATTTGTAGAAAGATTATATCTAAATTCAATTTTTTAAAATATATATATATTTCAATTATTTTCCTTGTGGAATTATTTTTTAACTAGTTCATATTCTTAAATATTTAATGGAATTATTATATATATTGTAAATGTTATAAAAGAAATAATTTAATTATATTTATTTTGTTATGTTTTACAAAGTTTTTATTTTAAATAAACTTCTTACTAATGTCTACTGGGATTTTTTTTTCAATAAGTACTATTTCTTCTTCTTCTTATTATTATTATTATATTTTAAATAGAGATTGAAAATCTTTTGCAAATGCTTATATATATATGTGTGTGCAAGTTTATTCAAATCTTATATATACAAACCTTAATGGTCATAATGCTGTCACACGATATTCAAGGTAATCATTTCTTTATTAGAGAATATATTTTTCAAGAAAAAAAAATATTATTAGTTATGCCATAAATAGATCTTAATTGTTTTTTTAACAAAGAATATCATGCAAAGAAAATTACTTATTAAAACGACTGATTAAAAAAATATATGGTGGACCATTTCTAAATTGTAAAAAAAATATGGTATTGGAATAAAGTTTTTCAAGGAAAAAACACTCAGAAAACAACGTGTTTTTGATTACATTACAGAACAGAATGCGTATAGTATTTAAATCACAAGCAAAATGTGATTATAATACATACACTCGTATTTGAAATGTGATATTTAGTGAGGGAAAAAATAGATGCTATAGGACTGCACTTGCATTTAGTTTTGTGTAGTTTTATATCACACAGTTTTATTCTTCCATAATATTATGCATGCTTGAAAAGTTACTAAAGCAACCAATTAATTACTATGGGCTTAGCCTGGGTACATATGCTGGTATAAATATAAAAGACCTAATTTTATGCACCGTACTTGACATATATTATATTCTATCTGTTGTTCACATCCGTACATAAGACAGAATAATTGTAGAATAAACATAACAAAGGAAGAACAGATTTTGGCAGTTAGAGAAAAATCCAATTCACATTCACACATGAAATTAACTATCCATGACATCACTTCTAAAAAACACAAATTCTGGCAAAATTGAACTATGTGATCAGAGACTGCTAAGAAAAGCTATAGAGATTTTTTAAAATGTCTAAGAGCATACATGAAAAGTATGAATTGAAGAAAATTAACAGTATTTGAAAAAAAAAAAAACTGCTGCAGATTAAAATATTTTTTAAAACATCTCATATAATAGAATTTCAGCATAAGAAGAAAATAACAAAGAACAAAAATAACAATTTTAAATCTCACCATACAAATTCTTATGATTTGCAAAAGAAGAAACTCTGACGAAAGAACTTGTTATTGTACTGAAACATTAGCTATTATATATTTTTACTACACCCAAGCTCCTGGAAATAATATTATATGTATCAAAATAGACTCACTGGCATCATTAGAATGAATTTGAAAATTATGTTATTTCATATTAATGTAATGTACTAGTCACTTTTGTTGAACTATTTGAGAAAGCATTATTTGCAAATTTCTTAAAATGTTTCTACAATATTTCATAAGATACAATCATATAAATTATTGTTATTTCATAAAATCTTGGCTTTAATAAAATGAAATATTTTAATAGCATAGCACTTAAAAGAAGAAATCATTTTTAAAAATGATGAAAGATTTTAATATCTCATTCATTATTTTAATCTAGCCTATAGATAAATAGTAACATTACAACCAAATGCTTGATATGGGAGTTATATAACACATTCTTATAGTGATAAATAAATGTTTGTTTACTTTTAGGATATATGTCTTGGAAAAACCATCATATTATAATGTAATAATATCTGCAAATAATGTTTTAGTATAAGATGAATTGGATCCCCCAATATATATATATATGAATTGGATCCCCCAATATATATATATATATACATATATAATTTATTTAATGTTTTCACGGTTATATGATGCAGATAATATAAAAGAGGATAGAATTGACAATTCCTCTTTTAATAGAGTAATTTTACCTTACATTAAAGGGATTACTGATTAAAATCAATAGAAGTCTATCTTGTTTTAATATAAAGACTACTTTTTCTACTGGCAAAAAAATTGGTGATTTTTTTATATAAACCTAAAGACAGTGCTGAAGAAGCTTTGTGGGTTATTCTAATAGATGAATAAATGTCAGAATTAAGGAACATAGAAATGCATTCACCCTGTCTTATACTCTTCTTAATGTTGACTTTCCTAGTATCATTATGTAATCTAATTATTGCTGTTGCATTTTTATAAATATTCTTTAAAATATGACAATATCCTGGATCTATACTTTGATGATCTAATGATTAATCACTGAAGAAAAGTTTATAGAATCAAATGTATTTTCATAATCTATAAATCCAAAACACAATGGCAACTCATATTCATTTGTTCTTTCCATAACTTCTCTCTATATCTGGATATGATCTACTATACTAAAACCACTTTTAAATCCGGCTTGTTCTCTTGTTTGGTAGAAATCCAATGCTCTCTGTAGATGAGTTGTAATTATCTTGGTAAAAATTTTGTATAAAACTGATAAAAGGCTGATATGTCTATAATTTATAATATCTTCTTTATCACCTTTTTTAAATATTAATATTAATATTAATATTGCATTCTTCCAATCATCTGGGACATGTTTATCATTTAGACATTTGGTATATAACTTTGCTAAAAAAATATTTATTCACCTGCTTTTTTTAACATATCAATTATAATTCTATCATTACCTGAAGACTTTTCTTTCTTTATAAATTTACTTACATGACTTACTTCTTCATTTAAAATTCTGGACAATTCAGAAGATATATAATTCTTGATAGAAGTCTTCTACTCATTTCATGATGTCATCTCTCTTTTTAGTAATAATTCCAGGTTTATTTATTGCAGATATACATTTCCTACCAATACTAAAATAATGTTTTACATTATTGAGACTTTTATTCTTTTCCACAACTTTCCTTGCTATTTCACAGTTAACTTTTTTATATCATTTTCAACACTTTTCTATACCATTATACAAAATTCAAGTTATTCAATCCTTTTTAATGCATCATTTTCATATAGCTTTATATTCCTTCTTTTCTTCATAAATTTTCTAATCTCAGTAGAAATAAAATTTCTACCAATAAAATAAAATTTCTACCAATACAAATACCATACATGTTAGTAAGCAAACAAGCCTTGTTTTATAAAAAAAATGTGAGCATTATTAGTGGATGGCTGAAGAGAACTTGAAAGTATGTGTCCAATTCATCTATATTATATATTGACTCCAGGCATATAAGACATACTTATATTCCAAAAAAATATTTATATAACTTGAAATGATTATGATATAAAGTTTAAGAAATTTTAACAATCATATAATGATTTGATTTTTATTAGGTACGACTATAAAAGAAAGAAAAAAAGAAAGAAAAAAAAAAGAAAATAATTTACATTTTTTTTGGTAGCTCACTTTTTATATATATATATATATATATATATATATATATATATATATATATATATATATATATATATATATATATATATATATATATATATATATTACTTTTCGAAAAAAAAAATCACAAAAAAATTAAAAAACTCAAAAGAGCGTTAAGGTCTATATCACAGACAAAGTTAAAAGTTATGTATAAATAGAATTTCTTTTAGGGAAAGGAATTAAAAAATAAAATTTCTTGTAAAAATAAACACAATTGATCAAGTTTTAATAAAGTAATTTCTGAGGTAATCATGGGAAAAGATGAAAGATTGTTATCAGATTGTTTTTTGCAAACCAACATGGTGCAGATAGAAAATTTTAGTAATAGGTAAGTAGTAGTGAGTAAATAGACAGTGGGTCACATTGGCAACCTGTAGTTAATTTGGTCTCATTTCTAGTAAAAAAGATTTAAGAAAAACAGTAATACATTATAAAATTTATGATAACTATGTTATAAATTATTGCTGACAGCTGATCATGACTACATAACTATATAACCAATTTCACCAAACGAAATGTAGGAGAAGGAAAATGTGTCTGGGAACAACATTCAACTAGCATTGTGTATCGATCCATGCAAATTTATTGTTCTCATAGACTGTGCCAATCTAAAATAAAATAGTTGTTGAACTAAAAATCTGCCACTACAAAATGAATAAGAAAAAAAAAATTGAAAAAAAAAAATGAAATGAAAATAATTATTAAATTCAAAATCTGGAGTTACTAAAAAAAAAAGAAAATGGTAACTGGATATAGTAATTATTGAGAAAGCTATCACAAGAAAAATAATTCTGAAACAAGGAAGAGATTGGATCAGTTGCAATATTATCAGTTATTCAACGACAAAAGAAGAATGAAATAAAAAAAACACATGACAAAATAAGGTATTGTAGGGTGTATACCTAATATATTTATAAATTTTACTTTATAAAGAAACTAGTAATTAAAAAAATATTTTTTAAAGTATTTTGTTGAAGACATTTTTTTTCTTTGGCTAAAATGATGTGGAATATTCTCATTGTCAAAACAATAAGGAGAGAATGATTCAAGTTATTTGTTTGTTTGTTTTTGTTTTGAAATATTGATTTAGGAGTTTGTTAATGTAAGGAGTAGCTCATTTAGATTAAATGATAACAAGAGTCAGAAAAGAACAATATCTATATAACATTTACTTGAAATTAGATGTATATTACATGAATAAAATCAATATGTTTATTAAATGTTGTTTTGTTACATTATTATTTTATAACTTTATTTATTAAGAAAAACGAATTTATTCATGAAATCTGTTAAGGTTACATTGCATTTATACACAGATTAGAAACATGACTTGCCATTTCACAGCTTGTTCAGGCATTATGCACTTGAAATGTGGTTGTTTTTTCTTATGTGGACATTCAGTTGTTGTTTTTTTTTTGTCGAATTAGTGGATGTTACTAACGTCATAAAATTACCTTTAATATTCATTTACTTATTTTTAATTTATACATTTGATAATTACTTTATTGATATCTAGTACACTCATGGTATCAGGAGTATTGATGATTCGACATTGATATCATAATTTCTGCATTTTATGTAGATTGTTGTAATTTTAGAACTTAAATATATGCATGTAGATAAATTGTAAATTATTTTTGATATCTTATCCTTCAAGTTTGGCATTGGTGAGGTGATAATTAGCCTAAAATTATATGTCACACTTAATTTTTAGGGGTTGACTGTTGACTCTTGATGATTATTGTCAATGATGCTAATAAATCCAATGCTGACTTTGCTTATAATCATTAAATGTGATATTTTGAGCGTGACGATTTTCATCACATTTGCTATATATTTCATTTTGAAATATCATTATATATATATATATATATAATGATATTTCAATTTAAATATATATATATATATATATATATATATATATAATATTTAAATACATGCACATTTTCTATATGAAAGTTATGTAATTATAAGAGACATTACTCAGATCTTCAAACTCCCCACTACTATCTATCTTATTCAACTGATACACATGGCCATATGTATAAAAAATATAAATGATCTTCAATATACATATTTTGTGCTGAACCAGCACTCTTCAGTTGGTCCAGATCACCATCTCCAACACATATGTACAATCACTGTTAAGTTTATATTAAGATAGCAAACCTTCAAACTTTAAATGGAGAAGCTTCAATTTTTTCCACTCTCCAACTTTTCAGCCATCCATATCATTGAAAGTTTGAGGATGAAATGTTTCAAGCCATTGATGATGCCAGTATTATTGTCATACCCATGTTGACATTAAGAAAATCTGATATAGGACCTTAAGTTCCTTTATTTATACAGAAGAGGAATGGACAGAATACATGCTAAATATGTAATATTTAATTCATGTATATTGTCTATACTAAGTTAATATAATTATAAAGGATTTGAACATAGACCATCAAATTCCCCAAATCTATCCATCTTATGCAACTGATATACATAACGACATAAATAAACCAGAAATGACAAATATCTGAATGTTGTCATTATCGTTTCATTGCTCGTTTTTTAGATAGGTAACAAGTATAAAATTGTCATTTACATCTACAAATTTTATATTTAATAGTAATAGGCATTCTAAAAAGCGCTATTATTGGAAAGGAAAGTCAAATCCACACCCGAAGTTATAAACACAGCTTATTTTAATGCGGCTAGTAAATAAATAAGATAACATTATTTTAATTTTTTTTTAATATGTTTATAAGTAAATAACAATTAATGAAATATATAATAATATAATAATTAATAAGTGCTGGATTTATATATATTGAAATAATATGCGTGTGCTTACTATAATTGACTTTTTTAAAATATATTTTTATTACAAATATTTTATACTTTAACATTTTTTAACTATAATAATAGAAATTAATGAATAAAACGATATTATTTTCAGTAACTTTTATAACTTTAAAGGTTTTCAATAAATTAAAACGAAATCACTTAACATTTTACTTTTGATATTTTATAAGTTTAATATTTTTCACAAGTAGAACTGTGAAATAAAATAAAAAAGGAAATGTAATATAGGATTGCTCACTAAGGAGACGTAAAAATGTAAGCTTATTTTTGCACAAGTTAATAAAAATCATATTTTTTATTATTTTTACTAAGACATACGTTTCAAATGAAAAATTCACGGAATAACTATGTAAAAAGATTTGCTCCATTATTCCAAAGAAATTAAAGGATGTAACATGGGAGATTTCTTTATTCAATATATTATTCACAAATGTATGTAATTCATCTCCAGTTTGTCTGCAATGTTTTGTTATTTAATATTATAGATTTATTAATCTATCCAACAAAACTGTAATATTATTAAAAGAAAAATTTAATTAGAATATTTTATAAAATTTAATATCAGACACTTTTATATACTGTAAGAACATCTGTCTATAAATGTTACATTTACTTTCATTTATTATTACAAATAACAAGATTGGAATCTAGAATAGAATTTTATAATCTTGATATTTTTTCTATTTATTAAAACATATAAATTAGTGAGTTCTTTATGTATTAGCAGAAAGAATAATAGTTCAATTTTATATTCAATGGCTTAAATTAACTATTGTTTAATATGTAATGCTAAAATAGAATTAAATATTGTCATCTATATTTTACCTGTTGATAATACTTTGTCTGCTTTTGTGTTTTTATTTTATAACTATTATTAAGAATTTATATAAAAACTGCTATGATTTGCTGGCATTTGATAACAAATTACAGAAGAATTCTTAAATTAAAAAATAAATGTTTACACTTGGATATTTTTATTAAATATTTGATTATATAATACAAAATTAGAAAATGTTAAACCAGCTGTAGTAATAATAATATTAAAAACTTGAAATTAAAATCAAATAGATAAAAAATATTCAAAGTTAATCTAATTTTAAAAAAATTAGCTATCAAAAATATATAATATGAATAAATAAAGATATAAAAAGTGTAAAGTTTTAAATCCTTGAGTTGAATGAATGTTTAAGAAAAAATGAATGCTAAATTTTACCATTTGCTCTTGTAAAAAATGACTATGCAAAATGACTACTTAAATATATTATTGCTTTTATTATTTTAATTAAATAATTTTGAAATTTAATACATATGTATACTACAGAGTTAAATATAAATGAAAAGTATCTAAATATATCTAAACAATTTATTCTTCTTTCATTTATTATTATAATTAATAATAATGACCATTAATATAAATACTATTTATATGAAGCAAAAATCTCAAATACTTATCATTTAAATTCTCAGATATTTTCAATGCAGATTATCCATTTTAAAAATAACAAATGTTAGATTAATAATATGATTACTATTAAATGAACAGTCATTAACTTTATGGTCATTAAATCTACTTCCAAAAATAATTTACATTTATTTGCTCATGTTTTGAATCACACTTAATTGAACACTGTTGAATTATCTAATTGTCATTTAATTGGTGCCTTTAATAAACCATATCTTTTTATTTTCCATTTTATATCATACTAATTAGTGCAAACTATTTTATAATTTTAAAAGCAAAAATATGACCAATATGATTTCCATGATCCAAAAACTTTGACCATATGATTACAATTTTTTGACACTTATATAGATACACATGGTGCTTCACTCTAATAAGTAATGCTTCCTTTGATTATCTGTAGTAAAAACATGAGCATCATGGATATTGGAATTTAATCATGGACATAATTTGTAAGTATTTCTCATGAATCAGTTTTATACTTAGTGTTATTTATTAATTAGATCAAAAATCACCGAGTTAAAATTAATATATATTATTTTATGCATACATAAAATAAACACATATTCAGAGGTGTGCTAATAAATGTAAATAGTTATTTTATCAAATTATATTTCATTATTTGAATATGTTCCATTGAAAATGATGTTCTTCCAAATAATGCAATTAAGAATTTAATTTAAAAATATTTTGAAATATATGATCAATACATGAAACATTTACATTAATATACAGAATTATAACCATATAATCATAGAGTTTAATTTATATTGCACTAATATTAAAATAGAAGTGAGTAAGATTATATTTGACTTACATAAGTAATTAAATTATAAAGAAGTGATATAATCACTTAATTTCTAAATATGAATGATAGTTGCCTTCCAAGCAGCTGGCCCGGTTCACATGGAAAAAAATGATATCTCTCTAGGAAATCATGAATAATTCAATATTCTCTAGTAATTATTATGTGTTGATTATTTTATTAATAATATATTTATTTAAAGTCAAATTGTAAAATTCTTTCTGGAAAAAAAAGTTTTTTTTTCCCAATATTTTTTATGTATCATTTAATTTATTTATACTGTGATTATTTGAGGAAGTTAATCCTTTCCAGAATATAGATTTCTTAAAATTATCAACAAATTCAGTTATTTTAATGTGATCCTTAATAGATGATGTTTCTATATTGTTAATGTTATGATATTGTATAAACAATAAATCCAAATTAATATATTCAGTCTATAAATGATAACAAATCCAGTAGAGGTTTTCGTAAGTGTTATTGATATTTCAGTAATATTTTATCTTTGAATATTAAAAAAAAGTTCAATAATTTTTGACAAGTAAGACATACGGTGTGAATATACACTTTTTATATATTTTTTTTACTTATTTTATTTGTTTTGGGGTGATAGGGGAGTAGTTGCAGGATTAGCCATTCCAAAAATATCATTAAAAATACTACCTTTATTAATGGTAGTAATTTCCCTATAGATGTAGTTGTTATTGCAAATCATTTTGATTCTATCTAATAGGCAACTAGCTACAGAATATAATTGATTTTTAATTTGAAAAAAAATATATAAATATTTTTCTATTTTATACATATTGTGAATGATAATATGCAATCTTCATTTTATTAAGACATCTTTAAATAAAAGTTGATTATTTTTCCTATTTACTAAAAAGCTTGGAGTTTTGTAAAAACATATTTATGAACGTTTAAAAAAACATTAATTGCAAAGCAAAGATGTCATTAATTTTTAATTTAACCGAGTATATAGTCTTTTAATTGTTAAGTCTAGTGCCATAGTGTTCAGTTATCCATAGAATCAAAAAGAAATTGGTAAACCGAGAAATCTAAAAATGTTGTTTGTACATTTGATCATTGAATATAGAATAAAATTATTGTTTATACAACATATTCTATTATAAGTACAACAAAATTTACTAGATGGATATAGTTTTTTTAAAATCTCAGTGACTTCCTTTTAGGTATATCAAATGTTTTTCATTCTAGTCCAAAAATTGATTTATATCTTTAATATAAAATAACATTTGCGTCAAATAAAATTATAAATTTAGAGATAAAGCAAAATAGTACTTGGAATTAAAAAAACAACATCATTTAAAATCGGTGACCGAAAATTTTACTTTAGATATTTTTAATATTGTGTATATTACTTTGATTAAAGTAAAAAAAAAAAATATATTGTTGAAAAAGTGATTTTATTTTATTTTTTAATCAAAATAAATACCAAGAAGTCTTACCTAGATGAAGAATGTATCCGTATATATATATATATATATATATATATATATATAATATATACGGATAAACGTATATATATATATATATATATATATATATATATATACGTTTTACATGTATTTTTTCTTAATGAACTTTGTATTTTATTATAATAATTAAAGTGGGCTTAAAATTATAATAATATTGCTTCTATTTATCGAATAATAATTATAGATTTTATATTTTTTTCCTAATTAGAGAGATGATTTTCGTGATTGTAAATTATTTTTGGCAGTTTTACGCATTTAGAATTTGATATAATTTTAGAAATAATGAACTTAATCTAAACGATAAATTTTAAAAAATTTTCACATAATGTTTGTCATGTTTTTTTCTGCTGAAGCATTTTTTTTTAATGTTTGACTGATTATTCATCAATTGAATACATGATTAATATCTTTTTTATTTGAGTTGAGAAAAAATAATGTATGAATATAGCATCTGCTAAAATAATAACCGGTGAATAATTGCACACTTGCTTAATGTGTCCATTAAAAAAAACAGAGACCATTTTTTGTTATATAAATAAAAACAATATGATGTATATATCTCTGAAACTTTGATGAATATTGTATACTTTCTCATTATTATTAATCAAGGAAATAATTACTTTTATTTTTAAGTGCTTTTTAAACTTATGTCGAAAATATAAAACTGATTTGTTTGTTATTTTCTGTAATATTTTAAGTAGTTATTATAATTATAAGGCTCGTGATCAAAGATAATATATCACGTGAGCTTATATTGAAAGAAAGCTATTCACATGATGAAGTAAGACGGATAGATTAACATTAAATATTTAAAAATATATTACAGAAGCTGATGTATATATATCTTAGGCAATTCAATTAAAGCAGCAATAAAACTATTTCTATTCCATTCCGCATTGTCTATGTATTGTTCCTTTATAAATTATTTTTTTACTCTAGAATTCTTCCACTGACTAATTGAATAAACTAAATGACCGAAAATTATTCCAGAGAAATTTATTTTATGTTGATGTTTATAAAATATAAAATAATACATATTAATCAATAAACCTGCATATACGTCTATACATGTTATTGATTACCTGCAGAACACTATTCGTTGAAAACAAAAGATACCTAGTTCAAGAAAACACGAAGCACAGGTATTATTCCAACACAATATCATATACAAAAGTAATATGGAATTAAAATTAAAAACTAATAATGTATTTTTAGGAAAAGTTTTTTTAATAATTAACAGTAATTAATATATAAAAATAAACTTGAACTTTAAAGTTATATATGTTCAAATATGACCAGTCTTAAAAGCAAATGTTTGTATCAAGAAAGTGTTTCAGATTACATACTATTTTAATTGACAGTTAAAATAATAGCTTTTTAATTTTATTTCTAATTTAGTGAATTAATTCGGTTTCAGCGTACAATGCAAAAAATAATAATCCTAATTTAATAAATATTTTAAAATACGACTTAAAATATAACTGTACATATCAAGAATATCGGATGCATATAATTTACACTTAAACATTATATTTAAAAATTTCAGTATGATAAAGTTATAATAGGTTTTTTTATTACGTATTTGAAAAAAAAAAATTATTCAAAGCTTATTTTTCATTTCGCAATAAATAAACTAAGTATAGAATTTTTAGTAATAAGGCTAAAATAATTTATTTCTTCTCAGAATTAAATCATCTGTATCTAAATTAAAAACAAAAATTAAAAACTGCTTTTTTTAAAAATAAATAACTTAGAATAAAGCAAAAAAGCAAAAATGAAACTTTTCATAATTATATAAAATAATTTATTTTGTAAATAGTTAAAAGTATAAAATTTATAAGTTTTTTTAAAAAAAAACATCTGTAATAACTCTATACATGTTCTAATATTCATCATTTTCATGGTATAAAACTTTTATATTTGAAGACGAACCATGTAAACATTGAAATATGTAATTGTTTTGATATTTTGACACAATAACTATCTGCACAATTTGTGTGTGTGCATCACAAATTAATATGTGGGGTAATTTCCAAGTAAATTACTTTAAAATATATCTTAACAACGATACTTTAAAAAAAAAAACTATCAATTCCCATTGAAGGTTTCCAAGTCTAAATCACTTTTTATTCTATTGTTCACTAATGGATTTTTATCAAAGCTTTAAATACAAAAAAAGTCGATCTCTCTTATTCTAATCCAAATTCTTATATGGATATTAAGCTAGAAAATCATTGTCAATTCTGACATTTGCCAAAGATGCAATCTAGGTTGAAATCTATATAGCAATTTAGATTTGGAATAAAACAGATCTATGTTTACGTCTAAATAAACCTATGATAAAAAATAAACTATTACTGAACAATACCGTAAAAAGTGATTTGGGTTTAGGAACTTTCTGTGGTGATTGAGAGCCCCCTAGCAATATCACTACTAAAACACATTTGAAGCTAATTTACAGGATGTGACCTATCATGTTAAATTATATACATTACAAATCCATGAAAAATTCAAATGTAATACACAACACACATTATATATGTAATACTTAGATTATATGCCATTATTATTAATATGAAAAACACTATAACAAAAAAATATATATATAGACTGAAAAATACGATCAGCATGTTAGCATCATAATCATGGTTGTCCATATTATATTGAAAATCATGATTATGATGCTTATGATCAAAAGTATACTCTGTCTACTTAATTTGTGTTGTTCTCAGTTATAGTGTTTATATATATATATATATATATATATATATATATATATATATATATATATATATATATATAGGTGTGTATGTGAATAAAGTAGTTTTGGGGCTAACTGTGTTTTTTTTTATTACTTCCCAGTGATTTGATGAAATAGCATCTGCCATTGTCAAGAGTAATTTTTCTAAGAAAAACCGTTAGATCTCAAAAAATAATGCAATTGAATGTGAGGTAAAGAATGAGATTGAGAGTGAAATAGTTGAGCATTTAAAATATATAAATTAACAAAGTTTGTTAATCTCATTCTTTACCTCACATTCAATTGCATTACCATTTGAGATCAAAATATTTTTCTTTGAAAAGTTAACCTTGATAATGTCAGATGCTATTTTGTCCAAGCATTTGGAAATAATCAAAAATAACACAGGGTTTAACCCCAAAACTATTTTATTTACATCATATTACTGTGAAAACATTATATATATATATATATATATATATATAATATATATATATATATATAGTATATATATATATATATATATATATATATATATATATATATATATATATATATACTAGATGGAGCTTATCACTAGCTCCAAACAAGCTTTAATTATAAGTGCCAATAGAGAAAGAATTCAAAATCTCTATCGGAAAATCCTCATCTACAGACTAATTGGTTTTGAGCTTAATGCCTTATCTCAGTGAAGAGTTAGTATTTCAGAAACTACATCTAAAACCCCAACTGAAAACACTTATTTATTAAGTTACTATCAGTTTGAAAACTTGAATTTTTCAGACATGTAAATTTCTTTAAATCCAGTCTTACAAACCAGATAGCTGTATGGATCTAAACTTAGTTCAGTTTCACCATATATTAATAGCTAAAGCAATATTACATTGCAAAAGCATTCAAGGGTACATCTATAATAATTAATAAAACAAGGCACAAATTGTGCAACTTGCCTTTAAGTTTGTAATAAAATGTTCACTAGATGGAGGTTACCACTAGCCCCAAACAAGCTTTAATTATAAGTGTCAATAGAGAAAGAATTCAAAATCTCTATTGGAAAACCCTCATCTTCAGACCAATTAGTTTTGAGCTTAATGGCTTATCTCAGTGAAGAGTTAGGATTTCAGAAACTAGATCTAAAACTCCAACTCAGAGCACTTATTTAATATGTTACTATCAGTTTAAAAACTTGAATTTTTCAGACACTGATGTGAGCCATTAATAGTGCTCAAAACCAATTGGTCTGGAGATGACGATTTTCTGATAGAGATTTTGAATTCTTTCTCTGTTGTCACTTATAATTAAAGCTTGTTTGAAGTTAGTGGTAAGCTCCATCTAGTGAACATTTAGCACAAGCTTTAAGGCAAGTTGCACAATTTGTGTCTTGTTGTATATATATATATTGGGACTGTCTAAGTGTTGACTGGGTTTCTAATGGATAAACACACACACATATATATATATATATCATTTATCATATAAAAATAATAATAATAATAATAATAATAATAATAATAATAATAATAATAATAATAATAATAATAATAATAATAATAATAATAATAATAATAATAATAATAATAATAATAATAATAAAATAAGCTTGTTTAGCAATATTGGTATGCTCTTTATTACATATTGGTAAATACAAACTATATAGGTCATGTGATATATGGTTTGCTTATATTACTATTATAATTTTGGCTATTGAAGTTTTGGTTATATTAAATTACTAAAGCTATTAATATAACGAGTAGCTGAATTTAGTTCAGGCCATTTTAAGGCATTGGATGTCTGAAAGTTTCAGATTTTTTTCTTAATATTTAAGTATTAGATAAATGTATAGCTAGAGTTACTATTTTTGAATCTGGTGTCATAGCTCCTCGCCGAAGAGAGCCATAGCTTGAAACCAGTATGGGGGTGGGGACAATCATAAATAAAGATTTGAATACGTTCTCTTATAGCATTTATCATATAAAAAATAATAAAATAAGCTTTAGAAATATGGGTAGCCTACAATCCTGTCTAGACTAATCCTTTGTTATTCATAACAGCAAATCAAACCCATTTAAAATATAAACTAGATAATAGAAACTTTGATATGAACTATCAATTGTTTTATAATGCAAAACACATATTCACACATGTGACAAAAGTTTGTTTTATTAAATCTTAAATTAAATAATGTCATGATAGAATAATTTATCTTTTTCAAAGTAAAGTAAAAATGACTGTTTAATAAGATCCTTCATATATATATATATATATATATATATACTAACAATAAGATATTTGTCAATGTATTAGATGTCATGATAAATGACTTCAGATTAATGGACATGGTGATGACCTAATATCAAGTCAATATCTAGACAACTGAGTGTTAGAAAATGAGAGTAGAATTTTATTATGTAATTTTAATTTTAACTACAACCATTTAGTACACACAGCAATAGACAACTACAGCAGTGAAAGAGAAAATGGAAAAGCTGTATACTAGGCAACAAAACTGGTCATGGGATAAAATGAACCCAGTTCATAAACATCATCTCTTGTTATTTATTGAAGGATAGGATAACCACACATAATCAATATCTCAAGATCAAATTTTAGAATGCAAGAAAAGATGGAGGATTTGTTCAAAAACCCCATATCAGTCATATAGTTTTCACTTTGCAAAAAGTTGAAAAATAACATAATCAACTTTTGAAATAAGGAAATTTGGTAATTTCTAGAAGTTTAATGGAAGAATTGATCTGATTTTGAGTTGACAATTAAAAATAAGAGGCTGCACTATTGTTCATATGGGGAGAAAAGGAAAGAGTACATCAGCAGCTTATATAGATAAATAACAAAGTAAAAATTTTCTTTTATATAATTCACTAAATCCCAAATAATGAACTGAAGAAAATTAAATCTATAATAAAGTACTAAGCAATGTATTCTAATTAAATAAAGTTGCTATAGGGTCTGAATGCTATTCCTAACTATAAAAGCATAATGATTTAATTCACTCATCTATATAATGTTTAAAGAAACATCAAACATTCCATACAAAATGTCTGAATGGATTCAGGAGGAAAGCAGCTGCAAAAAATAGAAACAACATCATTCCAAGCATGTTGCTGAGGAATTTGAACAATCAAGGAAAAAGTTACTGAAATATTATGAAAAGAAAAGTGATAGACTGTATCCATTCTCTACATTATCATAGATTCATGGACTTTAATCTGGATGATTGAAGAAAATTTTATTTATCATCTGTTAGATTTTTTTATATATGGTTGTAAAATTCTATTCTCATTTCATTTCTACACTTAAAAATTTCAACATGTCTACACTTGGAAGAGTCCATATGTTTAAAAGCAACATAAACTTAGTTTTAAAAAAATATGTAAATAAAATTTAGGGCACTACCCTAAATTTTATTTACATATTTCAATCACCACCATGTAATAATGGAATAAAGTAAGAATTTTGATACTATTCCATATTAATTACATGTACTATTACAGGACACAATTCATGTTGTTTGTTTATTTGTTTATTTTAACAGACAGTCATTATATTTATTTTATTCTGCATGAATGACTAATCATCTACATGGATGTTCTTTTCTGTCAACCATACCAACCATACTGAGGCAGGGGATCTCAAGGAAGATGGAATGTCAATCATTGGAATTTGACAACAAAGCTATTGTGTATGTATGTTATATATATATATATATATATATATATATATATATATATATATATATATATATATATATATATATATATATATATATATATATATATATATATGTTCATGTAACATTGTAAATTAGTTAGTTAGCTTCATGGTCGAAGTAATCATGATTTTTTTATTAATTCAATTTGCTTTATAAATAGTGAGTGCTGAGTTATATATATCTACCATGGGTATGGGTTTGAATAATGGATACTTTTAATCGATGACATGGTAGAAATGCATACTTTTCACATATAACTGCATTTTAATTATGTTGAATGAGGTTTAAATTTTATTTGTTATTAATAAATCTGTTAATTTGACTTGATATTTGACTGGTCTCTAATTTATCAGAATCATTCATACATGCATTAATCAACTTATTTGACTATATATTGTGACCTTTTATTTAGGTCCCTGGATTAAATAATCCAAAATTTTAAATGATAATATATTTGGTATTAAAATTTTACTAAAGTGGCTTTCAATAAAGATTGTTTTGAATGCACAGGAAAATTTGCTTTAGTAAATATGAGATTTCAAACCCAGTCTAGGCTTTGAAACTAGAAAAAAAAAACAATTTAAAAATATTGTTATTAATTGAGAGAGAAATATATTGCTATTTTATTATTGTTGAATAGCAATTGAAATAAATAAATAATTAAATCAATTTATAAATCTAGTAAAATGAATCATTATAGTAAATTACTTAAGCATTTTTTAGTACTGAACTAGAGTTGTCTTAAATAAAAATGGGTAGTTATTAAAAATGAAGTCAGAAGGGGTAATACTAATTATGCATACCAAAATTATTGGCCAATTCACTCCCAGAATGCATTAAAAAACAAGCTATATATTAGCTAACCAAGTTATGGGGGGTGGGCTAATTAAGAAAAACAAGAAACAAGTAACCACAGAAATCCAGTCTGAATTCAAATAAGAAAAAAAAAAACTAAATATCAGAAAATTTTAAAATCTAATTCAATGGAATTATAATATTTTGTTATATAAAGATGTCTGAATAAAAAATCTACAAACCTTGCTGTCATTTAAACACCATTCTTCTATTGATTGATATTTCTAAGAAGTTATACAGAAGGAGAAATGAAAACCTTATGCATCCTAACTGTCTCTCATAAATCTTATTTTATGCCCAGGAAAATTCAAGAGGAAGTAAGCATTTGCTTTTACTTTATTTATACATGTAAATTTTTATCTTTAAAAATAATGCACAAATTATTTATTCGTGAACTAAGAAGTTGATAGTGTTTGGATTTCGCACCTTTCTTATTATCTAGCAGAATAATTTTATGTGCTTGTAAATTAAAATAAAATAAAAAATAATGATTTGAAATAATATTAAAAACAAGTGTTATATATGATATATATAGTAAATAAATTTAAAAGTCATTTTTGAATCATCTGGTTTTTAATAAAGTAAACATGAAAATATTTGTGTGATTTTATTTTCTATTGTCTGCTAAATTTTATCGCGGGAACCTATGTAATGTAAGATATAGTGAATTATCAATTAATTATAATGCTAAAGATATCAGAGTGATAATTGAATAAATTCTTTCTAATATTGATCATCACATCATACTTTGCTAATAGGAATGGAATGAAATAAATATTTACTTGTAAATTTTTATTGAGAAATATACGTCATTATAATAATGTTTTACAATATTAGAATATATTCCGGCTGTTTAAACATTGCTACACATATATGTATTACCTTGCAGGGAAGAATAAAATTAACAAAGAGTTTTAAAGGAAAAAGAGAGATAAATATGCTAAGTGTAATAATAGTCCTCTAATTTTTCAAGGAAAGATTATCTTGATTTTAAATGTAATAAATGATTCTTGTTATACTTCATTTGAAACGCTTACAGAATAAACCAATAAAAAATTTAAAAAGTTTGTTTTGAAGAATCCAATAGCTCAAAGAATTACTCAGGAAATTTTTTATAGAAAAGTAGATAAACTTATCTTTTAAGTCTGCTACAATTGGAAGTATGAATTTTCATCATTATGTTAATTATCGATACTAAAACTATCAAATAATTGTTGCTTTTGGATAAGTGTTAAAAATTGCTCATTTTATACCCAACAGGAGAATAATATATATATATATATATATATGCATGCGTTATCTGGAATGTTTGCTAATCACAATATTAATTCTTATTTTAACTTACCACAATGGAATAACTTGGATGAAGAGGATAAAATTTAATGGATAAAAGTGTACTTTTATTTTTTTTTCTATTATTGCTGTGTTATATATATTACTTACGTGATGTGTTGTTTGGAAATTTTGTTTATAAAACATATATGTTTTGGTTTTGGCATGAAAATATATATATATTGAGTTTAAAAAAATTTGTAAAAAAAAAAATATATATATATATATTTTAGTTAAGGGAAAACCAGAAAATAGATATATATCATTTATCTAGAGAGTGATAAAATATTAACTTTTCTCATATTGTGAAACCAATTATAATGTATATTATTAAAGAGGTGAATATGCAAACATTTTTACCAAATATATACTGTATACTAGAATGACCGAATTATTTTCTTATATAAAAGAAAATTTGATATAAACCTTTTTCATTTTGTAATTTTCTATAGAAATGAACTTGTCCACTTTGAATACAAATACAGGTTTGATATTTTTGCTTACATAGATTGTGCTCTCTCTAACAAAAATATAGTTGTCATTTTAAATGATTAATGATCAATTGACATATATATTTTGGTTTGGCTGTTGATACCTTAATGGTTTTACAGTATAAAATGGAATATGTAGATTTTCACTGTTATTGTTGGTATTGTTTTATCTTGCTATGATATTGAGAATGATTAGTGACAGTTTTTAGTTAATAGGATGTTCCAATTAAATGGCATCCAATATATATTAATATTTATATGGAGCATAGGCTGATGGAGTCACCTATTGCTGATTTCATGAGACGAAAATTGGGAGAGGCTAAGTACTAATTAATGCTTATAAGCATAAGTAGTCCTAAAGAAATGATATCCATGGTTTGAATTCTATTTTTTTGTGATAAGGCAAAGCCCACACATGTATTCCCATAGAGAGGTATTACAATTAACCATATGATTATATAACTGTCATGTTGTTTTTATAAATCCTTCCTTTTTATTGTAAAATTCCTCATGATATATCTAGAGTTAGTTTTTCCACTGTGTATGGTGAAGTATAATAGGTCAAAATCATATAGCAAGTATAAAAATAATGTTAAAGTTAGGAACATTGATCTAGCATAGTGTTATCTTAATTGAAATAGTGTTTATAATGTTGTGGGATCATCATGATTTATAGACAGACCAAACCAAATCTATTAATGGTTGTAGAAAATGTTAGATGTAAAAGTAAGAGATGCACATTGGCAGCATGAATTCACCTTCATAAATAATGATGTGACAATAGAATGGTAAGATCAGTTACGTATTCAAGGGTTGAGCTGTGGACATAGGTAATGCTTAATGAGATCTATGTGTATTTGACTTTTAATGTCTAGTCTTCATTTAATGCACTAAACTTATTCATTTCAAACTTAAATAAGTTAGTATTGCACAGAATATGATAATTGCCCTTATCATATTCTGATAAAAGAAAGGGTTTTGGGAGAATGCAATACTTTTAAATTTTTTTCTGAATTTTAAATTTATACTTGGTGCACATCCTAAAGTTCTAAGTATACTGCTAGTTATAAATTTAAGTGCTAGTCAGCTTAAATAAGTTTTAGTATCTTATTCTTAAAAATATGCCAAAGAGAAACAAATGATATTTTGAATATTATTTTCCAAACAGGTTGTATCATTTGCTAAGTATATGGTCAAGGGGATACTAAGTATTTGTCCCATCCATAAATTATTTAATATATTAATTTTATTTCATGCCATATCTGTGAATTAAAAATTTGTACATATTGTAAATAAAGTTTGTTGTGTTTAAAATTTTATTTAGTTGCATGTAATCTTATTGCTAATTACCACATTTGTACACTATTATTGTTATTGCAATCAACCTATCAAAAGATTATGAATTGAAATCATCATCAAACAATATAGCACTATTAACTATATTATGCTATATCATAATAATGTTGGTAAGTCTTATAATTTATTGGTACATCTAATGCATCATCACACAATAATCAAAATGTTAATAACTTATCGCAAAGATTATTGCAAGTAATAGATTAAATATAAACATAATGTTGATTTAATTGATTTAGTTAAATCCACAGAGCTATCATTCACTGATCTTGATCACATGGTTTAACATCATATGAGAAAAGGAATTTAGTAAGTTATTGATTTTTAATTATCAATAAGTCATTTCCATTCATAAATTTTAATGTTGGTATTAGTGATAAAGTTTATGTGTAACTGCTAAATATAGTTCTTAATTTGAGTTTAGATTGAGAGCTGTTTTGTGCATTATGTTTGGGTAGTGGTAAAATCCCTCTTACTAACCCAAATATATTTTGTATAATGATTTTTAGTATTGTAACCCTGAGAAGAATTAGTTGTTAAGTTTTAAGATAGAATTTAAATTTGTAAGAAATTTTAGTCAATTGTTATAGTTAGACTCAAAATAGATTACTTTCACTGTTTTATGAAAGTCAACTAAGCTTTAAGATGTAAATTACTTCTTTTGGCATAAAATGGATAGTTTGTTTTAACTTTGTGATAAATATTCTGGTTGTGTCAAGCTAAAAATCTCAATTTTTTTATTTAGCTTATCTTTTTACCATTTAATAGCATATTAGTTCGTAGTTTAAGATTTCAATCTCCATCATTAACATTGTTGTTCAATTTCATCTTGATCCATTCTTTTATTTAATCATTTTCATTTGACATTAATTCATTATTATAATTGATTGATCATACATTAACTTTTATTCTTTTATCATCTCAACTATTCATTAATTCTTATTCTATCATCATCTTAATCATTCATTATTCTCATACATCTTCATTCTTTTCTCTTAATTCTTAAACTCATTTCATCCCACTATTGAATTATTACTTCTTTTCATCATCCATTTAGTCATTTACATCATAATTTACTCATTATTTCATTTATAAGTTTAATTTTATAATCATTCCAAAGATATAAATTGTTAGTTATATATTAATTTGCTGAACATTAAATTTAACTCATCATATTTTGTTGGTGTGGATTTCAAAGCTGGTTTGACCAGAAGTTTTTATCTTTACTAGTCACCTTGTGATCTTCTTTAGATTGACAGTTTCATGCTAGTTTTATTGAATCCATGAATCATTTCGTTAGTTTTACATTTTCATTTTGTTATGCTCATATTCATGATAATGAGAGCACGATAAGTTGCATAAGTGAATTTAGTCACTAAAATGTGCAGTATGAGTTGTTGGGAACCAATTAGATCAGGAAGCTAGGTTACAGTTGCGATTATGGTGCTTGCCAACATGTGGCATGAAGACTAGTGGTGGCGAGGTCACAGATGTGATTATGGTGCATAAAATGTGTGGTATGATTCATTTATATTACAGTGATCCAGGAGAAGGTTACAATATACATGTGCACACTCATTTCTTTTCCATATATAATGATACAGTAATAGGATTGGATAAATATTAAGTCAATGGGAACCTATATAGAGGTGCAATAGTTGATACACAAAGTCACACCTGAAGAGAGTCGAAGACAACATTCTTCCTGAGTTTGAATACTGAGGTGTAATAAAATATGAAAGAGGGGTGAGGTATGGATGAATTAGCCTAAATTGTATCTGAATTTAGTGAGTAAACTTAGAGCTAGCCCATTGGAGATAGATATGATCATGGGTTAGGTACTTCATCTCTCATTCACAGCATCCTACAAGAATATCCTAAGTCTGACCATAGTGAGATGCAACATCCCTCTTCTTGTGGACCATTACAATATATATATATATATATATATATATATATATATATATATATATATATATATATATATATATAAAGTCAATAAATAATCAAAATTACCCTAAATTTGCAATTCAACCAGACTATCTAAGAAAATAAACTAAAACAGTACCAATGGTTTCAATGCTATAAGTACACTTTTCAGGTGTAAAAAACTGCAAAATAACAATATACTTAAGAAAAACCCTACCCATAATTCCACTTACTTTCCATACAATCTTAATATTAAAATAACTTTTAAATAAGTTACTTGCTTCAGAATCTTAAATTTTTAGTAATAAAGATCCTTTAATTCTTCTTTTTATTTCATTTCAATCAAAGAAGACAATCTTAGCTTCATGAAAATTAATAGTGTGGCCTGTATCTTTCTCATGTATATTCAAAGTTATTAATGATTTGCTTTTATTATTAGAGGATTATGTGTATTTTACTTATAATTGTAATTTTCATAAGATTAAGGAAGGGTGGATAATAGATAATATATATATTTTTTAATTTGTTTAGTTTATATTAATTATTTGGAAGAGGAAATTATTATTAAAAATAATTTTTATTTTTAATGTTATTTGTTAGATGTGTGGATGATTGTTTATTTGTAGCTGATAATGATACATTAAAAGAGGTTGGCAAATGAGTTTAATTGTTTTGATCCTCCTATATAATATGTGTTTAAAAGAAGGGGTTTAGATGTTTTTAATTAAACATTTTTAGATCTATTGGTAATTAGAAATGTAAAAACTAATTGTTAAGTAAGTAACATTTTGTTAAGAGTAAATAGTTAAAGTCTATAATAAAACCTGATAGCTATCAATCTGTATCTCATAAAATAGCTGCTTAAAAATTATTGTTATAGAAATAAAAGATTATATAATTCTAGTGGGATAGCTTTGTTTTAAAAAGGTCAATTTTATAAATATTAATTGAGTGTTGGCACTTCTGATAAATTTGTTAAAAGTATTTTATTTGATAAAAATATTTATAATGATGTAAAAGATAAAGAAAAAATATGATTTTATTTCTTTGCCATTTAAATTGTCTTCTTATAAAATTGTATGTAAAATAGCAATTTGTTTGAAAATAAGAAAATTGCTTGGAAAAGGGATGTTACATTGAATAATTTATTAAATAATACAAAGGAAATTTTTGATAGAAAGACTATTCCTGGAGTAGTTACCTTTGTTTTTGTTAAATATATATATATATATATATATATATATATATATATATATATATATATATATATATATATATATATATATATATATATATATATGGTTCAAAGTAATTTGAGCTTAAATAAAAAATAAAGATACATGGAACTAGTGTAAGAAATAAATATCATAGTTTTGCTTTGTATATCCATGAAAAAAATATAGGTCACACTATTACTTTTGATGCAGCTAAGGTTGTCTTCTTTGAGAGAAATGAAATAAAAAAAAAGAATTAAAGAATCTTTATTTTTAAATATTTATGATTCTGAAGAAATTAACTTATTTAAAACTTCTTTTAATTTTAAGAGTGAATAGGAAGTAAGTGGAATTGTGGATAATGTTTAATTTAAATATGTTTTTATTTTGTAGTTCTTTACACTTAGAAAGTCTGCTTGTAGCAGTCAAACCATTGGTAGTATTTTAGAGTTTATTGTTCTGGATAGTCTGTTTACATTTTGGATAATTTGTATATATGTTAGAAGATTGATTCTGGAAATTATTATAAATTGCAATACATCTTTTACCCAAGAAAAGCTTCACTTTAATATATGTATTGTAGAGTTAAAATATATAACATTTACTTATTCCTACTAGTGATATGAGATAAAGGGAGAAAACCTAGATAAAAAAACTTGCAATCATTCTCAATTTATTAGGACTATTTATCAAAATGTAATAGCAATGATGAAATTACATTGTGATAAGATTAAGATTGAGAAAGATATATGAAATGATGTTTTTCTGAAGGTTTGTGATGATGGTGTTCTAGCTGTATTTTTATATTGGACTATTTCCATCATCTAATATGTGTGTTGAATGTGTTTAGAAAAGTTTAATTTTAGTTAAATATTCCAAATGCATTCAACTGTTAGTAATATCACAGCAAACAGGTTAGTATAATAACCTGTTTGCTGTGATATTACTAACAGTTAGTGCATATACTAACTTGTATGCTGTGTTATTACTAACATTTGTTTTCTGTGATATTACTAACAGTTGAATGCATTTGGAATATTTAACTAAAATTAAACTTTTCTAAACACATTCAACACACATATTAGATGATGGAAATAGTCCAATATAAAAATACAGATATGAAATGATGTTTCATATATTTTCAGAACATTTTACAACTGTTTCACAACAAATATTTATAGATTAGAATTAAAAACTAAAGCATTAAATATAAACAGTGATTATTTAAGTCACCTATATTTCTCAGATTTATTTATTTATTTTTTTTTTAAATAAAGCTTAAAAATTTTACAAAATGTTGAAAAAATTATCATATGAAATTACCTCTACAATTGTGCTTTATGCACATGTAATGAAGCTATATAGGGTCGTAATTAATTGTCTTAATTAATCATCTGAGTGCTTTCAGGAAGTCTAAGTTCCCATAAAAAAATCTCACAACAAAAAAATAAAAATAAAAATCCATAATCATAAGTTACAAAAAATTAACAACTCCAAATATCTTTTTCATATTATTAATACAAATTAAAATATAATCTAGGAAATTATTCATCAAATTAAATTTGTATGGAAGACTTTTAGTATAAATAACTTAGAAGAAATATGCCTAAGTGTTCATAAAGGAAAGTTAAGTTATAACTTATGGATATAAGGTTTCGACATTTAATAAAAAAATCAATTAATATGTAAAGTTGTGTATTAGGATCAACAAAAAGGACAAAATAAAATATATGTGTGAGAAAAATAAATATCATAAATATCAGTGAGAGAATTATGAAATGGAACTGGATTGGATGTATTGCTAGAAGAGCTGATATATATATATATATATATATATATATATATATATATATATATATATATATATATATATATATATATATATATATATATATATATATATATATATATATATATATATATATATATATATATATATTAACTTATAAAAATGTGCCATTTGTAACTAATAACAAATATCAATAAAATAAATTAAATGGCTTGGGGGAGAAATGATGACAAAATGAATTAGTATGTGCTTTTAAACATTTTATAATTTTTTCCTTGTTTATATGGTCTATCAGGGAGTAGGCTATCTAAACATAGATGAAGATTACATTATTCCTTACTTATAGATGTACCTGGTATGAACCCATTTGCACACTATTTATAACAGGATGTAGGATTTTGTATTTTAGAACCATATCACATTTGCACTAACATTAAGGAAAACAATACACCCTTATACTTTAGTTGTGTCTATAAAATTATCAGACAAAATTATTATATATATTTTAATATCATAAATGCATTTACATATTCTCATAAGTATGACTAACTCAAATTAAACACTATGGTTTTATTGGTGGCAATTCCCTAAACTTTGAGTGACATTTGATGATCTTAGATGGTAATCATTATCCCTAATGATGGCTCACCAATAATAAACAATTATAGTAAAAACAATTATTCATATGGCCATTAACCACATTTATTTAACAAGATAATGATGATGATGATGATGATGATATTTCCAGCCATAGCTATAAAACTAACTCACAACATAACAACTTTCATCTTTTATAAACCTATCATTATTTACCTAAAACTTTATTATATTTAAATTATGACTTAACAATTAATGGTCACCAGTGATGATGAATGATCACAATTAATAAGACCACGAATAACTCTTAATAAATATATATGCCTCTTTTAATAAAACAAATTAACATTTATTACTGATTAATCATTATCAATACAGATATAAAAAATATATAAATAATAATGATAAATTGTTTACATTTTAAATAATAATATTAATGATACTAAAAATCTTCTCCCTTTTCCTTAATGACATGTACCCAATGTTTATATCATGGAGGGTAATGGGTGTGCATTAATTTCTATAGTGGATAAATAAATATTCTATATGCTAAAAAAACATTTTAATTCTAAAAAAATAAACACTCTTTGCATGCACATACTCGCCCGATTGCGTATAACACATATTTTTATCTTTATAAATTTAAACATAATATAAAAAGAGAAAAATGATTAGAGAAAGCTTAGTCAGATTATAGAGATAAGCATTTAAAGAAATTGGCTTCAAATTCCCTATTAACTTTTTACCAATCTAGGTCATTAATTATTTTTAACAAATCTATCTTTCCCAATGTTAAATTTCTACTGATTTTAACACTAATGCTCAATAAATATACATGTAAGTAAGCATAATTATATTACTATATGTGTGTATATATGTGAATTCCCATTATGAACAAAAACTATTAAACCTTTTTGACATAAAATACACAATAAATACATTTTATAAAAATAAAATACACACATAAATGGTTACATGTAATACTTTAAAAAAATACTTAATTCATCTATAATATGATAACTATTATTACTGAAAATCTTCTATAATTGATTTTTGTTTAAGATTCAAAGATTAAAAAAAGAGATAAATTGATTTGCTATTTAAAAAATTATTAATAGTCACTGATAAAAAATAAAATTAAAATTTATATTGCCAATTCTTCTCAGAGGCACACACTTTCAAAGAGTCCAAGGATTTTAAAGTCAGTTTGTTGAATGTTTATAATTTGACATCAGCCACACACCAATATGTAACATGTGTATATTTACCAATTAAAGCATTTTACTAGAACAGGTCTATTATTTTCTTGACTTGGGCTTGCAATTCTTTTACTGTGATGATGATCATAGAATAACTTACTTCCATAGGGACTATTTGGTACTGTAATTGTTATTTCTTTTCAGTATCTTACTTTTAACAGACCATGGATATTTGCTGCTTTCCATATTTTTAGCATTTACCTTTGATTCAAACTCAACAAATGGCATAAATAAAATAATATGGTTTCACAAATTTCAGCATTTAACTTCTTAGCTCCATTTAGATTTAAAAGTACAGTTGAGCATGCAGTTTTTTTTTGCTTATTTGGCAATCAGTCATAAGATGTTTTAAATATTCTGGATTCAAACTCTTCAAATGTGAATCAGTTTATGGATAGCCAATGAAGGCCCATAACAAAATATTATGTTGATGTAGAAAACTTTAAAATATCTGAGTTCTCCAAAGTAATCTAGTTTATTTCCTTCTCCCAAGAGACTTATTGTCAGATTTTATACAAGTTAGTCTGTCTCATGATTTTATATATTTTTGTTACCAGAAAACACGTCTTCCATTAATTAAACCATCTGATCAATTTTTAAATAAAATTAACATTTTTTAAAAATGTATTGTAGGTAAGAAATCAAAAATTGATCTGAAGTTTATCAAACATTAACAGCAGTCCCTCCCCTTTTCTCAAGTCTAAAATTTCACCTCTATCTCATTTTTATTAACTTCTGACCTTGGTCTAACAGGTCAAGTGAAACTTTAACCTTTGTAGACAAAATAAAATAAATTGCTTCTAAATAATATAACTGTTTTTAAACAATATAACTTTAATAAAGAAATTATAAAATGATTTTAGTAAAACCTTTTCTGTTATCAAAATCTGTCTGTAAGAGTTTTAGGTTTATGTCTGCAATTACAAGAACACATTCAGATATCCAAACATATAAAATTTGCCTATCAAAAAATCTGAAAGATCTGAAAAGCTATAACTTAAAATTCAGAAAATAAGTTAGTAAGATTATTTCAAATTAAAGTATTATTAAAGAAAGAATATTAGAATTTATTAAGTATAAATTAATTTTAAATAAAATTAAGAATCAAAATTTAAAAAAATGATTAATTGAATAGTTAGTTTCTACAGACAACTATTTATATGTGCTTTAAAATTTTAACGTTTAACTACTACTATTAAATGATTCAAAGTATATACTACTATTTTTGTTTTATCAATACAAAAATAAATAGAGAGAACATAAATATTTCTCCCACTCTCTCTGTCTTAAACTTTTTGGGACTTGATCATGTAAGGTTTGAACTTAGATGCCTTACAGCTTTTCCTTCCTATACAAGAAACATGTGATGATGATTTTTTTTCTCTTTGTTATTTTATGCACACTATTGCAATTTAGTCTACAGGCTAAATTGGAATGTGCACAATATATATATATATATATATAATGAAATTTGCTGTTTTCCATATATATTTTACGCATATATGTAATCTTGTATGGTTGCATGTATGTATATATAATGATACATGTATATGTGTAATTGTTAAAAAAAATGTTTATTCTTAAATTATTCCATCTTATCACCCAGCATATTTATGAGCCTCAATTTATGACCTCAAGTGCCAATCCTATATTTCTATAAGACTTATGCTGGGAGAACTGGAATACTAATAAGAAAATGCCCTTGGACTAGCTCTGCTCAGGTCTGGTGGTAAAATTTACTGGCAGAAGATCTAAGTCTCTCTTTTTTTTTCTATTAAAAAAAAAAACTCATAACACAAAAAAAACATTCATTTTAAAAATATTTATTAGTAATGATATTTGCATATCTATCGAAAAAAATATTTACATAAGTTAAATTACTGTCTCTTTCCTTTTTTTTTAAAGATTCATATCAGTTTCCCCTTTGTTGATTTGCTCTTTTCTCTCTTTACCAAAATCCTTCACACACACAAATATGCTATAATATGTATTTTGCACTGAAGATTTAATTATAGATTATTTTATACACTAATAAATCCCATAGGAAATAATTTCGAACTCTCCATGCAAAAGAAAAAAAAATTTTTAAGTTCACAATTGTCAAATAACAGTTTTCTCAATTTCATGGAGTAAGCTTACTAAACGTGACATATATATGCAAATAGAGAAAAGTACCTGTGTTTCCCTGGGAAATTGATCGAATTTACCTGGTGAAAAGGAATCTCTGGTCCTTTGTCAGTGAACTAAATTTTGTTTTTCCTTTTTTTTTAAGTTCGGGTTCCATGGCTAAATCCATTTATTTATTTATTTTTCTTCCTCTTGTGGCAATTCAATATTGTTGCTTATTGAGGCAAATTCTCCAGGCTTGACATCCCTTCTCCGATATCGGCAGCTGCTATACCTTCGGGGTAAGGATTCGAACACCTCACACATTCAAGCTTCTACCCCAGCCTGACCATATTTAATCAATATATAATCTGATTTCTGGATTCTTATTTCTGTATATCAGTCTAACGTCTGCCTTCTTCTCCATCCAAACTTATACTAATCGTTAATTCTTTTTTTTAATTAGCAAATTTATCTTTCTTTTCATTCATTTTCAATTATATTTCCATTCACATTCCATATGCTTTGTTGGAATGCACCACAGAAGCTTTTTACACCTATTTTTTTCCAATTAATATTTAATTAGAATTAAACATTCCAAGGTTTTTTATAATAATTACTTCCATTGGTCTGCAAAATCACTGTCTTCCATCTTGACTTTTATAGTTCTTTTGTTGACTTAATATGTATAAATTTAAAAAGTTTATCAAACAAAATGTCTTTTTTATTTTGTGAATTTTCATTTTTAATGGTTCAAAAATGCACTCACACATATACATAGTGATGTGTATAGCTGGGTTTGGCAAAAGAAAAATAAAAAAAATTAGAGCAAGTGTATAACCCCCCATACCTCTTTTATGAGTTCTTTTTAATTAAAATAACTAAATCAATTCAATATGACCATGCAAATGACTGTTGATTGTACATCAACTTGTAAATATTAGCTTTGTTAGTGAAGTAATATATATTTTTAATAATACATTAGTAATAAGATATATATATATATATATATATATATATATAATGTGTTAAGTATGCGAATACAGTAATAAGATATTATATATATATATATATATATATATATAATGTGTTAAGTATGCGAATACATATTTGTCTAATTATCGCAACATAGTCTGATTACACCTGCCCTGTTGCAATACCCCCCTCCCAGAAGTCTTCAAACATGGTCTATGGATTTGAATGGCTCCTAAATATTGTGAACCCTTCCTAATGGCATGGGCTTGAGGGAATGAGCATTGTGTGATCCCTTTATCTCCTGCCTAGTATTTACCCAGAATGCATTATCCCCTTGACACTTAACAATAGGGAAAGGTCCTTCATATAAACTGCAAAATTTCTTACAGATAAATTTCCCTGGTTCACTCACATGGGGTTTTGACCATGACTAGATTGCCAACTTTAAACCGATGAGGCCTCTCTAGTGTATGCTTGTTTTTTTTCCTGACTCCTCTTCAAAAGTGTACAATATGCCTGCTCTTGATCCTACTCCACATTTATTGGCATTTCCTTTGGCCCTGGTATTTTAGCCTTGATTAATTTAGGGGCATGTTTGCCAAACTGGAGCCATGCAGGAGAACCCTGTGGACTCGTTAACTGCCCAATTTATGTAGTTCAGTATTTTTGGAATCTTTTTAACCCATCCTAGGTGATTAGTTGGGATGTACATCCTAAACAACCTACTCTATTCATGCATCATCCACTCACATGGGTTCGATTCTGGATTCCTAATTGATGTTAGTATGTGTTGGATCCCTGACTTCTGAACCCATGCTTTCCATTCTCCAAAAATAAATGGTGTGCCATGATCCGAGAGGATGCTTTAAGGTTTTCCTATCACCATAAAATATTCCTTTTCAAGGAGATGTATGGTGTTTCAGGTATTTGCTTGATTCATGGGATATGCAGCCACAAATTTACTGAATAGATCATACCCCACCAATAAATATTTTTTTTTTCTATTAAAGGCCAGAAATGATCCATAATAATCTATTGCAATCATCTCATGTGGCTTCTTTGGGATTATGGAGCTCATTGGACCTACATAATTCCTATTGGTAGGCTTGGTTTTTTGACAAAGTTCACATTGGCTGATCATCCTCACAACAGTCTTATGCATGCCTGGCCAATAAAACCACTGTCTAAGCCACTTTTCAGTTTTCCACACCCCATAGTGTCCATATATTTGGTGGACATGAGTCACCACTGCATTTCTGCATATTCTGCAGTATTACAGGTCTCCAACTTTCCAGTCCCCTTTTCATTCTGTATTGAAGAACAGCTTGGTCAAGTTTGTATCAGTTGATCCAACATCTGGACTCATTATTGTTTTCTCTTGTGTTCCTTCCAGTTGTGCGATTATTTGACTTAAGTTGGCATCTTTCTTCTGGTGCTGGGCCAATCTCTTAAGATCATTCTCTAGCTCCTCATTAACCCTTAAGTTTATTCCTGCCACATATAAACTTTCAGCTTTAAGATGACATGATGGCAAACACACTGGGTTATGGCTAAGAGCATCAGCTACAATGTTATCTGACCCCTTACAATGCTTTACCACATAATTATACTCTTGGAGGTATAGGCTCCACCGTACCAACTGACTATTTGTCAGATAACTGTGGTTAAGAAATTCTAAACTCTTATGATCTGTAATTAGGAATTATTTTTGATTCCAACAACAACGTGCAGAGTTTTTGGAATGACCAAATGATGGCTAAAGCTTCCTTTTCTGTGGCAGTGTAATGACGCTCTGGACCCTTGAACAGCCTACTTAAAAAGTACAGCACTTTCACCTGACCATCCTCTTGAATCTGTGATACTGTTGCTCCCAGTCCATACTCGCTGCTGTCAGTCTGCACCACAATGGGTTTCTCAAAATCAGGAAAAGCCAGCATTACATGTTTCATGAACCCTTGCTTCACCCTCTCAAATGCCTGGCTTTGCTTTTCGCCCCACTCCCACACTACATATTTTCTCAGTAATCTAACTAGTGGTTCCATATGTTGAGCAAACTGCTCCTGAAAATGATTGTAGAAGTTACACATACCCAAAGAGGATCATATCTGCTTCTTGGACCTAGATACTGGGAATCCTTCGATGGTTGAGAATTTATCTGTGTGTGGCTGGACATCCTGTGATCCTATAAGGTGGCCCAAAAATGTAACTTCGTCTTGAAATAGCATACTTTTCTTCAGGTTTATCTTGATTCCTTTATTCCAAACATTCCAAAAAAAACATTTCCACATCTTTGGCATGTTCTTCCACACTAGCCGATGCTACCAATACATCATCCACATACATTGTAACTATTTTTTGGCTTCAGCAGATAATACCTGATCTAGACATTGTAGTAAACCAGCCCCACTGTTAATCAGGCCAAATGGCATATGGTTAAACTGATATGAGCAGCCATCATATCTAAAGGCAGTATACTTATGATCTTCTGGGTGCAGCCTTATCTGCCAATAGCTCGCTGTCAGATCAAATGTTGAAAAAATTTTTTTTCTTTAAATCTCCCAACTAATTCTTGCATGGGTGGTGGTATGTTACAATCTGGGACCATGACTTTATTCAATTGCCTTGCATCAAGACATAAGCATATGGAATTATCCTTTTTCTTGACTATGACTATTGAGTTACAATAAGCAGAGGAGCTTTTTGATATAATACCCCATTCCAACATTTGATATATTTGCTCCTTCACCTGCTCCCATAATTGATGATGAATTGGGTATCATTTTGCCTTAAATGGTTGTGTTTCATTTACCTGAATCCTTTGTTCAAATCCTGGGATCACGCCTGGCCTGTCTGAAAACACCTGATTGTATTCCTTCAGTATCTTTTTTAGTATTTCCATCCTTTCTCCCCAAGCAATCTTTGCCTGATCTATTTTTTCTGTTATCAAGTCATCATTGTGTTCATTGGTGACTTGCACAGCCCCTATTGAACTATCTGTGCTATCCATTATAAATCTAACCACCTCTCCATTACACATGGCTTGTCTACTTTCGTAGTTCAACTTGCATTTATATTTGTATAAAAAACAGTTCCCAATAAGACATCACAAATCAAATTTTTCATGATTAGGAATACATGGGGGCATCTTACTCCCTGGATTTTGACATCCAGCCATATTTGTTTGGGTTCAATCTTGGCCTTTCTGTTGTTGGCCATGGCCACTTGTACAGCTTTCAATGATAGAACAGGTATATTTGGTTGTTCTCTGGTGAGTTTATAATACAATCTTTCTGTTATTACAGAGACCTGACTCCCTGAATCAATAAGCGCTTCCACTTTGGTCTGTCCTGCTGCTATCTGTATTTTCGGACATGTTTGGCATGCATAACTCATTATGTGGTCCCCCCATGAATAAATTAGGTTCCCCACGTGTTTTGAATTCAGTTGCTCTCTGAATATTATATCTGTTCCTTGGTCTAATACTTTTTCTCTCGAATCCCTCTTATTTCCTCACTTATTTCCATTTGACTCAATATCTGATAAGAAATGAGTTCTTTCCTTTTTTCTCTATTACCAATCCTATTCTTATTGGCAGGTTTTGGCAGACTATCCTCACAATCTCTTTCTCTGACAAATTACATGCTTCTAATGTCTTGAGTGTGGCCACTTGATGCCTAAAAATGCACATATTCCTCTGGTTCACCCTCTTGAAACTTTTCTTTTATCAATTGGGATCTAATATTGTCCTGCCTTTCTTCACTCCAGAAAGCTCTCTCCAGTTATGTCTTGTAATCTAAAAATATCTGTGGTTGGTATAGCAATGAGTTCCACCAATCCATGACCTGCCCTTCTAGGTGGCAAGATGCTATTATTGTTCTCACCTTGTCTGGTGTTCCATAACACACAAAGTATCTTTGCAAACTCCTAAGGTGATCTATTGGCGTCTTTTACTTCTTTCCCCCAAATACTTTTATTCTTATCAACTCCATCCTCTTTATGTGATGTATATATATATATTTTTCTACATGCTAGGTTCCAAATATCCAAACCCCCAAAGCACAGTGCTGCCCCCCTTCCCGGACTTTCTTACACCTTCAATATTTCTTAAGTATATATATTTATAATTCAACCATGGCCCGATCGATATTTCACTATGTTATTTCGACTTACTTTTGTTTTTCACCTTTATAAAACTCCATTTTGAAAACTAGTACAGATAGACTATTGCTCCTATTTCAAAACCTTTGTTTCAAATTTAGTTTTAAATTCAGAACTGTCAAAATGATTACAAAAGCAAAAAGTGTAAAATATATTAAAAATCATAGCTACTGTGTGGGTGTAAATTAAATATAATTCATTACTCGAATTTCCTTTAAAATGACATTAATTTAATATATATATATATATATAAATTATTTTTATCTGGTTATGACATCTTATAGTAATAAGTGACAGAAAGCAAAATAATTATTTTGTATCTAATTAAAATGGATTAATTATAAAGTGTTAACCACTTAAACACTCAATTACTTTTTTCTTTTTAAAATATCTGTATTACTTTTTTTTCAAAAAAAAAAAATCAATCGTGAACAAGAAAAACATTTACGTTCGTTATTTACAACAAAAAAATACATAACAAACTGAAAGTTCTTTAAAAACCAGTCTAACCTAAACTGATTACTTTATGAAACACTTTTATATTCCGCACTCAGTTGGTATTTTTCATATAGCCTAAAATTTTTTTTTATTCTTACAAACTTAATATTAACTACATCCCACTCTGCCAATATAATATACCTTCCGTTTCCTAATTTTTTTCTTTAGCTAAAACAATAATGATCTGACAAAAACAATATGTATATTTTTATTTATTTTCTCAAAAAAAAAATTCATGCTAATTTCTTTTATTTTTTCTTTCGCTCATTGACCTACTTCACTTCAATGCCCTTTTGTTGGGTCACCATTACAATGGGATTTGCCATTTTCCATATACATTTTATGCATATATGTAATATTGTACAGTTATGTGTATGTATATATAATGATACATGTATATGCATAATTGTTAAATAAAATATTCTTAAATTATTCCATCTTATCATCCAGCATATTTATGAGCATCAATTTATGACCTCAAGCACCAATCCTATATTTTTATAAGAATTATGCTGGGAGAACTGTAATACCAATATGGAAATGCCCCTGGACTTGCTCTGCTCATGGCTGATGGTAAAATTTACCAGCAGTAGATCTAAGACTCTTTTTTTTTCTTCTATTAAAAAAAAAAAACTCACAACACAAAAAAACCATAAATTTTAAACATATTTATTAGTAATGATATTTGCGTATCTATCGAAAAAAAATATTTACATAAGTTAAATTAATGTCTCTTTTTCTTTTTTTTAAAAAAAGATTCATATCAGTTTCCCCTTTGTTGGTTTGCTCTTTTCTCTCTTTACCAAAACCCCCAACATGCACACAAATACGCTATAATATGTATTTTGCACCGAAGATTTAATTATGGATTAATTTATACACTAATAAATCTCGTAGGAAATAATTTTGAACTCCCCATGCAAAAGAAAAAAAATTTTAAGTTCACAATTGTCAAATAACAGTTTTCTCAATTTCATGGAGTAAGCTTACTAAAAGTGATATATATATATATATATATATATATATATATATATATATATATATATATATATATATATATATATATATATATATATATAGAGAGAGAGAGAGAGAGAGAGAAAAAGTACCTGTGTTTCCTTGGGGAATTGATCGAATTTACCTGGTGAAAAAGGAATCTCCGGTCCTTTGTTGGTGAACTAAATTTTGTTTTTTCTTTGTTTTTAAGTTTGGGTTCCATGGCTAAAGTCCATTTATTTATTTATTTTTCTTCCTCTTGTGGCTATTCAACATTGTTGCTTATTGAGGCGAATTCTCCGGTCTTGACGTCCTTTCTCCGATATTGGAAGCTGCTATAACTTCAGGCGAAGGATTCAAACACCTCACACATTCAAGCCTCTACCCCAGCCTGACCATATTTTATCAATATATAATCTGATTTCTGGATTCTTATTTCTGTATATCAGTCTAATGTCTGCCTTCTTCTCCATCCAAACTTATACTAATCGTTCTTTTTTTTTTTTAGTTATCAAATTTATCTTTCTTTTCATTCATTTTCAATTATATTTCCATTCACATTCCATATGCCTTTGTTGGAGTGCACCACAAAAGCTTTTTACAACTATTTCTTTCCAATTAATATTTAATTAGAATTAGACATTCCAAGGTTTTTTTATAATAATTACTTCCATTGTTCTGCAAAATCACTGTCTTCCATCTTGACATTTATAGTTCTTTTGTTGACTTAATATGTATATATTTAAAAAGTTTATCAAACAAAACATTTTTATTTTTTTTATTTTATGAATTATCATTTTTAATGGTTCAAAAATGCACTCACACAAATACATAGTGATGTGTATAGCTGGGTTTGGCAAAAGAAAGAGAAAAAAATTCAGAGCAAGTGTATAACCCCCCATACTTCTTTTATGAGTTCTTTTTAATTAAAATGACTAAATCAATTCAATATGACCATGCAAATGACTGTTTATTGTACATCAACTTGTAAATATTAGCTTTGTTAGTAAAGTAATATATATATATATATATATATATATTTAATATTACGTTAGTAATAAGATATATATATATATTTAATAATGCATTAAGTATACGAATACGTATTTGTCTAATTATCGCAACAGGGTCTGATTATACCTGCCCTGTTGCAATATTGATATCATATATATATATATATATATATATATATATATATATATATATATAACTGATTTCAATTACTTTAATTTGTCTTTATCTTCTCTCCTAATATAATAGTTTATCATGAGCTGACTTTTTCCATATGTATAATCTGACTATATATTTTTTCTCAGAAGACTCACCATTAAATATCATGTGAAAACATCAAAAGTATATTTGGTACAATAAATGTTAATAAAATTTTATATTTAAATTCTATATGAATATTATTTTACATAATATCTGTTATAACGTACTTGAAATTTAATATATCAAAGTTGATGTTTTTAAAAATTTGGGAAAATTTTAGGCTAATTTTTCAATTTACTAGAAAAGATCTTAGGTTCAACATGCTCTCATTTTCTATTTGAAATAAAAATGGAAAATCCTAACATATCTTATACATTATCCACTTTATTTATTCCAAAATAGATCAAATAAGATGCACTCAATTAATTTCAAATTATCTCTAAAGTAGAAAACTGACAAAAGGCCATAATGTTTAGGATTATTCACTTTTGATTGTTCAAAAATAAAAATAAATCAAAGATAATTTATTTATTCAACTTAATAGGATATGCATAGAAAGCAATTACAAGGCCAACTTATCTATTTTCTCATTCAGTTCTCTTTATCATACAGGTCTTCAGTTCCACATATGTCTTGTCTTCTTCTTTATCATCCAGTACAATCAATCATCTTCATCCTTTTTTGTTTATTATTTACCATTCTCACCAAAACATCTTTCATTACTACATCAATCAACATTTAGACAATATCACTAACAATGAACAATCTCAATCTGTTGGCAAGGCAACCACAATCATCCTTTGCTTTCATTCAGTATCCACACCACTCTCATTATTTATTTTATTCAACCAACTAAATTTCACCATTCATCTGAAGATCTACATCTCAAATTCTTCCAGTTTGTTTATAATTCTTTTATTCATTACCCATATTTCACAACTATACAATAAATTACATTCTACCCAGAGAACTTAATTAAACTTTTCCTTATTTTTTTTTTTTCAAAATTCAACAAAATACATTCTTTATATTAATAAATACTTCCTTTATCTTTGCCTATTCTATTTTTTTCTAACTTCATTTCTTCTATTTTTACTCGACCAACTACCTAAGTATCTAAATTCATTCACCTGATATTAGTATGAATATATTGTTTTTGTATTTCTTTCTATCCATAAACTACTGGTTTTCTAAACATTAATCTTCCTTTCTTATCCCATATATCGTTTTTCCAATTTGTTCAATATATTCTGTATAATCCTTTCATTTTTAGCTGTATGTGCATCAGCCATATTTTATATTCTATATCTAATATTAGCTTCTCCACAGTCTAAATATTTATAAATCATGTTATTTGTGTACTAATAATATTTGAAAGATTAAAAATTTATTATTATAATTATATTTTTAGCAATGACTTTAATTTCAAACTCTATTTTTTCTTTGTATAAAAACAATACATATATAAATGCAAATTTAAGCCTGTACAATGTATTAACCCTTCAACTGCTCTTAAATTGTTCAATTGGCTGAGTGAATTAAAAATTCTAAAGTTTGATTAGTCAATTAACAAACTCAGCTGTAAAAATATATTCATCTTTTAATATTATAGTCATTTTAGTTTCCTTTGTAAAAAGTATATTAATAATTTGTTAGGTTATGAAAGCAAATGGAAGTTTTTTTTCAAAAATAAATTTTTATTTATAATTATAAAAATATTCGATAGCAGATAAAAAAATCATAGCAAATTACAAGTGATGCAAACATCATTGATTTCCCTCCTCAATTTATGTTATTATAAAAGTTAAGAATTTTTTAGTAAAATCTTACCATTTTTCTAAAAATAATTATATTTTCAGCATGTTTTACCAAAATACATTATAATATGTAAATAAATGCCAGAAAAATATTCTAAAACATTAAATTTTCTTTGAAAATCAAATAAACAGCTTTGGGCAATTTAAACTTTTGACAGGATGTCAAAATTGTTGCTATTGCTGATTTCTCTTTCAATTTATGTTTGTGTATACAATTTTTTAATAAAATCTTACTAATTTTGTAAAATAACTATATTTCAGCATATTTTATGAAAAAAAATAATTTGTATGAAAAATAAATAAAAAATCACTCATATATTTTCATTTTCAGCAGTGAAAATTATTTATTGGTGATCTTTTTTGACCAAATAATCATCAGCCAATCAGCATTTAGAATGGACTGCCCTCTCCTTTTGTTAGACTTTCAATGTACATATAATGATTTTTTTACTTGTATAATAATTTGAGAGAGGGCAGCATCTTATGAGACTTTTTGAAAACTTTCAAACAAGTATAAAAACAGTACCATTGTTCCAAAAGTAGCTGATTTTGAGTGACCTAAGCTGTTGATGTGGATTAGCAGACAGAGCTGATTAAGAGTTAATATTGTTCTTTCAAACATATTATTTTATGTAAGATAAAAACTGAAATTTGAAATGAATTTCAATATGTTGAGAAATATCAGTCCTAATTTTTTCTTCTTCTTGTTTGATTTTAATAGTGAATATATTAATCTAGAAAGCATTGGAAGGTGCTGCTATGAGAACATATATTAAGGTAAATGTGTATTATTAATTATAGGGTATATAATTATGAATTGATTTCATTCATTTTATGAATGAGTATGTAAATAATAAAGTTTATAGCACTCAAGGTACATGTACTAAGATTTTAGCCTTATATAACTATTACATGTTGACATCGCACTTAATAAGAATTAATATTTACAACTTTAAATTGATTCAAAATATTTCTAAATTTAATATCTGAATATTAACTCATTGTAAATCAAAAGATTTCATGGATGTTAATGTTTAATAAAAATAGTGGACTTAATCAGTGAAGAATTTATTAACTTCATGCTCCCAAATCAAAATGCTTTAGTTTTGCATATATAATTAAAAAAAATAGGTTAGAGATAAGGGTCCCTCTTATCTTTATAAAGTTGAATTTTGCATTATGATTTTTAGAGATCTCTCTTGCTAAAATTAAATACTCAAGGCATGTGTACTAAGGTTTTGGCCTTATATAAGTATTATGTGCTGACATCATGCTTAATAAGAATTAATATTTACAACTTTAATTAATAAGAGTATATTGATATTATTGGAATAGCATGATAGAGTTAGCATTGCTTTTATTTAATTGTAATTGGAAATCAATTATAAAGCTGTATATATTTATTTAAATTTCATTGATATTATAGATTTGTAGGGCATATTAAATTTTTATCTAGTCAATCCATGAGTCATTTGAACATTGAATCCTATAGTATAAGTTTGTATTAGTATAAATGGCATTTGGACTCATATGGAGTATAAATGTTTATTTGTATAATTCTTGGCCATTATTTTCATTCTATTATAAATGGTTATTATAATAGGCATAGATTTGTAGTTTATAAGGAAATTATATTTAGTTTTAGTACTTTATCTTTAATCTATTGCAAATAACACTCATTTTTAGGATTGCTTGAATCAATGATTTCTTGTTTTACATCAGCTCTAAATGCTGTTTGGGATTTATAAAGTTACAACAAAGATTATTCATTGTTTTATTGAATTAAGTGTTATATATTATTCATTGATTGATATTCACTTATTTTATAATTTTATTCTGTTACAAATTTCTTACAATTCTCAGGGATTAATATTCCTTGATTCATATTTTTTTATTCTGTTACAAATAGTGAGCAATAATTAGGCTATGATTAAGGATACAGTATGACCCATATTTTTATTCTGTTATTAATGGTGTCTAATTTCAGGGTGTATTTTTATTGTTACAAATGGCATCACAATTTGCAGGGCATTGTTAAACCAGGTCCATCCTCTCATGGCCAAAATTTTTGTTCTGTTACAAATGGCAATAATTGGGTTATATTTTCAGTTAGATTATATTAAAATTATCATTTCTCATTGTCATTATTTTTTTCTGTTACAAATAACGATGGTAGATGATAATTTTTTGATCACAGTTTATATGATTTTAATCTTTCCTAGTTTTGCTTTTATTCACATTTTTTTGGAATACTTTATGAATTAATAATATTTCTGAATAGTTTTATCATTCACAATTTGGATTTAGATCCTATAGTTTTAGAAAAAATTGAAAATATTCTATTTGTTTCTGAGGCCTTCCAGGTTTAAAACAATAAAACTTATGTTTACATTTATTAATATCTAATTATTTTATTATATTCATATTAAACAAATATTGTAAAAAGAAGTTTTTGATTCTTATCTAATGATTATATTTTTTATTCTATCAATTTTAAGAAATGTGATATGTAAAATTAATAATGCTATTCTTGTTATATTTGTTATTTCTTTTTTAATACTTATTTTTAGATAAAAACCACTAATTCTTTCAATAATATCTTGTAAAGTATCTTTATTTTCATTGGTTTTCTCCATTTTTCTAGCATCATTTAAAAATTTTATGAGTTTATAAGCAATTTCATGATCTTAGATAAAAAAATGATTAGCAATAAAAGTGGTGTGTTTTTTTTAACCTGGACTAAATTGCTTTTGATATCCTAAAGAAATGGGCTCTTTGACAGATACTATTAAGAGTTTGTTTAACCTATCATAACAAGAATACTTGTTGGATTATGTTAGTATTCTATATATATATATATATATATATATATATATATATATTAATTCTAATGTTTTCACGGCTAAAATATGTCATATTATTATTACTATTTGCGGGATATTCCGTGTAGTGAAAAAGCTAAATGCTGACGTTTCAGTACAATATCAAGTACCTTCCTCAGAGCGTCCTCTTTCTCAAATCATAAGATCATAAGAATGCATTCTTATGATTTGAGAAAGAGGACGCTCTGAGGAAGGTACTTGATATTGTACTGAAACGTCAGCATTTAGCTTTTTCACTACATAGAATATCCCGCAAATAGTAATAATAATATGACATATATATATATATAATTAATTTTTCAATATCATTTCTTAATTTTCTTCTCATAAATATGTAACCTTTAACTATGAGAACATCAATTCCAAGCATTATCAAATGTGTTTATATTGGCTATAGGAAAAAAAAACTCTAATTTTAGTAGAAATTATAAAGTAATAATTAACCATTTTTGTGAAAACAAAACACAAATCAGGAATTATATTTATTTACCATCTGCCTAAATAAAATGGATTTTTGAATTACATTTATTTTAATAGATAGCTGTCTATTTATTCTTCATTTGCAAACAACTAATGCTACTAAGAGACTTGAGTTACAAAAGTTATAAAAATAGATCTGGAAATGAGAAGTACAGTCACTTTATATTAAAGGCAATGTAAATAGGGCATAAATAAAATGTTGAGCTTAATGATAATTTAAATCTCATTTAAACTCTCATAAATAGAAATAGTTTGCTTTAAAAATAATTTGAAATATGAGCGAATACATCATGTTTAGAATGCATTCTCTCTCAATAAATAATGGAAATCTAACTATTATAAAAAAAACTAATAACCCTTTAAATCAAGAAATGTATAATTTTCTGAAGTATAACTGCATCAATAGTGTGGTATATAATTGCTTTATAGAGAATTTCAATTTTTGATTTAGACATACTATCAATATTGAATAAAAGTAATTTTATTGTATTTTCTAAAATTTGAAAAGTATATTTAGCTGTACCTAGAATTTTCGAAATTTCTTGCACAAATATCAAGTAATCATTTTTTAAAATTTTAAATCTAGAATTTTCCATAATAAAATATATCTGCAAATCTATTAAAGTATGTTTATTTATAGGAAGTCTAATTCTTAATTAATTATTATTTAAGGTTACGAATTGTAATTACAATTTAGATCACAATATTTATTTATTTTTAAATAATAAAGAACATAAATAAAAAGTAGTAATAGAAATTTAATTATAGATCAATGTTATAAAGCTTTTCTTCATTAACATACTACCTATAAAGTTAAGTAAAACTCCTCTTGATATATTAGAGATGGAATAAATAGCTAATCAATGATAATCCTGAGATCTCCTTAGTATAATAATATTATTATGGTTATTCTTAATTGTAATCCTATAAAAGTAATAATAATAAAAGATCAATATACAATAAAATGATAATATAACTTATTGATTAAATTATTTGATAATTATAGATGTGTTCTTATATCAACTTATGTATTATTGTTACTCAGGGGAATATTTAGATACTTAATAAGGAGGAGTGTGTTAGTATTCTTATGCCATTGAATAAATACTTCGATATTTGTTTAATGATAAAGAGTATGTAATCTTGTTAATGGGATAAGTGAGTCTCATAATTGCTAATACTAATTAAACATAACTTAGAAATAAATAAGAGTATCAAATTGTACCTAGAGATGGTAACAGGAAATCCTGACTTAGGGACTTGTCATGAATTCTAGGGGTCATTGTCCTATTGGCAGGGTACAATATATAGGTCTCTCTTGCTAAAATTAAGCACTGAAGGTGCATGTACTAAGGTTTCTGCCTTATATAAGTATTCCATACTGACATTGCACTTAATAAGAATTAATATTTACAACTTTATATATATATATATATATATATAAATATAAAGTTACATATATATATATATATATATATATATATATATATATATATATAATGTAACTTTATATTTTGCTACAAAATATATAGCTTGGTGGAAGTGATTTAAAATTTCTCTGCCTTCTTCTAGGTGACTTAATTACCATAATTAGCACTTTATGTATACTTGATACTTGTAATCAAGTTGACTCAATGATGAGATTATGTAATTTCATTTTTTTGCTTATTATATATATATATATATATATATTTTTTTGCTTAATAAAACTATATATATATATATATATATATATATATATATATTAGTTTTACTCTTTTGAATCACCAAGTTAGACAGGCTGTGTTTAACCTGCAAAACCAGCAGCACATTATATCAAATATAGTAAAATATCCATAATAATATTAATCATTATTTATTTCTCTTTGACTATTCTAAAGTTTAATTTTGGTTTAATTAAAATGATTTATTTAATTTGTCTCAAATTAGTAAATTATAATGCAATAAACACATTGTTTCTCTTTTTCATTTTAACAGAAATATGTAAATGAAGAGAAATATAATTGGATGAGGGGGGGGAGAGAAAAAAGGAATTAAATTAAAATTTTTCTTATATAATTCAAATTTGCAATGTTATTAGATGTTAATGACAACATGAATGGCTAAATTTAAACAGGTTTGTTCAAGTTGCTAACTGAGAATCTAATTCTTGATTATCTTTCAAAATTTCTATAACTGAAATTTATTGGTCTTATCAACCACAACAATAAAAATAATTTTAAAGGTCAGTCTACCTGGAAATAGTTTTTATTATTTACAGACTATATTAACCTTGGATATAAACATTTACTTTTATTACTTCAAATTATATAATTATATCATATATATGTGGAGCAGAGTGCTATAATAATTTTAAATTGTCTGAATTATAAAGATTTAACTATATCTCACTTTGAACTTATATTAGAGATAACATTCCTGCTCTATGATTTATCATCTTATTGTTAAAGACTAATATAACTATTAAAAAAATAACAGCTAACCAGACAATTATTTATGACTGTTATGATAGGTATGGGATAATGGTTTGCTTGCACAATCATTCCTAGTCTCCGATTCCCACTCACTAAACTAAAAGTAATGAAATACTCTAACTTTGGAATAATACATACATAGAATTAATAAAGTTTATTAATTTTGAGGAATACTCTAGTTAATTTAATTAAGTTGGTTAATGTGGAAGAACATTTTATATTCACATGATGTTGTATTTTTTTAAAAAAGGATCAGTCTTAATCATTCATAAGAAGATTATTTAGATGGAGTTAATATATTTTCACACATTGTGGTATTATACATGTTCCATCTTTTATAAATACCTCATATATTCAGAGAGCCTATGTGTGAATCAATTAATTACGGAACACTAATTATGGGTGGAAATGAAGAGGAGTATAATCAATCTCATAAAATTTTATATGTTATAATTGAAAAACTTTAATTTATACGTTGTACATTAAGTGTTAAGAAAAGGTGTTATTGATTTTATTTGTGAATATTTAATATTTGAAATGTTACACATTTTAATGTAGTATCGGTATTTAAACAAGTATGTAGTTTTATTTTGGTTTATATTTTCATATTATCTTATATGTGTATGAAGTTCATTGTAGATATTCTATTGGCTCTAAAGTAATTATTTATTAATTTAAATTAATTGGATTGAACATATGATATAGGGTTTTAAAAGAATCAATTGTTAGCAAACAGAACTTGCATAAAGGTTTAATGATTATTTAATGAATCTATAACATGTATCAACACCATATAAATTAATCTTGTATATCTTTACAAGGTTTTGTGCCTATGCTCATATTATATCTATTATGTATTATCATCTTGTCTATGTTCTAAGCAGAGTCAGCCATTATCTCAATAGTTCCTATACTAATGTATTTACTTTGTTTTATACCATAATTTATGCTTGTAGGACTGTACAAGTTTTCTAAGTTAGCAGTTTTGTTGATGAGGATAATTTTATGTCTCTTTTATTTGGGAAGAAAATATCAGCACTATTGTATAATGTTGTATTATATTATTCTGGTGGTCTAATTCACAGGATAATCATTTGCCTTTTTGATATATTTTTTACATTTGATTTTGTGCTGGTGGTTAATCCACAGAACAGTCCATACTCTTACTTGTTGCTCTGATGATGATTATCAGAAAACCCACAGGGCATTTAATGCTTTGCACTCCTTTGTGTGAATGAATACATCTACAGGAATACTATTGCTATTAGTTGTATAAATGTGAGCAGCCCATACAGTAGGATGCTGAGTTGTTCCTTCATGTTTAGATTGATTTTCCATGTCCAGTTATCAGCTATAAAGGGGGCATTTGATAAACTATTTTCATAATTATTACAGGTCAATTCATATAATACTTCATGTGGAGTTGACAATTAAATCTTCTCTTTGATTTATTATATCTGTATGATGGACTGTTTGCATGGTTATTAATACCAATCTTTATTATTATTATAAATCTGGGGTATAGGTGTATGGGTTCTGGAATTGTTATATTAGAGATGTTATTGTCTAAGTGTTTGAACCCATCCTCTTTCTTATAAAAGCTGAAGTCAAATCCAATTGTGAGAACAACTTATATTGTATTTGTTTTGGAAATTTATATACATTATTCATGCACAAAAACAAGTACATGTGATGGTACTTTATTTTATTTATTTATTTATTTTTTATCATTGTATTAATCAATTATTTATTAGTAATGATTGAATTGCAAATAAATATTATTTTTTTAAAATTTAACCTAACTATACCATTGCTAGTTGTCATAGTAGAACCAGAAAATCTATCATATTAAATAACTCAGATATTAGAGTGCATATTGTCACTGATAATGCACACAAGGTTTACTGAAATTCTAGGAGAATATCTTAATGCTTTTGTTCTTGGATAGTTAGTGATGTCCAGGGAATAACAAAATCCTATTTACATCTTTCATCATTTCAGATTTGCTTTATTAATTTTAGAATATAACTCAGAATTTATTAGATTTTATTGGTGTTTCTGATAAAAGGACCTAAATTAATAAATATTTTTTCTAGCCAACATTATAATTGAACCTATTTTCTAATATTATAACTGATGTTTTACCTATTACAATAAGTGTCTCATTGCTGTTGATTCAAGTTGACATTTAAATTAATGATGAAGGAACCTAAAGTTCATGTTGCTTATCTTTTATTGCAAAGCAAATACCCTACATAACATTGCTGTATTAAAATCCTGTGTATATCTGAGCTGGACCATTATGTTACAATGCTGGTTATAATTAGTACTGTCTTGTTAAATGGCCTGTAGTCATCATGTGATAGTTAATATTGATGTACTGGATCATATATTTAATACTGGAAAAATAATCTTTAGTAGTTTTATAGATCATACCATCTTGCTCATGGTTGGCCATAAAGTTTCATGTAAATAAATCTCAGTTTAAGGTTTTGAAATGTAGTTTTAAGATACATTCATTAGTGAGAATAGCTATTAAATGAATGGTCATATAATTTATTTTGGAGTAATTTAATATATGTTCATGTAATGTTGCAATGGGACTCAGTTGTGTACCCTGACCATGACCAGATTTTATCATAACAGTCTTGTGTTACATCATTAATTTTAACTGTTATGGTCCAGGTGGATGTTTTAATTATTGTTAGGAATATGCCACCAAAGAAGGGAATTAATTTTAATGGTGTTATTATTTAGCATGAAGATTTAAGGTATCATATATTCTTTGGAAAGCTACTTAAATGGGTAAATTTAATAACATGTAAGTTGAGTATATATGACAAATTAAAGTATACAAGTCATGTAGAATTATTAATGGCAATAATATTTATAGGATAGACTTTTAGACTTAAATTCCACTAAATTAATTTGATGACACTTGTTATTTTGTGAACAAATCCACATATCTAATATTTATTATCTATTATTGAGTTGGAATCGTCACCATTAAAGTGCTCTCTGATCAATAAATATAATTATATTCCTTGACAATAAAGAGCCATCAACCATTTTCTGCCTGCATTTAATCTTGCAATGTATATTATACTATTGATTATGATAGCCAATCAGAGTAATAATATCAAACATATTGATGTCAAGATGACTATGTATAACATAACCACATACTCATATTCAGATAGAGCAAAAACAACTTTTGTTTTATATAAATACAATGTTAATAGAAATTATATATTTTGAATTACAAAACTTGTCTTAAATATATGAAAATTAAATAATAAACAACACCTGCAAACAAAATAGATAATTAATGATATTAAAAAAAAATAGCGACGCAATTTTCTCTGTTTTTTTTGGAAAATATTTATTCTCTACATGAAATTTTATTTTTAAACAAAAAACAATATATATTTAAAATAATAAAAATAATAATATTAATAAAGAAAGCATGACATGTATATGGTCTTGTACAAATAAAAGTGTCAAATTAAATTACAAAGTAAAAATTCTACTCAAAAAACAAAATTATAAATAAATGTTAATTATATTTATATTGTGAGATTATCTTCCAACTTTCCTTAAAAACATTTCTATTGATTGTCAATTTTAAATCTAAAATTTATTTCAAATTTTTCAATCTGACATATAGTATACAATATATAGTGTACTAATATTTTAACATTTTTGTATAATATTAAAAACATTATCATATAATTTATAAAATTATTTGATAATTTGTATGGATCAATAAATTACACGAAACAAAAAAAAAAAAAACAACTTACTGAATCCATTTGCGACTTTTTCAGGAAAAACAAAATACGAATATCACAAAATATCTACTAATTTATCATTATAAATTTGTGGATTCATAATCGAATAAAATGATATATATATAGTTTTGCATTGTTATATTTTTTTGGTCATAAAATAATTTTATTAACGGTTAATAAAAAGCTACTTAAAAATAAATATATCTTCCTTAATTAGTTTAATGGCTGATAAAAAGTCTTACCAAACATATAAATAAATTTATCATTTTATTTACTCAAAAAGAGAGAAATAATTTTGACGAATATTAAAGACGATTATTTATGACCTTAATTACAATGAGTTATAAGATTAATTTAAGTGTAAAATAATATCTTATTTTTTAAAATACTTATTTGATATTAATAATGAATTGTAGGGAATTTGAACACAGACTTTCAAACTCCTTCACCTATCTACTCTATTTCATGTAACTGATACGCATGACCACACATATAAAAACGATAAATGATGTCAAATATACGTATGTCGTGCTAAACTAGCACTCATCAGTAGAGACAGATAATCATCTCCAACACATATACATAGTTGGTGCTCAGCTTATATTACTATAGCAACTCTTCAAGCTTTAACAGATAGGCTTCAATCTACTCCACCTTTTAACTCTTCAGCCATCCATATCATTGAAAATCTGATGATGGAACATCAAATTTCCTTATTAATGCAAATATTATTATCAGGCCCAAATGATAATCTTAAGTCACTCTGATCTCTCATGTATAGGATGTTGTCGACTTAATATATAGAAGATGAATGATCAGAATACAGGCAGAATATGTAATATTAGATTATATGTATAAATGTTTGCATATCCAAATACAAATTAAGAGTTGATAACCTAGCTACACACATACATTTATAAGAAGATATCACAATTCGAATATAAGAAGACAGAGAAGTGTTATTTGAAAATGTTTATAATTGAAATAGTGTTTCCAAAATGAAAATTAAATGAGGTAATAAAATTAATGTTGATAATTTTTAAATTTTAAATTAAGTTTTGTTACTCATATTTCCATTTAATTGTTTCCGAGTTTCCATTTATATAATTTTTAACTTATGGCATATAAATGTTGATAACAATTTAAACATGATTTTGTTTCATGAGTTAAATGATTTTATTTTTTCGACATTAATAAACTGTAATAAATTTATCCAATCAGGTTTCATAGATACAAACCATTGCAAATAATATTCCACGCATGACACTAATATATCTTAGGCTTTAAGATATGAATATATAATTAAATGTAAGTAATGCCTTTAAAATATTGTTAAAATTATACTGCATATTAAGTTTTATTAAAAAATGAATAGATATTCATATAAACTGGCATAATTAGATAGCTGACAGATAGATAGATGAATCATATAAATAAATATACAAAGAAATAGATAAAAAATAAAGTGATATTAAAAAATATTAACTGGTGTATATATATAAATAGAAAATCATATAACATTGCAGTACTAGTCAAAAAAATACTAAATTTTTTCCATGAACATGGTTTTATCTTTGAAGCCATTGTCATGGAAGAATTATAGTAAAAATTTTGGTAAGCCATGATAGTGAAAGAATTTTAGTATTTTTTTTTTTTTTGGTTAATATTGTAATGTGATATAATTTTCTATTTCATTTACCATTACTATATTAGGAGTAAGTATATTAGGAGTAAGCAATATTTCATTTTATATATATATATATTGAGAGGAAAATATTTTTTTTATCTGTATGCATCCTCATCTAACTACATCTGAAATTTATGGGTTTTATTTTTTATTTCGCTTTTTTAATCTTTTTAGCTTATAAATAAGTCATTTTAATATATTTTATATATGGCCATGAGGATTTCTAATTTATATATATATATATATATATAATTTAGTTGCACTACTTTTTTTGTGTGTTTAAAAGTATTAACTCCATGTGACTAAAAAACTGAATTCAACTAGGTCGTATCGAATTGAATTTACGTTTAATAATGGATTATCTTTAGTTATGTATAATATGTTCTCAAAGATAAAGAAAGTGAGTTTATATTTATAATGAGATATTAAGGTATTATAAAAATTATGGTTCCTTATACTTAGAATATTTTTAATAGAGTTGAAATATTCTTTTTAACTTAGATGTATATATATATATATATATATATATATACATCTAAGTTAAAAAGAATATTACAAACATATATATATATATATATATATATATATATTTGTTTGTAGTTAAACCACTTAATAAATAATGTAATAGCAGAAGAAATTTCTACCATTGTCCTTGATTAAGGAGATATGATATTTATAAAAATAGTTAAAGAATTAATGTTTAAAAAACAGTTATATTTTATGGAATTAAAACTAATATTGTTAAATCACCAAACATGAGAAAAAGTACTCCTAATTTATTTAAAACTTATTTTTATATTAAGGAATTTCATATTTTCCACATGCATATAACTTTATTTATTATTTCACAAGATTAAATATAACTGACAAATGTAGAATACAGAAAACTTAGTTTTACTTATGTAAAAAATGTTTACCATATTCTAAAAGTTATTGTATATAAAGAAGCATGGAGACATCACAAAAAAACAACATATATATTTCATTAAATAATAAATATATATATTGTTATTAGACTTTTTTTATTTTATAATTTATTAATGTAAATAAAATTTCAATTTATTTATTAATTAAATTGGTCTTCACATTTCTATAAAATAAGGTTATATTATTTATCATTAATATATTTAGTCACATATTAAAGAGATAAATTATTAGCACATATTTATTTTATATTTTAATCCTGAGATATTTGAATACATATTTGATTGTTTTGAAAATTGACTAAAGTATGTATTTAGTCATAGAATACTGGGAAATTTATTATTACCAAATGTATGTATTTTGAGAAGACATTTGTTTAACAATTAATAAGTATTTACATGGAATTTATTTGAACTTTATTAGACTAAGTTAAAATCCACTCAGCACCCATACTCTATTTATTTATTTATTTTAAATGAAGTTTGGATTCAATAAAAAGATACTATTTGTCTCCAGATTATGTTTCTGAATGCATCCAATGTACTTATATATTCCACATTATTTTCATCTTAGGTCTTTTGCACACGCATTTATCATTAAAATATTTCCTCTTTACAACATGTATGCTAGCCATTTAGTGGCATTGATTACTTACCCCCTTTTACTCCACTCACCATTACAATATTTGTCTCACCCAATGTGCAGCTTGATAACATAAATTTTATATATTTGATTATTAATAACTCATTAACATTTAAACTTCTCATGCACCATTACAATATGTATAGAATCTTCAATCATAAATCCTAAAATTTCAGATATTTTGTCACATAAAAACTGACCATTCACTTTGTAGGGTATAATGGCAGATATTATATTCTTGGAATTGCACTTCTTGCTCTAACATTTATGGTACTTGAACTTCTTACAAATTCCTGAGCAATAAAATCATTAAGAATTATTTTCATTAATAAATATTTTATTAATCTTCATATTTAAATATGCTAAACATAATACAAGGCAGACACATAGCAAGTTCATTTTATAATTATATATTGATGAATATACCAAAAATAAATTAGAGATCAAATATATGTATGTGTGAAAACAAACTTGGACATACATAAGTTTTAATCAAAATGCACGAAACATTCACAGCTTGGTGCCATACCTAACCCTCAGTTTGTAAAATACATACATTTTAGAAAGTTCTTCTTTGTCAAATATCTAGAATGCCAGAAATATTCTACAAATATATAGCAATCATTTAACTTACATTATTAATATTAAGTTGATGTACATGCCATCTAAAACTATTGTTTTCATAAATCTGTTTATTTTAAAACAAGATATACACATTCTGCAAAGTTATTGTTAGGTTGATTGAAATTACAAGCCTTCTAAATTTGGTTGCATATAATTCTTCATGTATTATACATTTTGATTTACAAGATTTAACATCTTAAAATGTGCAAACACAGTGACAGACTTCTTTGTCTTTACTTGCTGTAAATTTTCAATTTTCATTTTAGTTTTAAACCATTATTATATATCAGATAATAAATTAAACTTCATTTGATGGATATTTTTGTTTAGTAATGAAATAAATTGTAAAAAAAATCAGATTTTACTTTTGAAATTATTTTAAAAATTACATTTTAATCAAAACAAATCACCATTTCTTCATTTGGAGGGAGCATATTGAAATAAACAAAATTTTATTTGTTTGATGTAGGTATTTAAAATGTGAATGAATAAATGTAAATATCTGGTAATTCTACCAACTTATGCTTTAAATGTTAAAATTTTTTAGTAATTTTTATGATATTGCTATATTTTCTAATAGACTGTGATTAATGATGTGTTGCTACACTGACACCATAATTTCTATAGTAACATTTTTCAGAAAAATATAACTTTTTATATTTAAAAATAAAACATTTCTGAAGATATATATATATATGATTTGTAATAATTATCATAAAGTTATTTCACAATTATTGTGCAAAAATAATCATAAATTTTCCTAAAAATCTAATTTTTAGTCATTCATAATATTTTTTAAAATAATATCACAAAGTTTGAGATATTTAAAAAAACAATGGATGCTCATCATTGTAAAATTTAGCAGGTTTTGAATTATGCATACTTTTGATTATCCTGACATCTTTAGATTTTTTTTGATATTAAATTTTTGAAAAAATTATACACGATTTTTAACACTTCAAAAAAAAAAGGTAGCAAAATCTCTCAATTGAGAGTTGTATACAGAAATTGAATTTCTTGATTTCTTAAAACATGTAATCACCATACATACAGTTAATTATTAAATTAATTGTTATGATAGAATTATTGTTTAATGTTTGGCCAGTACTAAAATAGGTTGATTTATAGAGGGCCTTTGTGTTAATTATTAACACTTTGCCACCAGCTCATTAATATAAGCATATGAAAAAAGATTTCTTCCATTTTACATACCCTTCAGAGAAATTGTTCAGTTTTATTTCACTCCAGAATATCAAGTGTTATATTGTGAATACATTTTATCTATTCAAGCTTTGTTACATGTTTAATATGTCTTATTCCATTTAATGGCATAGCAGAATAAAAACATGTCATATATATATATATATATATATATATATATGACATGTTTTTATGACATGTTTTTATATTGCATATATATATATATATATATATATATAATTGCAATTTCTTACATGTATTCAAGTATATGTGTTTGTAAAAAATATAGTAAGATGATTTATGCATAAGTATGTTGAAACTTCAATAAATAAAAAAAAATTAAAAGCAATACAATTGTTTGATAAAATAGAAACAACGCTTTTTTTAAAAAAAAAAGGATCCAACATTAATAACTTTAAAGTAATGGAGAGCATTATTTACAAGATATAAAAAATAGAATACTAAAAGTGACTTCTTTGATATAAATGATTACATATATGTGTGTGTGTCTATTTGCGAGTCTGTGTAATTACAGGGCAAATATTATAATAATTTATTGATAATTATTCCAACTTTATTGTTAAAAAGAGGTTGCCTTCACAGTAGTTTGAAATTGTTGATTGTTATTCATATTGGGTTTGTCTAAGTGTTGACTGGATTTTAATGATATATATATATATATAAGTAAATGGTTAAAGCTGTCTTTTTATAAGTAATTTAATCAATTTAAAATGATAATATTTAAGTATGTTGTGAATAATAACGAAAAATGTTTGTATATAATAGTTTTTGTATTTTTTTAATAATAAGAGAAAAAAGGCTTGTTGATTATAAAAACTCATTAAAGAACCTATACAAAATCAAAATAACTTCAGATATTCAATTTTATCAATTTAGATAGATCCATTATATACACACAGGCCACCACATGTGAGTGTGCAAGTTGTATGGTCCACAAAGGCATTTCATTAATGATGGCACCAAATCACTGCAATAATTAATACAATTTAAATGTAAATGTTTATATTTCTGAATCATTCCATTGTAAAAACACTTTTTGTTTGCAAATATTTTTTAAATACATATAAGAGGATTACTTTTTTACTTTGTCTAATAAGTATTGTTCAAAATATACTAAATAATATATATTCTACCATTATGCTAAACAGAACAAATGGGTACCATTTTGTTTAGATAATTAATAAAATTTATGTGTTAATGAAAATGTTTGATTTCTGAATCACTAGATTATCAGACATATATTTTATTTTCAAATATTTTTATTTAAATATAAGACCATTATTTTTTTTACTTAATTTTATGACTATTGTTCAAAACATACTAAATATTATATAGTTCATCATTGTGCTAATCTGAACACATGGGTGCCATTTTGTCATGTTAATTAATAAAATTTATATGTGAATAAAAATGTTTAGATTTCTGAATAACCTTAAATTTATAATAGAAAATAATATATTACTATTAATAATTTATTTAAAACTAAACTTATTTAAAAATTAATGTCTCAAAATAATTATAATAATTCTGCAGTAGTCATATAGTAGATAATTCCATATATTATTTTAGAAACAATGGGACAATTTTTGGTATATCACAGTAGTTAAAGTGTCTGCACCTGGGGTATTGAGTACTGAGATTGATTCTGATGAGTGCTTCAAAATTTTTCTTTATTTTTAAAATCAATATCATTATTTTATCATTTTAATAGCAATATTATTTTTACATGTTTTATTAATATGATTTTTCTTGGATTTGAAGTCATGAGATTTGTTATCTATTTAAAAACTTATAATTGATTCATAATATTACCCAAATATATTCAAAAATTGTTTTTTTTTTTTTAATTGTAGAGTTGCTACCTGATTTACCTACATGTAACTCAAATTCAAGAAAAACAGAATTAGTAAAAGACCCATAATATAAAAAAAGATATGCACCAAAATATTTAATTCTTAAAAAATTGATTATAGGGACATTTTGATGCCATTCTGTTGAACACAATAACCATACAACATTACCTGAAAAATCTTCTAATTTCCATTCTATTGGGGAAATGGCTAATACAAAACAAAGTGTTTGATTTACTTTTAGCTACTCAACATAATCTATCATTAAAATAAAATACAAGTTTCATGTATAATAAACAATGTAGGTATGAAAATGTTGAATATTGGACTATATGTATAAAGTATACTTATTAATAGTGGAATAACATATATAGAAATTACATAATAGTGTAAATATATTATTATAAAAGGAATATAATTTTGTTAATAGAAAAAAATAAATAAATTTATGCATGTGAGATTAAGAATGAGTTTTTAAATAAGAACTATTTTTAATGAATTATTGACATGCTAGTTAAAGTTGACTTAAATATTTATAAAAAAAGTTTAAAAGTTACATCTGCCTTGCTGTAAACTATTGGTCTTCAGAAAATATGGAACAAGCCATTGTGCAAGGAATAAAAAGTGGTCTCATTTATTGCTTCAGAAAGCTGCAAAATTATCCAGGCTTCAAATGCAAAGCATTGGAAAACAACTATGAAATTTGTGAGAATCATACCCTAACAGTAAACAATATTTTTAGTAGGCAGATAGATAATCCAGAACTAGAATTAAAAAAGAAAAGGGGGGTGGAGGATAGTGTAATATTTTCGTGTGTGTGTGTGTGGAAAAGTGATTCTTTTAAATATAATAAAAACATTTATATACTTACAAAAATATCTTATTTGCAGATCTCTACTAGCAATTTTGCAGGATTATTCAAAAAATAATATAATACATTTGAAAAAAGAAAATAAAATAAAAAATTTCGAATTCAACAAAGTAACACATTACTAACTAAATATTTTAACTTTAAGGTATTATTTAATTATTGTTTCAAAAATTATTTTTTTAAACATCCATTTGTTTTTTTTTTTCTTATGTGTATCTTAATCTTTGGTTTATTGTGTCAAAATAAATGAAAAACAAGTCATAAGGCATTTACAAACACTTTAAATCATTAAAGCCATATGTCAAGTTTTTCTTACCAAAACATTGGGAAAAATTGTCTTTTTATTTACAAATTTTATTTATTGGGAAATTTATCATGCACAAAGGTGTTTTTTTATCCACACAGGGGCACTGTGCATATATATATATATATATATATATATATATATATATATATATATATATATATATAGATATATATATATATATATATATATATACACACACAGAGAGAGAGAGAGAGAGAGAGAGAGAGAGAGAGAGAGAGAGAGCGAGAGAGAGAACACAATCCCCAAACATTATGTATCCAAATCAAAAAACCGTTTATAATTTATCTAGGAAAGCCCTTTCTACAGATGGAATTTTGGTTTTAGAAAAAGGTTTCAATTTTGCTTTAACACCTTCCCGGATACCTTTTGAGAAAATTGTTTGTAATGTTGAATCAGCTCTTAATAAAATTGATTCTACATCAGCTGATTTGGCTAGAGCTGAGATTTGTAATATTTTAAAAAAAGCTAAGCTTCCTAAAAATAATATTTCAAAGACAGAAAGACAAGCATTAAATAATATAAAATCGGACAAATTGTTGTACTTCCAGCTGATAAAGGTAATGCCACAGTCGTAATGGATCATGACATTTACCATAATAAAATTTTAGATCTGCTTAATAATAAAACTTATAAACTATCAAAAAGAGATCATACTATGTATTTGGAAAAAACAACAACAGCTATTATTAATAAATCACCTATTGAAACAGAGATAAAAAATAAAATAATCCCTCGTGAAAAATCTTGTGTTTGTCCAAAATTTTATGGACTTCTAAAAATTCACAAACCAGATACCCACCTTCGTCCAATAGTAAGTGCAATAGGTTCTCCAACTCATATTTTAGCCAGATACTTATTGGATTTCATTAAACCTACAATCCCATCTATTAAATCATATATTAAAAACTCTCTTCATTTTATTTCTGTTTTAAAAAGTTTAAAAATTAATGCTAATGACATTCTGGTCAGTTTTGATGTTGTGTCTTTGTTTACAAACATTCCAATTGATGAAGCTTTAAATATAATCTCACAACGTTGCAATTAACCAGGCCATATTATTGCTTTAATTAAACATTGTCTCTTAAATACATATTTTGTATACAATGGACAGCATAAGACAAGTTTTTGATACTCCTATGGGCTCACCTATCTCCGGAGTAATAGCTGATTTATTCATGGAATATATAGAAACTCGTGCTTTAGAATCATTATCTTTAAAACCTCTCATTTGGCTCAGATACATAGGTGACACTTTTGTCATATGGCAACATGGAAAAAATAAATTAGATAATTTTTTCTTACATTTAAATAATATGCATCCTCATATTAAATTTACAATGGAGACAGAGTCTGATGGAAAACTCCCTTTTCTTGATGTTCTAGTCACCAGAACACCAAATAGTTTATCTTTTTCTATTTACAGAAAGGATACACACAGAGACAGATATTTGCATTTCCATTCTCATCATCATCCAACTCAGATAGTTTCTGTAGCCAAAACTCTTTTAAATAGAGCAATTAACCTTTCAGATGAGACACATCTGAAAGAAGAAATAAATCATATTAATAGTGTTTTATTAGCAAATAGTTATAATTACAAATTTATAAAAAAAAAAAACCTTATTTCAAGCCCAAAATAGACAAAATAGGAAACAAAAAAATGATAAATCAGCTATTAGGATTTGTGTTCCATATGTAAAAGGAACTACAGACAGTATTGAACGTATATTAAAATGCTATAATATAGATACAGCATTTTCTGCTCATCAAAAGATCAGCAATATAATAACCAAGCCTAAGGATTCAATCCCTCTTGAATCTCATGGTGTCTATCAAATCTCATGTAAAAATTGTAAAGCTTCTTACATAGATATGAGTAATTGTCGCATTAGTGTTAGGAGAGATGAGCATGCTAATGCAGTTAAACAACACTCATCAGCAGCAGCACTCTCACTCCATACTATAGATTCAGGTCATAAAATTGATTTTTTTAGTACCAGGATCATATCCAGATGTGATAATCTCTACCAATGCAAAATTAGAGAAGCCATTGAGATACTTAAAAGGCCAGATTGTATCAATAAGTGAGATGATACATGTAAACTTCCTCCTATTTGGAAAGATTTTTTAAAACACATTCCTAAATTTAACATTTTTTGCTATTGGTGGAATTTTAACATTTTATTCAAATCAGTGATTGTAGCGCCTCTACAACCGTCTTTCTACCTTTTATAACTCTGTGGATGGCTTGTGTGACCATGTCGAAACGTCAGTATATTAATATTAAAAGTTTTTAACATGGATGAACCCGCAAAATATGTATTATATATATATATATATACTGATGTATGCGATACACCTTTTACTTTGGTAACAACACCAGATGACACCCTGCCACCTTTTCAAATAAACACGAACACCTCAAACCCAAAGACTTCAACGTCACACACTCAGACATATATGCAGACATATGGTCGCTATTGAGATTTTGGTCAAATCTCTACCTTCCAAGGACATAATCAATTTAACATTTAAATACAATCACACAATTTTATTCCTTAGTCTACTACATTGATATGGTATTCACAGTGCACAGCCAGATTCACTATTAATGGACTTCTCATTTCACAAAGGAATGGGATGCAATGGCATTGGCGTCATCAGACCCACTATTTTCAGCTATATAACACCAAGGCACTGGCCACATAGATCAAGAACTATAATTCTTTTAAATTTTCCATCATAAATTGACTGTTGTGATCTGAAAGAAATAAAAGATAATACATATGTAACTCCTTTTATCAGTTATCTTTTTATATATTGTTTTCTGTATACATGTAATTAATCTACAAGATTGCAAAACCTTTGTATATATTCGAATTGCAATTCAATGCTGACTGTATTATTTTTACTTTGCTGATATAACCTTGTTTTTTTGCTCAATATATATATATATATATATATATCTATATTTATATATTATATATATATATATATATATATATATATATATATATATAAACTCTAGAATATACAGTTTAATATTCAAAATGTCCATATATATAAGCAAAGAAATATTTTGTTTGTAGTAGTCTTAATACTTCCAAATATCTTCTTTATCAACAGTTTTTAAATAAAAATAATGAAAGTATGTATTTTTTTCCATTTCTTTTGGGTCAACTTTTAAAACTTATTCAATTTTTTTTTTTAATTTATTAATCTAGCCTGTCTTTAATTAACATCGTGAAAAACAGTTTTTTTTTATAATTTGCAAGTATTATCAATATTTTGAAAACTAGTAAATGTATGCCATTTCTAAACTTATTGGCGTTTATAAGTTTTTCTTAAGTGAGCCGAAACTTTAATTTAAAGTCTGTTTAAACTTGGTTCAATAGAATTTTAATATTTTCATACATTATTTGTTTTTTCATAATATTACTTAAACCCATATATATATACTTTCTTGTAATTTAAAAACAAACATGAATAACAATATATATATATAGAGAGAGAGAGAGAATGACAGAATATGGAAACGTATATATATATATATACGCGTGTGTATCTGCAAAGATTTCTGTGATATTATTTTAATTTACTTATTAATATTCATAGATTTAAGGGTCATGTGATTGTATTAGAAAAGTATATTTTGAAAAGGCCTTAATATAGGGCGAAAACCGGTTTAATAAAGAAAATATTTACTATTTTTATATAGTTGATTTATTTCAATTGTGTTTAAACTATTATAAGATATTTATTATTTATTTTATCTAAGAAAATAAAATAATAATAATATAAGTAATAATAAAATAATTTTAAAAATAAATATGTAAGACTACAAATTAATTAAAAATAGCAAAACTTATTAAAGTGCGTTTAATACAAACACAAATTGACCTATTGATATTATTTATCAATCTAATGATTTTGTTTGTGAATACGTGCCTGACTGTATTTATAATGTTTGGTATGACTTTTTATAATAAATAATTTGTTGGAGATGTACTACTGTACTTATGTGTATTTAATTTACCTTTAAAAAAAACATCGAATATAAAAACTAATAAGAATATATATATATATATGCTGTGTTTTTGGAGAATATTTAAGTCTGATATATATATACATCAAACTCTTCTATAAAGGATCAGTTAAATGTAATATATAAATTAATAATAATAATAATAATAATAATAATAATAATAATAATAATAATAATAATAATAATAATAATAATAATAATAATAATAATGATAATAATAATAATAATAAATTATTGATTTGCAATAATAGAAAACGTAAAAAAAACTTCAACAACAAAATAATATTTTAAATATAAATTAATCATTAATTAAAATTGTTAAATAAAATCAGATTTTACAGCTGAGTCGGTTGGCGTTTATTTATCCCATTATTTAATTTTGCGATCATGGCTTCTTTTTCACCGGCATTATATCTAGATGTTAATGTTATTGATGTAGAATTTTCATGATCATCCTCATCTTCTGAATCAGCTTTTTCTTTAATACGACCTGATCCACATGTACTTTTTCTCGGAAACATACTATTTTCAATTTGTAGTTGTTTATTTAGATCTTTTCCTGCTGCACAGGTAAAAGCTTTCATAAAACTCTTTTTAAAGTTGTCGCTTAAAAAGGCGTAAAGTATAGGATTTACTGCTGAATTAGCATATGATAATCCACTGACATACAGAAAGACGAAAGGTGTTGCATGAAAGCCAAAATATGATAAAAGAACCTGAGCGACCCAATAGGGTAGCCAACAGGCGACATATACTGTAATGACAGTTAAAACCATTTTTGTTACTCTTCGATGGGATCTTTTTTTTTCTTTAGATTTTGATTTAGGTCCTACCGTTTTAAGCCTTCTAAGAACTAAAACATAAAATACAAATATAAGAGCCAACGGTATGGCAAATCCAAGCAAAAATGAATAAGTTATAAAAGCTTTATCACCATCCAATGCGCCATCCGCTGATGTGTTTGGCCACATAATGTTGCAATTTACACCATCAGTTGTTGAATTTCCTTTGCCTGGAATAGCAGTTGCATACATAAATACTGGAATCATCATAACAGCTGAAATAAGCCAGGTACATGCACATACTCCCTTAGAGATAAAAGGTGTACGGAATTTGGATGAATTTATAGGATGGCATACTGCTATATATCTATCAGCACTCATTACAGTTAAAAATAAACTACTTGTAAATTGATTAATAGATGTAGTAATCATGTAAATTTTACACATTGGTTCACCAAATGGCCAAAATCCAATCGCCATTGTAGCCATTAAAAAAGGTATTCCTATTAAAAACATTTCATCAGCTATAGCTAAATTTAAAATGTATAAATTAGTTACCGTTTGCATTTTAGAAAAGCGGAGGACCACATATATAACAAGACTATTTCCACACAAACCAACAACACAAACAACAGAAAAAAATATATTGATTGGTATTGTAGAAAAAAAGTGCTCTTCATACGTTTCATTATAGGAAAAATTATTAAAAGCAAGGGTTGTGTTAATGGTGTTAAGACCATCTTTGTCATTATAATCAAATATAGATTTTTCCATGTTAAAGAAAATTGGAATAAAAAATGAATGACTTTTAAATTTTCTCCATTAAAAATAAATTATCGGTATCCTTTAAATAAGTATCTGTAAAATTAAATATAAAATAAAATACAACTTAAATCACCCGTAGAAGTATTAAAATATGGAGAATTTAAAGTTAAAGTAAATCTTATTCGACGTTTTACTCAACAAATAAGGAGTTGATAAAATGAAAATAATAACTAAAGATTGTAAAATAAAAAAAATGCGGAAGAAAATGAAGGTTTAAGGACGGTTGGTATCCACAACAAAATTAGTCCCCAAACCAATAATGTGTGAATAGTATCCATAATGATATTACATTTATTTGTTACAAGGAGTAAAGCTCGACTGCCATCAGAATAAACAACGGTTTTGTCTTTAATTCCCAGTTAAATTTTAAACAGAATAATCCAATAATCCTTTTAAATGAATAATATCCTTGAAGACTTATTTTGCAAAGGAGAATATTCCACAAATGAGTAAGCGGTTTCCATCCAAACAGTTTTTAACCTGTAAAAATAAAAATATAAAAATTAATATATAGTATATATTATATATATAAATAATACAATGACATTAATATATATATATATATATATATATATATATATATTATAGAAGTTGTCTCAACATATCTGCATGATTCATTATGTAGATATGATTACACATATATTTAAATCAGAAACAAAAAAATATTGTCTGAGGTAAAAAATATAACCTTGAAAATCATACATATATATATATCATCACCATCATTATTTTCAAAGTTTATTAAATGTATTGCAGGATTAAAGTATTTTCAATTTTAATTTATTTTTTCCATTTCATATTTATTCCAGATAATTTGCTCATTCAATCATATTTCTCACACGTGATCTTTTTGGAGCTTTTTTTGCAATTTCTTGTAAACCAGTTTAAGATTTCAATTGTTTACATATGATGACTTCTTCTGACAATGTGTTTATTTTAATATATATAGTAATTTCGTGAATATTAATTAGTAATTGATAAATTTCCTGGCAACGGCTAAATGCGGTGTTATATCTATTTACACGATGTAATCTCTTTATTTCTACTTTTATCAATCTAAAAATCCATGAAAATATTTAATTCTACATATAAATATATGTTATAAATAATATGTCAGGTATCAAATCCTATATAATTATGTATGATTGTTATATGGAGACTTATTTATTTGATGTATAACTTTCTTAGACAGTTTAACTGTTAACAAATATCATTAAAAAAATCTGTAGAAAGTCCAATCAGGAAATAAATTCACAAGTGACTTTATTAAAATGGTTCTAACCTCCACTGCAGTTGTATATTGTTCACTTATTAATTAGGTGGTTTCTAGTTTTTGTGTACCCAAATTTACTTGACACATTTTATTTATGAAAGTGAACAACATAGCATCAAAGGGTTATATATTGATGATACTCAAGTTGCTAGCTATAAAGATGAAATCAATCGTTTTATTATTGGATCTGAAAAAAAAAATGTTTATAACTTATAAAAACTGCACTTTTTCTGTCATAATTTTTTTAACTTACTTTATTGGCTGAACATTGAAAAAAGAGGTATTGATTTGGCACAAGTCTAAAGTGATGAAACTATATCTCAACTGACTGGAAAATCCCTTTAATCTAATATTTGTAGAGAAATATATGAAAGAACAGAAAGTCACTTCTCAAGAATAGACTTGAAGGGTAAGTATCCATAAGTAAGATATAAGAACATTTTCTCCAGATAGAAGTACATTGTTCACCAGAAGAAATGCTAATACTAAGAAAGCTGTCTATAAAGTATTTCCTTCACAATCCAACAAAATCTTTCCAGACAAATTTTTAAAATTATTTTTAAAAAGAATATAATTTAGTCTATGATACAAAGGTTTTTCATATATAACAGTGTATAGGAGTGTGTTTCAGTCGATTATAACAAAAGAGTTATATTCAGATTACTAGACATTTTCCACATGGTTTATTTTTAAAAACTGAGCATATTGTCTTTATGGCAATAGGAAAACGACTCCAGTTAAGTGGCTAAAAATATTTCCAATATTTTTATATCTTTATTTAGAGACTTATGGAAGTTACAAATGAACATCACATATACAATTTTTCATAAGTGACACACATATCCACAGATACTATGTATCTATATGGTGATAAAAATTAAATTTACTATTTTTTACTCCTGAATTAACCAAGTGATTTAAATTTAAATTAAATATTATACCTCACAATATCTACCTATACATTAAGTGGGCTAATGTTATAACTCCAGAGACTCGAGAATCACATTATGTTGTTAAGATATTTGTCAGTTACCTTTCATTGCACTGATTTTATAGACTACTGATTTATCTGATTATTAATGATTTGACAAGTATTTTAGATAAATTATATCTAAGTGCATGACTTATAAATTGTATAAGTATTTTGATTAAAACGCTTAAAAACAAATAGCGATTAAACAACAAAAAAGTTATAATAAATAATGGGAATAATATGTTATTGTTATTGCTGTCTTATCTAAAATTTAACAAGTTTGAAATTACTCAAACTCTCTTCATTCATTATGCCTGATAAGAGACTGTTGGGGAAATCTTTATCCTACACATATTTTTTTAAAAAAACACGTTCTTCTAGAAGAACCTATATGTTTATTTAAAAAGCTATTTTATCATTTTTCTTTATTGCTTGACATAATGTTGTCAAAATACTTTTTTTGGGGGATTGAAGGGATATATTTAAACAAAAGTACTTATAAGTATGTTTCAAAAACAAACTTTATTTGTTTTAGAGAATTAAAAGAGTTTTACATAGCTTAGATTGCTGTGTTTACATGGGTAATCTTTAGTTGTAGGTTGCTTGAAGGTCTGGGTTCAGATCCCCTATATTTACAATTAGATTAATAATATATAACTCAGCCACATAATAGATTCAAGTCCCGGTTGTAGCATGATGAGAAAGGGCAGGTTTGTATATAAATAAGATCTAAGCCTAAGGGTGTACTTATATTTTTAAGGTCAATACTCATGGTTATGGTTGAGTGCAAGGAGATTCTTGAAGTGAGTGACAGGATGGATTGTTTCTTCTTTATAAGATATATTTTATAAATAAATGTTTCTTTTACCCCCCCCCTTCATCATTTTGTAACATAACTGGAGGAATCTGTGAGGTGTTGCTGATTTGAATACTTTGATAGTATTGATTGATTGTATTTTTACATTACAATCCAAGCATACATATATGGTTGCACAACTGAGAAAAAAAAATTAAGCTTATTAATAATTACATAAATGAATATAAAATAATATGTTATGGGATTTATTCTGTGTATTTGTGCAGATAGAGAAAAAATCTTCATTTTGTAGATGCAAATTAATGGGCAATATCACAATTAATTTCAAAATGTGAATACAGTAAATTTTTATATTGCTTGACTTCATCACTAAACTTTGCAGTTAAATAAATACTGAACAGATTCAATAAAAATTTGGGTGACATAATTTTTCTTTTTAAATGCAAAGAATTAAAGTCAACATTATTTACTTTGTTTTGAATTATTTATTATAGTAAATAAAACTATTGAACTTAGGATTTTCAGTCTATATTCATCCTCCACTTTATATCATACAATTGATACACATAACCATACACATGTTAGAAAGGTAAATGTTTCCAATATACATATTTTATGCAGAACCAGCACAATGTTTTTAATATGTGTGTGGAAATGTGTACTAGTTGTTTGAGATAGAGTGGAAGATGAATGTAGACAGAAAATTCTAAATTCAAACCACTCCATTTGATATATATATATATATATATATATATATACACACATATATATATATATATATATATATATATATATATGTGTGTGTGTATGTGTGTGTGTGTTGTAAGGGATGGAAGGATCCACCCTTTACATTAAAGTGCCATGCATGATTTAAAAAATCTGTAATTTAGTTTTGATGTAGGAATTTCTATATAGGTAGCTGTTGTTGTTAGTTGTTATCATTATTTAGTTCATTTTTATTTTTTCAGTATATGCATTTATTCATGACTGTGAAATTTAAATGGCAATGATGATATATAAATTCCTATATGTATGTGTATGTAAATATTATATATAAATAATAGCATATAAAATTGCTACTATATATTTATCTTGTATTTTTATTTTTGGTAATTGTTTATGATATAATTTTATTGTTATTGCTTATTTATTTATTTTTGTAAACTGCAAAACTGATTGTCTATGTAATAATTATTATTATTATTATTATTATTATTATTATTATTATTATTATTATTATTATTATTATTATTATTATTATTATTATTATTATTATTATTATTATTATTATTATTATTATTATTATTATTATTATTATTATTATTATTATTATTATTATTATTATTATTATTATTATTATACTACTTAAAAAAAAAGATCAACAATTGTTGTGTTAAAGTTTTTTACATTGGCACATAAAGGTTTAAAACAATGCAAAGAAATTATAATGGCAACAAAGGATAATCATCATTGAAAAAGAAGAAAGTGAGACTTTTACAATTCTTTTAATAATTCTAAACTAAATGACCAAATAAATTTATCTCTACGGCTAATATAAAGGAAATTCTAGGAATTCATTGCTTAAACAGCAATTATATGTTATGAACTAAGATGTTTTCCAATGTATTTTACTTTTAAAGTTATTCCAACCACTATGGAATGACTAAGTTGAAAGGTCTTAAATAATTAGTAAGCTTTAAGTGATAAATAATTTTGAGATTACATGGTGTAACATAAAAATTAATCAACTTAATTTTTTTTATCCTTAATTACTTTATGTAAAATTTTTTATTATTTTTTATTTATTTTAAAATGAATTTTAAAATAAATATTATATGTTTATGGGTAATTTGTGATTTGATCAGTCCTTATGTTTTAAAACATGTTAATTTTCAAAAAGTATTAAAGTTTAAATTTATCTAACTCACATGAGACATATGTATTTGTACCTCATATAAATAATTGCTCTTAGATTTTTGAATTTATTGATATTGAAAGTAAAGATGCTCAAAGCCATTTATTTATTGATTTTTTTTTTTAATTTTTAAAAACAAAACTCACATATATGTACATAGTGTAATTAGACCAATTTAATTTTAATATTGACAAATGATTATATATATGTTAAACATTATCAGTAAAAAACGTGGGTAGTTTAGAAATATTATATATGCATATGGAAGACATATATGTTGTACATAATTTAGGCTGAAAATTAAATCGATTGTCATTTGTTTGCATGGAAGTTATTTAATAATTTTTTTTATTATTTAAATATTTTTAATTTTGTCATCATATATAGTTTAAAACAGGGGTCCCCAACCCTATGCCCATGGGCACCATGGTGCCCGCCGCTATCCAAACATGATAAAAATATTTATCTGATATAAATAAATTTAATTTTTAAAATTTCTTATAAATTATTGTATTATATGGTAATCAAATTGTAGGACATACTATACTTTTACAGCATAAAAATATAAACGTTAATTATATGTTAAAATTTTATTTTTGAAATAAATATTTTTTTGTACATTATGTGTATTATTAACAATATCCAACTATAAATTTACATTGAAAAAATAAATAGTGCCCACCATCTGGTTGAAAAAAATAAATGGTGCCTGCCACCTGGCCAGTATTATAGAATGTGCTTTTAAGTGCAAAAAGGTTGGGGACCCCTGGTTTAAATGGATAGAGCAGGTTATAGTTTTTAGCATCGAAATTACAGATAGATATTCCCACATGTGTTATATAGGAGTCATTTATATATATTTTGTTTATCTATAAATGCTATATAATACAGGCACCCACCCACACACCTACACACGAACACACACACACATATATATATATATATATATATATATATATATATATATATATATATATATATATATATATATATATATAAGTGGTTAATGAAGTCCAGATTAATAAAGTTATGAATTGAGATGTTAAATTTACAGGTTATGATGAAAGCCTTTTATAAATAATAAGCACAAATAGTTGGTGCTCACAGTATAAAAGAAATATGATCCAATGTAACTGAAGCAAATAAATATCTATATAGCATAGTGGAAAAATAATTCTTATGAGATTTTGCGTTAATGTTTTATTAATCGATCCAGCATTGAGAAGCACATCTATAGTATTAAATTATTAATTATCAACTTATCATTTTTTTATTTATTAAAGGTTTATATATGATAACTAGTAAATGATTTCTATGTGAACATAATAAATTCTAATCTTTTCCAATTTTTGGCAAGCATTTTTCATTTAACTCATGTTGAATTAAAATGGAAACTTGAAAAGTAAACAAATTTTATGTGAACACATATATCTATTGCTATTTGATAATAATTTAATCATATTTTAAAATAAAGCATATATCTTTTATTTATAAAAAATGACTTGGTGTTTTTATTTAAAATTTATGAAAATTTATATTTTCTCTTTTTAAATCAGAATTCATTAGTTAATTTGGTAGATTTACAATCAATTACATGATAACATTGTGTTTTGTTAATCATTCATTTAAGCCATCATTAATTGGAATAGTAAGTCATAAAATCTTTGGTTGTAAATATACATTGGATTCAACAAAATTCCCTTTGTTTCCAACTTGTATTTTAGTTAATAATCAAATCATCAATCAAGTTAACTCTGAGAGTAACCCATTTAAGATGTTTTTATCATTGTTCTTTAATATCCAGGTTTATTTTACATATAGCTAGCCAAGGAAATGATTTGAGCAATAGTTAAACCTTATTCATCCATGCGTAAAAACATTTTCTATTGCATGGATATCTGTCAATCATTGCCTACACAAATTGGTAGATTGTTCAAATAAAAGGTTTGCATTACAATCTAGTTCATTGCACTTTAAATCTATTGATTGAGGTAGTGTATATTTTGTCTAATATATATATATATATATATATATATATATATATATATATATATATATATATATATTTTGTCATATATATATATATACAGATTTTAAGGATGGTTTGTAATAGTTTGTAAACCATTAAATTTATTATTTCATTTATAATTACAATTTTGTTTTTAATTAATGGACATTATATATATATATATATATATATATATATATATATATATATATATATATATATATATATATATATATATATATATATATTTATATAAAGTAGAAAATATAAATCAAAACCTGAGATATGTTACAATGGAAGTGAAATGTCCATTCCAATTAGCTCACAATCATTAGAAAGATTGGACATTCCATTACAATATATATATATATATATATATATATATATATATATATATATATATATATATATATATATATATATATATATATATATATATTTTTTTGTAACCTAGCTTCCTGATTTAATTGGTTACCAACGACTCATACTGCACATTTTAGTGACTAAATTCTCTTATGCAACTTATCGTACTCTCATTATCAAGAATATGAGCATAAAGACATGAAAATGTAAAACTAATGAAATGATGTATGGATTTAATAAAACCAGCATAAAACTGTCTATCTAACGAAGATCACAAGGCGACTAATAAAGATAAAAACTTCTGGTCAAACCAGCCTTAAAATCCACCCAAACAAAACGTGATGACTTAAATTTGATATTCAGCAAACTAATAAATAACTAATAATTATATGTCTGGAGTGATTATAAAATTAAACTTATAGATGAAATGATATGTAAATTATGATGTAGATGACTAAATGGATGATAGGAAGAAATAATAATTAAATAGAGAAATGAAATAAGTCTAAGCATGAAGAGAAAAGAACGAAGATGTATGAGAATACTGAATGATTAAGATGATGATAGAATAAGAATTAATGAATAGTTGAGATGATAAAAGAATAAAAGTTAATGTATGATTAATCAATTATGATAATGAATTAATGTCAAATGAGAATGAATAACTAAAAGAACGATCAAGATGAAATTGAAGAACAATGTTAATGATGGAGACTGAAATCTTAAACTATAAACTAATATGGTATTAAATGATAAAAGTAGGGATCTCAAGCTTGACACAATCAGAATATTATCATGAAGTTAAAACAAACTACACCTTTTATACCAAAAAAAAAATAATAATTTGCATCTTAAAACTTAGTTGACTTTCATAAACAGTGAAAGTAATCTATTTCAAGTCTAACTATAACAATTGACTAAATATAAATTTCATTACAAATTTAAATTCTATCTTGAAATTTAACAACTAATTCTTTTCAGGGTTCAAACACTCACAATAGTTATACAACATATATTTGGATCAGTAAGAGGGATTTTACCACTACCCAAACATAATGCACAAAACAGCTCTCAATCTAAACTCAAATTAAGAACTACATTTAGCAGTTACACATAAACTTTATAACTAATACCAACTTTAAAATTTATGAATGGAAATGACTTTTTGATAATTAAAAACAATAACTTACTAAATTCCTTTTCTCATATAATGCTAAACCATGTGATCAAGATAAGTGACTCTGCGGATTTAACTAAGTCAATTAAATCAATATTATATTTATATTTAATCTATTACTTACATTAATCTGTGCTCTAAGTTATTAATATTTTGATTATTGTGTGATGATGCATTAGATGTACCAATAAATTATAAAACTTACCAACATTATTATGATATAGCATAATATAGTTAATAATGCTATATTGATTGATGATGATTTTCAATTCATAATCTTCTGATAGGTTGATAGCAATAACAATAATAGTGTATAGATGTGGTAATTAGCAATAAGACCACATGCAACTAAATAAAATTTTAAACACAACCAACTTTATTTACAATATGTACAATTTTTTTTAATTCACAGATATGGCATGAAATAAACCTAATATATTACAATAATTTATTGATGGGACAAATACTTAGTATCCCCTTGACCATATACTCAGAAAATGATACAACCTGCTTAGAAAATAATATTCAAAATATAATTTGTTACTCTTTGGCATATTTTTAAGAATAAGATACTAAAACTTATTTAAGCTGACTAGCACTTAAATTTATAACTAGCAATATACTTAGAACTTTAGGATATGCATCAAGTATAAATTTAGAATTCAGAAAAAAATTTAAAAGTATTGCATTCTCCCAAAACCCTTTCTTTTATCAGAATATGATAAGGGCAATTATCATATTCTGTGAAATTACTAACTTATTTGAATTTGAAATGAATAAGTTTAGTGTATTAAATGAAGAGTAGTCATTAAAAGTCAAATACACATAGGTCTCATTAAGCATTACCTATGTCCACAACTCAATTATTGAATACATAACTGATCTTACCATTCTATTGTCACATTATTATTTATAAAGGTGAATCCACACTACCAATGTGCATCTCTTACTTGTACATCTAAAATTTTCTACAATCATTAATAGATCTTGGCCTGGTCTGTCTATAACTGATGATGATCCTACAACATCATAAACACTATTTCAATTAAGAAAACACTATGCTAGGTGAATGTTCCTAAATTTAACATTATTTTTATACTTGCTATATGATTTGGACTTATTATAGTTCACCATACACGGTGGAAAAACTAACTCTATATGATCATGAGGAATTTAACACTAAAAAGGGAGGCTTTATAAAAACAACATGACAGTTGTATAATAATATATGACTGATTCTATACCTCTCTATGGGTATACATACATTTGTGGACTTTGCCTTATCATGAAAAAAATAGAATTCAAACCATGGATATCCTTTCTTTAGGACTACTTATGATTATAAGCATTAATTAGTACTTAGCCTCTTCCAATTTTCCTCTCATGAAATCAGCAATAGGCGACTCCATCAGCCTATGCTCCATATAAATATTAATATATTGGATGCCATTCAATTGGAACATTCTATTAACTAAAAACTGTCACTAGTCATTCTCAATATCATAGCAAGATAAAACAATACCAACAATAATAGTGAAAATCTACATATTCCATTTTATAATGTAAAACCATTAATGTATCAATAGCCAAACCAACATATATATGTCAAATGATCATTAATCATTTAAAATGACAACTATCCTTTTTTAGAGAGAGCACAATATATGTAAGCATAAATATCAAACCTGTATTTGTATTCAAAGTGGACAAGTTTATTTCTATAGAAAATTATGAAATAAAAAAAAAGGTTTATATCAAATTTTCTTTTATATAAGAAAATAGTTCGGTCATTCTAGTATACAGTATATATTTGATAAAAATGTTTGCATATTCACCTCTTTAATAATATACATTATAATTGGTTTCAAAATATGAGAGAAGTAAATATTTTATCACTCTCTCAATAAACAATATATATCTATTTTCTGGTTTTTCCTTAACTAAAAAAAAATATACATAAAGTAGATGTGTATATTTTACACATTTTTTTCTTTAACCTGATATATATATATATATTTATTTATATATATATATATATATATATATATATATATATATATATATATATATATATATATATATATATATATATATATATATATATATATATATATATATATATATATATATATCATGCCAAAACCAAAACATATATGTTTTATGAACAAAATTTCCAAACAACACATTACATAAGTAATATATATAACACAGCAGTAACAAAAAAAAATAAGAGTACACTTTTATCTATTAAATTTTATCCTCATCATCCAAGTTATTCCATTGTGGTAAGTTAAAATAAAAATTACTACTGTGATTAGCAAACATTCCAGATAACGCATATATTTTTTTTCTCCTGTTGGGTGTGGAATGAGCAATATTTAACACTTATCCAAAAGCAAAAATTATTTGATAGTTTTAGTATCGATAATTAACAGAGCAATGAAAATTCATACTTCCAATTGTAGCAGACTTAAATGATAAGTTTATCTACTTTTCTATAGAAAAATTCCTGAATAATTCTTTGAGCTATTGTATTCTTCAAAACAAACTTTTAAAATCTTTATTGATTTATTCTGTAAGGGTTTCAAATGAAGTATAATAAGAATCATTTATTACATTTAAAATCAAGATAATATTTCCTTGAAAAATTAGTGGAATTTTATTACATTTAGCATATTTATCTTTCCTTTTCTTTTAAAACTCTTTGTTAATTTTATTTTTCCCAGCACGGTAATACATATATATGTGTAGCAATGCTTAAACAGCTGGAATATATTCTAATATTATAAAACATTATTATAACAACATATATTTCTCAATATAACTTTAAAATAAATATTTATTTCATTCCATTCTTATCGGCAAAGTATGATGTGATTTCAATATTAGAAAGAATTTATTCAATTATCACTATGACATCTTTAGCATTTTAATCAATTTGTAATTGGCCATATCTTTTATTACATAGATTCCCGTGATAAAATTTAGCAGACAATAGAGAATAAAATCACGCAAATATTTTCATGTTTACTTTATTAAAAATAAGGTGATTCAAAAATGACTTTTAAATGTATTTACTATATATATCATATATAACACTTGTTTTAATATTATTTCGAATCATTATTTTTTTTATATATATATTTTAATTTACAAGCACATAATATCGTTCTGTTAGATAATAAGAAAGGCGCAAAATTCAAACACTATCAACTTCTTAGTTTACAAATAAATAATTTGTGTTATTTTTAAAGATAAAAGTTTTAAATATATAAATAATATAAAAGTAAAAAAATTACTTCTTGAAATTTCCTTGATTTGAAATAAGATTTATGTGAGACAGTTATGATGCATAAGGTTTCCATCTTTCCCTCTGTATAACTTCTTAGAATTATCAATCAATAGAAGGATGGTGTTTAAATGATTGCAAGGTTTTTAGATTTTCTATTTCCGCATTTGTAGATAGCAAGATCTTATAATTTCATTCAATTATATTTCAGAATTTTCTGATATTTGTTTATTTTTTTTTCATTATTTTAGATGAGACTTAAATTCTGCGGTTGCTTAGTTCTTGTTTTTTTTAATTAGTCGACCCCCTCCCCCATAACTTGGTTAGCTAATATATAGCTTATTTTTCTAATGCATTCTGGGAAGGAATTGGCCAATAATTTTGGTATGCATAATTAGTATTACCCCCTCTGTCTTCATTTTTACTAACTACCCATTATTATTTAAGACAGCTTTGTGTTTAGTACTAAAAAAATATGCTTAAGTAATTTACTATAATAATTGCTTTTACAAGATTTATAAATTGATTTAATTATTTATTTATTTCAATTACTGTTCAATAACAATAAAATAGTAATATATTTCTCTCTCAATTAATAACAATATTTTTAAATTGTTGTTTTATCTCTAGTTTTAAAGGCTAGACTGGGTTTGAAATCTCATCTCTACTAAAGCAGATTTTCCAGTGCATTTAAAACAATCTTTATTGAAAGCCACTTTAGTAAGATTTTAATACCAAATATATTATCATTTAATATTTTGGATTATTTAATACAGGGACCTAAATAAAAGATCACTATATATATATATAGTAACCGCCCCCTCGCCGACTTCAGTGCCGAAAGCACATTTAAGTCACTCCTATGAATCTGCTGTGTTCTTGCGTCTGGGGGGTTACATAATGTTCGGTGAAGATAATTTCAAACACATATATACATACGCTTTTATTTATTTATACGTAAATTCGGATCGAATCCAAGTAGTAGGCGCCAGGAGAACTTTATGAGAGTCCACCATGTATGTGCATAAGCTCACTCAACTATATCACAAAACATGCTTGTGCATCACTCCAGTCGGAAGCAGGAAACGAACACAGCCAATATCACCTTTCACATTATATCACATATGTGACCTTTCAATCGCGATCAGTCAGACTTATCGTATTAGGGCCCGCACTATATCCCACAGAACAAATCAATCAAAGCTTAATATTAATCTAAGAAAGGCATGATAATATAACATAAGTTTAATCAAATCCCAACACCAAAAATATCAAATGCATTTATTCATAACAAAAACACATTGGATCACTCCAACACTCATTCCCTATCATATAAATGTGAGTTGAAATTCCAATCAATCAATAACAAAATGCTAATTAAATAAATGGTTTATTTGAATCTATTTAATAACAATTTTATGCCGGTATATGACTGGCAAGCCGAGATAAATTAACTATAGAATTAAATGGGACTTCGCACATATATTAAAGGATGTTTATTTGTAGACAAACTTATTCTGGTTAAGTTCTTTAATCATTCATTTATGGTCGCGAGTAATTTTATCATTTAGCTAAATGTTTTTCAATAGTTATTGTTTTTAAAGTTTATCTACTCTGGTGCATAAGTGAGTATGATTAATTTAAAGATAGCTACCTGTGGAATGTAGACAGCCGGTAAGAAGGATCCTGAGCGATGATTTCTTCTTTAACTAAGCATTCTGGCAATTTGCGAGGTCTCAAAAGTGTGTGTGGTCCTTAGGTGAAGTTTCTCTGGTGTTACGAGCATCCTAGGGGCAATCAGCTGAATGGAGTGCGGAGGTCCGGCAGTCAAGCCACGAATTTTAGGTTCAGCAACACATCTCCATTATACTATTATACGAAAGTTAGATCTTATTTCTACTGGTAAAAAGAAAACTTTCTTTACCAAATCAGCAACTTAATTATTCCAAGCACATCGGTGATTCTGCCAATTCTTTTTTCCTTTCGCATTTTTTTACCTTGTAATTTCTCTCTTCTCCCCCTCACACCTTGAATTTTTTCATCCAATCTTCCCCTTGCACCTGTGAGTTCCTTCATCCAATAGGCCCATCGAGTATTAACTTAATTCAGCGATTTCTGGGATCGTTTGCACCACTTTGGAATTTAACTCAATTTGGCCATTTTTCAGGCATTGTTTAGCTGGAAACACAAGTTTGGGTTGTACAATAGCAGTGTACACTTTTTCTCACTTCTGTTTCTAAATTCGGCTTATTTTATCTAGACCTTACCGACATATATCCGGCTTATTGTTTCATTTTTACTAATTTTACATTTACTAATTCCCCCCCCCCATTGAAAACAATTTTAGATCACTTGGAATTTCAGAACATGTTGCAACTTAATCAATTCATTTTCTCTTTATGTTCAAACATGATTTAAATGACTTAATAAAATGTCAAACCTGTGTTCAATCATTCATCTTTCTTTTTTAAAAAAAAAACAAAAAAACAACAAACTTACAACTAATGATTACATATTTATTCTCAAAAACAACAAAATAACAAGAAAAACTCTTTTACTCTTATTTCAATAAATTTGACAGGTACTCTTATATAGCTGCGATCGTGTTCTAGAAATGGGTGTTTCTCGTTTATTATTAAAGCAAAACCTTTTTTTTTAAAAAGTTTTGTACCTGTCATTCATTTCGTCAATAGCATATATATTTAATCTAACATCATATGCCTGAATTCAAATCCCATGTAACGCTATTCCGTTACAATATATATATATATATATATAAATGTAAAATACAATACCCATTATAAAATATTATATATATATATATATAATTATAATGGTAAATACAATATTATAGTTTAAATTCTTTTGTAGCACTTTAGATTACATGGTAATCCTCATCAGTTTTAACTGAATTTCAAATTTTTTAAACTTAATGTTACATATATTTCCATAAGCTGTGTATGTCTGTATTTGCAACTTGCCTATTAATAACATCATTTTTATATTTATCAATTACATTTGCCTCTTTAATTTTCTTTTTTTTATGATCTTTCTTCCATTAATATTTTTATTTCATTACTATTAAATGTAAACTTATAATTACAAGTTTTTTCATGGTCAAAGAATACTGAAGCTGTATTATATTGACTATTTACATTATTTTTAATTCGATTATATAATAATTGATGCTTTTTCAATCTTTTTTCCACATAACATCTTGATTCACCGATATAAAATTTCTGACATCCACATGAAGTTTGATAAATTATATTACTTTTTTGCAATTTGGGAATTAATACAATATTATAGTTTAAATTTTTTGGTAGCACTTTAGATTACATGGTAATTGTCATCAGTTTTAACTGAATTTCAAAATTTTTAAACTTAATGTTACATATATTTCCATAAGCTGTGTATGTCTGTATTTGCAACTTGCCTATTAATAACATCATTTTTATATTTATCAATTAATATTACATCTTTAATTTTCTTTTTTTTTTATGATTTCTTTCTTCCATTAATATTTTTATTTCATTACTATTAAATGTAAACTTATAATTACAAGTTTTTTCGTGGTCAAAGAATACTGAAACTGTATTAAATTGACTATTTACATTATTTTTAATCTGATTATATAATAATTGATGCACCTTCAATCTTTTTCCCACAGAACATCTTGATTCACCGATATAAAATTTCTGAAAACAACATGAAATTTGATAAATTATATTACTTCATTGCAATTTAGGAATTATACTCTTAGAATTATTAATCAATCGATTAACATTTGGAGGAACACAAAATGAAATATTATACTTTTTTTAAATATTTTCTTAATTAATTTAGATTGCATGTTATTTATCAATGGCATAGATATCCATTTTTTTTATTATCTAAAGTAACACTGCAAACATTTTTCTTATTATTAAATAAATTTGCTGTATGCAAGATTTGCTTTTTATTATAAACAACCTTTAAAAGTTCATTAGCAAAGAGTTCAATATTTAAAATTTTATCAATCTCATATTTACATAATTTATCATTGCAATGCAAAAATTATTTCAGACTTCCCATTTTATGTATCATTGGAAGACATTATTTAAAATGAATATATCCTCTTTCTCCAATAGGTTTAAAAATTAATTTATAATTTAAATCAGTAGCACCTCTAAATATTTATAAATCCAAAAATTTTATTGGTTGTCATCTGATCCTTGGTGTCAGCTGCTATAGGCGTGATTTCTAGCTAAATTTCTAGAAATATGCCATTTCCGTGGCCGCACCCAAGCCTTTAAGCATTCTTTCTAAAATAAATCCTAGAAAGATTGTTAACTCGGAGTTAAGTCTTCTTTCTACGATAAAATCTAGAAAGAATGTTAACTCGGCTTAGCGGCTAACGGTGTGGCTTTTTCCGATGCTAAAAGCAGAGGAAAATGCCGTTGTTGTTTGTGTCACGCACTATATCGTAATGCTGTGTTATGTATTTGATGTAACAATATTGTACGAGGGTGTATTAATTTGATCGTGTCAAAATTATTTAAATTTTCATTGGTACCTTTTTTTTTTAAGACGAATTGATGTACTGTTACATTTTAACAATTTTAACAGTATCGTGATTGTTCCTCATAAATTTATATTCCTCCTAAATTTTCGATTACGGTGGGTTAGGGTAATATTTTAAAGATCACGCTTTGAGTCACGTTTCAGCGAGAAATTTTCCGAGACAAAAAGTATGGCAAATTCGAAAACAGAAAATATGAAAAGATGGGAATTGCCAGACACGGAAGCCGCCAGTGCTGTAACATTTCTACAGCAGAAAAACATCCTGCTGAAAGAAAAAAAGATGTTTGTGCGGCGAATGTATGAGACTTGAGGTCCATAAAGATCTTTGGACTTTCATTTGTAAGTCTCGTTCTTGCCGAAAGAAATGTGCACTTCGAAAAGGCAGCTGGTTTGAGGGATTTCAAATGCCGTTCGTCAAGTCTTTACGTTTGCTGCATTACCGGAGCCATGACGAGTTGACCGTACAGCATGCCATTAATGATATTGAAATGTCTACCAGTAAATATTATTAACCAAATTGATAAATAAAGTAACATAACATACACACACAATAATTGTTGTTAACCAAAAAATGTAAATTATTATTTAAAAATACACAAAAACACCCCTCCCACTAATTGTTGTCAATCAAATGTAAACAAATTAAAGTAACGAAAATTATTATTTAAAGATCCATAAAAAAAAAAAAAACCCTGTTGTTTCTTTAATTTTGTCACTTAAATTTTTTAAAACAGTATTACTATTTAAACACAACCCAAATTACTATTTAAACGTACACCAAAAAAGATCCTTTCTTGTCAATAATAATCAAATTAAGAACTATTATTGTCCCATTGTCAAAAATATTAGGTTTTTGGGAAACCAAAACAATAATTTATAAACGAAAAAAAAGTCAATCAGTTGTCAATCAAATGTAATAAATAAAAGTAACTTCAATTTTGATTTAAACATACACAAAAAACTCCAAATAATTGTTGTCTGCAATCAAATGTAAAATAAAAAGGAAGGTAAATTAGTATTTAATCATCATCCAAAAATACCCACCCCTCTCACTAATTATTGTCAGCAATCAAATGTACACCATCACTAAAAGTAACGTAAACTACTATTCTTTAAATGGTTACACCCCTGCACCCTTCCCAATAATTAGTGTCAATCAAATGTAAACCAATCAAAGTAAGATGGTAACTTATTATTTAAATGTAACCCAAATTACTATTTGAAACTACACCGAAAAACAACCTTTTGTCAATAAAAATTAAACAAACAACAACTATTATTGTCCCATTGTCAAAAATATTTATTCGTAGAAACAAAAATCATAATTTATAAATGAAAGGAAGTCATATCGGTCGGTTGTCAATCAAATGTAAACCGATAAAAGTAACGGTTTTAATTTTTATTTAAACATACATACGCACACGCGAAAAAAAAAAAAAAACACTTCTCCCGATAATTGTTGTCGGCAATCAAATGTAAACCTATCAAAGTAACGTAAATTATTATTTAATCGTACACAAAAACACCCCTCCCACTAATTATTATCGGCAATCAAATGGAAACCTATCAAAGTAACGTCAATTATTATTTAAAGATCCATCCAAAAAAAATCCGTTCTCTCTTAAATTTCGGCAATCCAATTTTACAAGAACAGTAATACTATTTTAAAAAAAAAAAACACACACAAATTACTATTTGAACACACACAAAAAAAGACCCGTTCTCTCTTAAATTTCGGCAATCCAATTTTACAAAAACAGTAATACTATTTTTAAAAAAAACACAAATTACTATTTGAACACACACCAAAAAAGACCCTCTTGTCAATAAAAAAAAAAAACTATTATTATACCATCGTCAATAATATTATTTGGGAAAAATAATTCAATCGTCAATAATATTATTTGGGAAAAATAATTCAGAAACGAAAGAAAGTAAACTTTGTAAACAAACAAATAAAAAAAAAAAGTCAATATTAATAGAGAATCGCTGGCCCGGGAATGTTATATTAATGTGTTTTTGATTAGAAATCGCACCACTAGTGGCTGACACGAAGGATCAGATGACAACCATTTTATTTATCCATTTTGTTCATTTTCAATAGTCCATTTTAAATTGTTTAAATTATTCAGATTATATAAAAGAACATCAATAATGTGTTTAAGACAACAAACAAAAACATCATCAACATATCTAGAATAAATTTTAATATCTTCAAAATTATAAGAATTAAATATAATATCTTCATATTCCAACAATGTAAAATTACAAATTTGTGCTACCATAGGTAATCCCATTGGCTAAAAGTGATTTTATGGATAATTGTACATATTATAATATATATCCATCTACATATATATGCACAAGAATATTTGCTAACATTAAACTTCAAAAAGTAGGAAATCTTCTTAGATTGATGATTGATTTTGGTGGATCATTTATGTATAAAACTGCTAAATATATTGATAAATTGTTAGAAGATATGTTGGGTTTTTCAATATATACAATTGCAACTTCTTATGAATTTGTTGATAAAATTAAAAATATAAAAATAAATGATAATGATCTATTAGCTTCATTGGATTTAACAGAATTATATGGATCAATTGATCATTTGAATCTATAAATTTAATTGAAATTGAACTAATTAATATGTCTGTAAATAAACATTTAATAAATTTTACTATTGAATCACTAAAATTTATAAGTGATAATATTATTGCAACATATAATGATAGGTTTTATAAAATGGGTAAAGAATGGCCAATGGGATTACCTATGGTAGCACAAATTTGTAATTTTACATTGTCGGAATATGAAGATATTATATTTAATTCTTATAATTTTGAAGATATTAAAATTTATTCTTGATATGTTGATGATGTTTTTGTTTGTGGTCCTAAAGACATTATTGAAGTTCATTTATATAATCTGAATAATTTAAACACTTTAAAATGGACTATTGAAAATGAAAAAAATGGAAAAATAAAATTTTTGGATTTACAAATATTTAGAGATGCTACTGATTTAAATTATAAATTAATTTTTAAACCTATTGGAGAAAGGGGATATATTCATTTTAAATCACATGTTCCAATGATACGTAAAATGGCAAGTCTAAAATCATTTTTGCATTGCTATGTAAATAAAAGTGTGATAAAATTTTAAATATTGAACTCTTTGCTAATAAACTTTTAAAGGCTGGTTATGATAAAAGCAAATCTTGCACACAGTAAATTCATTTAATAAAAAAAAGTGTTTGCAGTGTTACTTTAGATAATAAAAAATGGATATCTATGCCATTTATAAATAACATGCAATCTAAATTAATTAAGAAAATATTTTAAAAAAGTATATTTCATTCTGTGTTCCTCTGAATGTTAATTGATTGATTAATAATTCTAAGAATATAATTCCTAAATTGCAAAGAAGTAATATAATTT